>OX384040.1:17922500-17960000 GCA_947534325.1 Agonum fuliginosum
TTGAAGTTTGTGGGCAAAAATTTTGCCCAAAACTTTGTTTTTGAGCAGTTTTAGACCAAATTGTTACAACAGTTAAGTATCACAGCAAGGGCGATTTCTGCGTAAACGGTGAATTTCACTAGATATGGAAATATGGCCCCTTTTGGGCGCGCTCTAGCGGCGAAACGGTTAGTCTTGGAAAAAACCTTATATATGAAAAATGTAGGAAATTTTGTCTACTTTAATTTTGTATAGAATAGACTCTTCGAAAAAACGCTTCCTTTCTGAGATATAAGCCAAAAACTGAAAAAAGTGCCAAAATTTGATCAACAAGTGCCCAAAAAACAAAGTTCCGGGCAAAATTTTTGCCCGCAAACTTCAAATTCGAATTCAGTGACCCAAAAAACATAAACGGTGAAAAAATCAAAACTATATCAAAACTTTCCTCTGAGACCCAATATTTTTACTAATATGCCTAGTCTACATATATTTTACTTTATTTTAATTTATTTAATGTTTCTACAATAAAATTTGTAAAAGTTTGTTTAACGAATATTTCTGACTTCAAGTAGCATAGGATCTTCTTAGAAGTAATTCATCTTCGTGCAATTAGAATATCAATCGGTAGATACAGCAACTTGGGGCAAATCCAAATCAATTTCGACGAACTGTTACGGTTCACCAAGACTTCATTCTTTTGTATCCTAAAATTTATATTAAATATAGTAGCTGCTTAACATATTTCATAATTCATACCTTAATATTACATAATTGTTCTATTGTTGCTTTATTTCACCGTAGGATCACTGTAAAATATTGTGTTGTTGTTTCTAGCGCTTGACAGTTCGTAATTGACACATTCTTGTTGTAGTTCCAAGAGTTCCCGCTTAGTTTAAATTCAATTTGTAACTTTATTTAAAAATACTACAGCAATTAGCTTCACTTCTAAATATCACTTATATTCATATTCCCTTATTGTATAATTAATTTATATTTATTCTGAAGGCTGGTAACCGCGCAATCAAACGTAGGTGACGTATTGTTGAATTACTGTTGGTTAGGCAACCAAAAGAACTCGGACGCAGCCCCGGTCGACGGCGAAGCACCCCGATGCAATATTAATTAGTTTATAATATTAATTGTTCTTAACCTTGGCGGGTTAAAACGACTTAAGTCAGTTAGTAAGTGACCGTTGGTGTGAAAGAATTGTTCAGCGATAGTTAGTATTTTGCCATTGGATTTGTATTGGAATTATTGGAGTTTTGGGAAAGATTTAACTACTCACATTTGAGGATTTACGCTGGCATTTCATTGGGAATTTATTCCACGGGACATTACCCGGATTTTTGACGCACCAGTCACGCATTTTTACTATTACTTCGAAGCCGCTCATCAACCTAGGTAATTGATTAATTAACTAATTTTGGCTCATACAGTATTTAGCCTCGCCAATGGTTACGTTCTGAATAGTGAACTAATTAATGCATTGCTAATTGGAAGTGCAGTTGCTGGTAGACTTGCGGTTTGCTAACGATGTTTCTTTTTCAGGCTTCCAATTCGTATTCTTATTTTATTCGTATATTTTCTATTATTTGGATTTCCGTATATTTTATTATCGGAATATTTGTCGTTGGAAAATCCGTTGTGGAATTTTCGTGGTTGCTGGAAGTTTTCTTGAGTTGTACGAGAGTTGGATGTCGGAGAGGGTTGAGTTCGAGACGCGTGCAGTGGTAGTCCAGTGCCGCCATTTTCCTTCCGCCATCTGGAACCAGGCTCGAGCGTACCGCCATTTTCCCCACTCCCACGCCACTGTCCGTCATCAGGAAACACAGATAAGCCACCTATTGTTTTATAATTTGATTATATTGTCGCTAAATAACTTATCACTAATTATTTTGTTAAATCGTACTTACCTCAGAATATTGAGTATTCGCTTTATGATAGTAACAGCCGATCTTATGTAAAGTCTGATCAATCGAATTTCACGGTAGTTTATTTTATGCGTACAGTTGACGCAAGCTTATCCGTAGTTTGTGTTACGACGGCCATAGCTGTTAGGGCACTCGTAGTCATCTAAGTTAGCGCAGTACGTCATAGGAACGCCTTAGTCGACTAACGGTATCCCCCCGTGACTTCGTTGTGCGCACGTAATTATTGCACAAGTTAGCGACGCCCTGGTTAGCTTACCTGTACACTCACTACGCGATTTAGTTACTTTTATTGATTGCTAGTCATCGTTTGATCTGATCCCGATCGTAGCTATTTGTCATTATTTTGTGGTACATATTTGAACTTTACATGTCTGGTCATATCTCTTTATTTTGTAATTATATTTATGCAATTCTGAATTCACTTAATCCATACATTACTGTACATAATATTATACTCACCGTCACTCTGTTTAAATTTTCAATATATGTTTCACGTTAATTGTCAACTCACTGGTACATCATTCTTACGTTACCTGATTCCCCTCCGGTTTGTTGATCAACCCTTAAGGTTGAACCATTTCCAGGCAGATCAACTGGCGTCCAAAATTTACCAGCAAGACTCACCCCTTTCTTCACTGAGTTTAGTCCGTGGTTCGGCCGGCTTTTGGAATTTGACACCGGTACCGTAGCATAGTTATTCGGCGCTCTTAAGGCAGAGTTAGCAAGTTTGACGCCCTTAGAGTTGCACGTAGCAAGTTTGGCGCCCAACGTGGGGCCCTTTATTGTCAGGCACTTGTATAATAAGATTGGCACCCAACACTAGTTGACACCACCCTGTACGTGGGCTCATTTTTGTAGGATTGACCTTTTCGTGAATCTGCATTGATTTAGCTGTTATAGTTGTGGTTGAGCGGTAGTTTAGCTGCTTTATCTTGGTAGATAAGATAGTTTAGCACTAGTTATAATAGTAGTTTAGCTTAGTTTAGATTCGCATTCTCCCAAGTAGATAGGTACTATTCCGTATTCAATATATTTCGTAGTTTAGTTAGTTACACGTAACATAAAAACATGGAGCCTAGAATGGATCCACATGCGAGGTTGTGCACTCGATTGATCCGCGTTCACAAGCGATTGAACCGCATCACAGACTCGGATCACCTAGACAAAAAGAACGAATTTAAAAGTTGACAGTTGTTGTAGGAAGTTGATTAACGTTTTTATGCTTTGACTAAGTAATTGTCTATTATAATAACGTCAAGATTAACGACTAGTTTGATTTCCGTTGTAGTCTAGCATCATAGTTTATTTCATCTTAGTATTCTCGTGTAGTTTAATTTTAGGTTAGTTTGATTACGTCATTATTTTCTTCGGAAATTTTCCGGGAAAATTTCCTTGACAGGTGAAAGGGGGATTGTTACGGTTCACCAAGACTTCATTCTTTTGTATCCTAAAATTTATATTAAATATAGTAGCTGCTTAACATATTTCATAATTCATACCTTAATATTACATAATTGTTCTATTGTTGCTTTATTTCACCGTAGGATCACTGTAAAATATTGTGTTGTTGTTTCTAGCGCTTGACAGTTCGTAATTGACACATTCTTGTTGTAGTTCCAAGAGTTCCCGCTTAGTTTAAATTCAATTTGTAACTTTATTTAAAAATACTACAGCAATTAGCTTCACTTCTAAATATCACTTATATTCATATTCCCTTATTGTATAATTAATTTATATTTATTCTGAAGGCTGGTAACCGCGCAATCAAACGTAGGTGACGTATTGTTGAATTACTGTTGGTTAGGCAACCAAAAGAACTCGGACGCAGCCCCGGTCGACGGCGAAGCACCCCGATGCAATATTAATTAGTTTATAATATTAATTGTTCTTAACCTTGGCGGGTTAAAACGACTTAAGTCAGTTAGTAAGTGACCGTTGGTGTGAAAGAATTGTTCAGCGATAGTTAGTATTTTGCCATTGGATTTGTATTGGAATTATTGGAGTTTTGGGAAAGATTTAACTACTCACATTTGAGGATTTACGCTGGCATTTCATTGGGAATTTATTCCACGGGACATTACCCGGATTTTTGACGCACCAGTCACGCATTTTTACTATTACTTCGAAGCCGCTCATCAACCTAGGTAATTGATTAATTAACTAATTTTGGCTCATACAGTATTTAGCCTCGCCAATGGTTACGTTCTGAATAGTGAACTAATTAATGCATTGCTAATTGGAAGTGCAGTTGCTGGTAGACTTGCGGTTTGCTAACGATGTTTCTTTTTCAGGCTTCCAATTCTTATTCTTATTTTATTCGTATATTTTCTATTATTTGGATTTCCGTATATTTTATTATCGGAATATTTGTCGTTGGAAAATCCGTTGTGGAATTTTCGTGGTTGCTGGAAGTTTTCTTGAGTTGTACGAGAGTTGGATGTCGGAGAGGGTTGAGTTCGAGACGCGTGCAGTGGTAGTCCAGTGCCGCCATTTTCCTTCCGCCATCTGGAACCAGGCTCGAGCGTACCGCCATTTTCCCCACTCCCACGCCACTGTCCGTCATCAGGAAACACAGATAAGCCACCTATTGTTTTATAATTTGATTATATTGTCGCTAAATAACTTATCACTAATTATTTTGTTAAATCGTACTTACCTCAGAATATTGAGTATTCGCTTTATGATAGTAACAGCCGATCTTATGTAAAGTCTGATCAATCGAATTTCACGGTAGTTTATTTTATGCGTACAGTTGACGCAAGCTTATCCGTAGTTTGTGTTACGACGGCCATAGCTGTTAGGGCACTCGTAGTCATCTAAGTTAGCGCAGTACGTCATAGGAACGCCTTAGTCGACTAACGGTATCCCCCCGTGACTTCGTTGTGCGCACGTAATTATTGCACAAGTTAGCGACGCCCTGGTTAGCTTACCTGTACACTCACTACGCGATTTAGTTACTTTTATTGATTGCTAGTCATCGTTTGATCTGATCCCGATCGTAGCTATTTGTCATTATTTTGTGGTACATATTTGAACTTTACATGTCTGGTCATATCTCTTTATTTTGTAATTATATTTATGCAATTCTGAATTCACTTAATCCATACATTACTGTACATAATATTATACTCACCGTCACTCTGTTTAAATTTTCAATATATGTTTCACGTTAATTGTCAACTCACTGGTACATCATTCTTACGTTACCTGATTCCCCTCCGGTTTGTTGATCAACCCTTAAGGTTGAACCATTTCCAGGCAGATCAACTGGCGTCCAAAATTTACCAGCAAGACTCACCCCTTTCTTCACTGAGTTTAGTCCGTGGTTCGGCCGGCTTTTGGAATTTGACACCGGTACCGTAGCATAGTTATTCGGCGCTCTTAAGGCAGAGTTAGCAAGTTTGACGCCCTTAGAGTTGCACGTAGCAGAACATTGGTTGTGGATCCTCTAATCGATAAAAAGTAGCCATGTTATGAAGGATTGCAGATTGCATACGTCATCATGATTATTCTGGCGACAATCTGGGGCTGGTAATACAATTTGCGATCTTTCAAAAGACATCTTTAATGAGCTTTTGTACGCCTATACAACGTTCAACGGAACTTCGAACGCATTTGAATCTTTGGTTAAAATTTGCCTCGTGACAGTTCGTTGTATTTGGCACTGGAACCATCAACCATGGTAAACAAAGATAACCTCAATCACCTAAAATATTTCGTTAATAATAACAATATTTGTATTAGGTATAAAAAAAAATCAATATGCAAAGTAATACCCATTATTCTGATATCGTGGTCCCCATTTTCATAGTTTCCGCGTAAAGCTGATCCCACGCGACTGCTCCGCCAGGACCATTTTTAAATCCGATCCACAGTATCTACAAAGAATTATCAAATTTAAATATAATCATAATTAGTATTAGGTAATTGAAACAATTTGCACATTCAGACTGTTGTATCCTGTTCTGTTTACAAAATGATTTCATTTTCAATCGGTGTCACAATCGCAATGTGTGTGTGCCATTCACTACCCCAATCAGGCTACCAACACGGCAATAGGGCGTCATTTATCAAGTGATTTTACTATTCGCGGCACCTGGAACTATAAGCATTCCCGGGATTTTACATGCGCACGCGCAGCCAGATACCTATTGCACAGCCGTCTCTAGTGTACAAGCCATGCTGTTGAAATTTGGCAACGCTGTTGAGAGTCACACTCATAGGCGTGCGCACGGTGGGTGCCATGGGTGCCACGGCACCCCCTAATGCAATAATATAGTAATAAAATGATAATATTGATAATATTAACAACGAAATGTACAAATAAAAATTTCGGCCGGCGACGGCGAAATGAGATATTTTTTATTCCCGCCTTATTGATAAAATTTGTTTTGTAAGTTTTCAATTTGAATAGGTAGGTAAATATCAAATTTAGAACCTCAAAATATTGATTTATACACTGATGGAAAAAAATGAAACACTTGAAATTCGTAAAAATTTCGACCATTTTTAAACCGCCATATAATTCGGCGTATTTTCAATCGATTTCGATGAATCTTTGCGGGCGAAAAACTTTGAAGTCATGCATGAGAACTTAAGCGCAACCTCTTCCGCCCCCCTCTAGCAGCCCTGTGAAAAAAGTGTTTTTAATTTTAAAAATGTCCAACTTTGACGATGTGTACGTAGTTGAAATTTTTTTTTAGTTAATCCACCAAAAGACCACTAAAATTTGTTCAATTCCCTATGCAGGACTCAAAGAACGAAGTTCCTACGATGATTTGGCACAAAGTTATGGGTGTTTAAAAAAAGTGCATTTTTAGGTTTTTAGCACATAACTCAGCGACTTTTCAACCAAATTAGACGATTCTTTCGGGAAAAAAACCAATTGTGACTCTACTTTAAGGGGGTAAACTCAAATTAGGATGATCTATTTTCGGACCCTTCAAAACCCGAACAAAAAAAACACGTTTTTGGGCTAAAACACGTCCAAATTTGTCGACTCGATCCACCAAAAGGGCATTGAAATTTGTTTAATTACCTGCGCAGGACTCAAAAAACGAAGTTCCTACGACGATTTGGCACAAAGTTATGGGCGTTTGAAAAAAGTGCATTTTGTGCATGATAGATAATTATAAATATTCATTTTGGCACCCCCAAATAAAAAGTTTTGCGCACGCCTGTGGTCACACTGTCAAAATATTGCGGTAGCGCGACTCATTGTATTTTCACTCAGTATTCTTGTATTTATATGATTTATGGTGGGATTCTGAGCATTATCTTAAAATTCTATAAACTTATAGACCTATAAGTTATGGAAAATCCGTAACTGACAGTCTTATAGATTTCGCTAAAATGGTATTCTGACTGCATGTCTATAACTTTTGACATCTGTAAATTAAACAGTATTGCCAATAGTTCCATACTATTATTTTTGTAACATGTAAATATAATGAATTAATTGTTGTACATTGCTATTCTTGAACGAACAGAGAATGAAAATAGGCAAACTGTAACACTTCAAGGTGTCTGCAGGTCATACTCCTCTTCACATCGCTACGCTAGTTCTTTGCTTCACAACAAAGACTTGCGTTGTTTGTCTATTCCTATATATGGTCGAAGTTCAAAATTAATAATATAATTGAAATTGCAAGAAAATATTTCATAAGATTTCGCATGTTTTGCTGCAAATTTTGTTAAGAATGTCTTTATTTTTATACTAAAATATTATTTCTCTTCAAGAAAAGCAATGTACAACAATTAATTCATTATATTTACATGTTACAAAAATAATAGTATGGAACTATTGGCAATACTGTTTTTAAGAGTGAAAATACAATGAGTCGCGCTCCGGCAATATTTTGACATAGTAGAAGATCCAGACCCCTGTATCGTGCACTATACTTTGGTGTCGCTCTTCTAAAAATTAGTTTTACATATTCTTATAGGAAATTTTCGGACGAATCTAATGGTGTAAATCGCCGTTTTCTATTTTACTGCATTTATTCAAAATCCACAATTTTAAAAAAAATTACGACTTTCTGTCTACAACACATTTTTTAACTTTAACTTCCTATATCTCCTATATATTTTTTGTGATATCTTAAAAATTCTTTCTGCTTTTTATTCATTTAAGTATTTTCATTGTGCTGAAGTAAGAAAATTGAAATTTCATTGTTTGTAAAGTAATGAAAAAATTTAAAAACTAAAAACAGACATGCCACATTTACGATTTTGCAGTGTAATTCTCAGTGAGCGTACAGCTATGGTAATCTTTAGAGATAGACCCATAAATAGATTTAGATTTATTGACTATTTTACATACAGAGTTTTTTTTTACGTCAAAGTATAATAAAAATAAGTATAAGTGAAGTGTTTCACTTCAATATGTCAGTTAAATCTTTAAAGTTATAATTCAAATATTCCTGAACGGAGTAGAAACAGTGTTGTAACAGAAATAAGAAAAATTACGCTTGATAATTTTTTACTTATGTGTTGAATATGAGAATTTCCATTGAGAGCATCATCAATAAGCATGCCAAGAAGAGAAACAGAGTTCCCTTTGATCAATTCATGTTTAGAGGACACAATAAATTTTTGGGTTTTTTCTTGTTTAATAAAAGTTCATTGGCAGCAATCCAACAAACCAAGTCTCAGCTTTCTTTAAATTCGAATTTTCGATATCCAATAGCTCATCAATATTTGTGTGTCCACTTATCATTGTTGTGTCATCGGCAAAAAGAACACTACTGCAAGGTTGCACAAAGTCACAGAAATCGTTTACGTAGACAATGAAAAAGAAAGGACCGAGTATTGACCCTTGAGGAACTCCATGATCTAATGGTTTGAAGTCGGAGAATTTACCGTTAATATAAACACTTTGTGTACGATTTTGTAAATAAGACGTAATAAGTTTTAGAGATGTACCCCGAACTCCATAATAGTCAAGTTTGGATAATAAAATCTCATGCGAAACACAGTCGAAAGCCTTACTGAGGTCACAAAGGGTAATCGCTATATGATGACCCTTTTCAAGACCCTCGATAGTTTTATTAATAACATTTAAAACAGCTTGACTCGTACTTCGCTCCTGGCGGAAACCAAATTGGTTTTCATTTAAAAAATTATGATCGTCAAAATATTTCACTAATCTATTTTTTAAAATGATTTCAAAAACCTTTGACAATGTTGGTATGATAGAGATGGGTCTGTAATTTTGTACTTTGTCAGATTCACCCTTTTTACCTCTCGCCACTCATATCTGTAAGAGAGGTATTGTAATCATGCTAAAATTTCGATAGTGAGTATTCAATGGATAAGCACGTTTTGAGGTCCCTAGAACACGATTTTGATAATTTCGCGATGATGTCTGTGTGTGTCTGTGTGTGTGTGTGTGTGTGTGTGTGTGTGTGTGTGTGTGTGTGTGTGTGTGTGTGTGTGTGTGTGTGTGTGTGTCTGTGTGTGTGTGTGTGTGTGTGTGTGTGTGTGTGTGTGTGTGTGTGTGTGTGTGTGTGTGTGTGTGTGTGTGTGTGTGTGTGTGTGTGTGTGTGTGTGTGTGTGTGTGTGTGTGTGTGTGTGTGTGTGTGTGTGTGTGTGTGTGTGTGTGTGTGTGTGTGTGTGTGTGTGTGTCAGGATGGATGTTGGAGGTACGATAACTCAAATACCACTGAATAAAAAAATTTGAAATTTGGTATACAATATTCTGACACCCTAGATTAGATCTGATTAGATTTTGGTGTTGATCGTGCAACCGGAAGTGGTAGTTTCTTGAAGATCTGAAGAGTTTTTCTGGAATATTCTCAAAATTTATGAATTAATAGGAATTTTTTAAATAAAATTGTATACTAAATGTTACTATCTACAATATGTATTCAAAACGTTGTTTCTATCTAGCACCATTTTCCAATTACAAGAAGTTAAAAATTCTACAAATTTGTTACAATTTTGATTTATCGCCTACCTATGGAAACAAAAAATAAAATATTTGAGTGTTAATGTCACATGAATTTTTGACTTTTTGGCAAATTGAAATGGAAAATATGAAATGTCATTTAGTATTTATAAGGTCATAATAAACTTTCATAATATTATAAAAACTACAATTCTAGTACAATGGTATATTTGTGAGTAAGTACTACATAATATATACTTATATTAGAAAAATAAAAATAGTAGAGTATGGCGAGAGGTTATGTGTTGGCCACATCGGATTTTTATATAGAGGAAGGACTTTAGTTTTTTTTAAAACATCTGGGTAAATACCATTTGTAAGACAGTTGTTGAATAGAGAGCATAGTGGTTCAACAATGAAGTCAATTATATTCTTTAAAAGATTATTGCTAATGTTATATACATCACAACAATTTGAATTTTTCAAAGAAGTAACTGCCTTGAAAACCTCTATTACATCTGTTGGTTCGAGACTAAATTCAAAATTGTGAGATTTGCCTGTATTTATTAATATATCGGCTGCTTTAGAATCAACTTGGCGGATTTGCTCTATAATGTTTGAAGCAACTGAGATAAAGTAATCATTAAAATCAGTTGGTGTTAGATTTGAATGAATTGTTCTATTAGTAGAAATGTTTCGTTTACAGTTAATCAGACGCCAACTGTCTCTGCTTTTATTGTTTGAATTTAATAGAAAATTACTGTATGAAGCTCGTTTGCTATTCATGATTTCCTGTCTGTAAGTTTTCCGTTTTTCATTGTAAATGTTTTTAAATTGTACATTATTGGAACTAATGAAACAAATATTCAAAGCCTCTAATTCGGATCTCATTTGTTTTAAGGAAGGGTTAAACCAGCTAACCGGTGATTTATTTTCCTTAGAACAAATTTCCTTAAGTGGAAAGTATGTTTCAATTAAGTTTGAAAGACAATTTAACATAAGGATGGCATTGTCATTTGCTTCTAATAAACATCTGGAAAACATTAAGGTAAAATTAATAGAGTTTAATGCGTATTTAAAACTGTCGATATTTGTTAGAGCAAAATTTCTCACGACTTTCGTATTCTGACTTTCAAATGAATTAACGTTTTTAAGTACTAAAAACTGACCAAAGTGATCTGACAGACAGGGGTCGATAACGCCGACTTCATAAACATTCGATTTAAGTTTGTTAGTATATTATCAATGCAACTACTTGATTTTTCTGCGACTCGTGTGCATTCCCCAATAGTGATCTTTAGACCATAAGTTCTAATCAGATTAATGAAATCAATTTTATTATTATTAAGTTTTTCACTGACAAAATCCATGTTAAAATCACCCAAAATTATGATTTTTTTATAGAAACATTTAAATTTATCTAGTAAACTTTCAAATTTAAATAAAAAATCTTTAAAATTACCAAGACAGGACCTGTAGACGGCAATTAGTAAAATGTTATCGTTAACTAGTTCAATGCCACAAAATTCAGCATGGTATACCAAATTGAAATCCATCAGATCCATCGGTTTATAGTTTAGATTATTTTTTATGAAAATTGCTACACCACCATGCTTGGTAGAATCTCTGCAAAAGAAAGTTGATAAGTTGTACCCTAACAAATTAACTAATTTCAATGAGTAGACATCAAGCCAATGTTCGGATATGCAAATAATATCGAAAGGATTATCGTGAAGATATAGTGATAATTGATCAATCTTATTACCCAGACAGTGAATATTGATGTGAAACACGCTAATATTTGAATCATTTAAAATAAAGTTTGGAGTGTTGACCTCATCTATCCTTGTTGGAATTAAACGGTTTTCATCCCAAGTAACATTTATCGACCTTCGACGTCGGTTTTGCGTCGCTTTATAAGATTTCTAGTACATTTTTACGTCATTTAACCGACGTCAACCATTAAGCGTATAAAACTTCGTCATTTCTGTATGTGAAAAATGACGTCTAGAATTTTACGTTTAAAATCCGTTGCAATTCCGACGATAAAATAATTTTATCAAAAAAATTTTGAAAATTCGCTATAATTTAATCAGCAAAATGATTAATTAAGGCCAAGTTATCAATTTTTCATAATTTAATTAATGTAATGAATAAACTGAACAAAAACAAAGTATTTAGGTATTTTTAAACAATATCTAATTTATAGAATATATTTGTAAGAATCTCTCATTCACATTTATAGTATAAACCATGTCGTGCAGACATTCAATCAAACAATATTTAACAAATAATTCAATATTCTATTTTAAGTTATCTTTAATGTATTATTAACATTATTTCAGATAACAGAGTATCTAATAATCAAGGTTTATCCTTTATATTTTATCCCATTTAAATAAATTCCATTACCGAAATGTTTTTAACAAATTCATTACTGTTGTCTTGAAAACCGGTAGATGGCTCTGGATGTATTCTCATGCTTCTCCGTAGCTTTTACCTTCATGGATCCATAACTATTGGCGACACAGAACATTATCGGTGATAAGTTTTCAGTATGGATCTATTGATCACTGATCTATTGTACTGTTTACTGTTTTGACTTCAGCTATCATGCATCATGGTATGGTTGGTACGTGTGTCTCAGTCTCTCAGTACTCAGTCTCCAGTATTCCCTCGACGCGTCTGCATCTACTGATTGAATAGATTGTATTATTTAGTTTGTACTCTTTTAATTAAAAAAATTATTTAAAAATTTACAATACAATTTTACGTCATTATGACGCTTTAAACCACGCAATTAAGACGTCATTATATTCACGTCAGTTTTACGTCAGTAATTGACGTGAGTTCGATCCACGCCTAGGCGTCGATTTACACTTCATAAATTGACGTGATATTTACGTCGAAAATTAGTAATAAATGTTACTTGGGATGGTTCTCATAACCTTTTGGAAAAAAGGTTTAATACACGTTCCCGCTGGCCAAAGGGAAGGATTTAAAGCTTTTTCCTTCTTATCCTGGTATATGGTGACTTTGAAGGACGAGTATAAATCCGGAAACCTTGAATTCAGTTTATCAACTTGTACTTCTGGAAAGCTGGATATTAAGTGTTGTTTGACTTCATTAAGGTTAAATATTACGTTTTTTATCTCAAGAAAAAAGTACTACTTCCGGTTTGTAGATTGAAACCAAAAATAGGAGGTGCACAACTAGATGATATAACAGTCCTAAATACAAAATTTCAACTTTCTACGTGTAACCGTATTTGTGTTATGCGACATACATACGTACGTACGTACAGACGTCACGACGAAACTAGTCATAATGGATTCAGAAAAGATCAAAACGGATATTTCCATAAAAATCTGAAAACCGAAATTTTACGCAATTACAATACTTTCTTTTTACTCTGTACAAGAAAGTAAAAACTGTGAGGCTAAATCTTCAAAATATCGTAGCGTTAGTATAGTTTCATTTATAAAGTTGAAAATTACTAAAATAGGTACTAAGTTCAATTCTTACCACTTTAAAGAAATAACAAAATATAATTATTTAAAAAAAATAGTTTATATATTTATATGCTTCCTTTTATTTACTTGAAATTTACGGAAATTATTTGCTGATATTATGTACATAGACTGTAATTGTTTCCACTCGAAATAACAAAATATACCTGAGGATATTTTTTTTTTTAAATTTTGGTGTTTAAATTTTTCCATTTATTTAATTCAAATTTAGGGAGATGATTTTTTGTTGATGTTATCTTTATAGAAAGTAATTGTTTCTACTCGAAATAAATAGCAAACCGAAAGCGTCGTCCATAATAAAAAAGTTGAAAATTATAATTCAGTTATATATTTACAAAGTGCATTTTCTAACGACGTGAAATAATAACGAAATATTAGGATAAATTTTAAAAAATGTAGTGTTCATATGCTTCAATATATTTATTTTAAATTTTGGGAAATTATTTGTTGATTATAATGTTTAGAATGAAATTGTGTTCTCTCGAAATAAATAACAAACTGAGAGTATAAACAATAAAAAATATAGCGATAATAAACTTAAATTTATAAAGTTCAAAATTAGTCAAATTAAAATTCAATTCTATTTACAAAATGCATTTTCTCACGACTTGCAATAATAACGAAATATTAGAATAAAGTGAAAAAATTATAGTGTTTATATGCTTACATTTATTGATTTCAAATTTAGAGAAATTATTTGTTGATATTATGTTCATAGAACGAAATTGTTTTCACTCAAAATAAGTAACAAACTGAGAGGATAAACAATTAAAAAATCGTAGCGTTAATAAACTTCTATTTATAAAGTTCAAAATTAGTGAAATTATACCTACTCCTAATTCAGTTCTATATGTACAAAGTGCATTTTCTAACGACTTGAAATGATAACGAAATATTAGGATAAAAAAAACAGTTATTTATTTGAAATTTAGGAAAATTATTTGTTGATATTATGTTTATAGAATGAAATTGATTTCACTCGAAATAAATAACAAACAGAGAGAATAAACAATTTAAAAAACATAGCGGTAATAAACTTCTATTTAATAAGTTCAAAATTTGTGAAATTATAATTCAGTTTTATATTTACAAAGTGCATTTTCTAAGGATTTGAAATAATAACGAAATATTAGGATAAATTTAAAAAATCTGATGTTGCCAACATAATGACCTCTCGTCACACTCTACTATTTTACTAATATAACTGTGTATTACTTACTCACAAAAATATACCATTCTAAGGGAATTCGGGAATTTAGGCAGATTATTTTTTGTTGATGTTATATTTATAGAAAGTAATTGTTTCCACTCGAAATAAATAGCAAACCGAGAGCATTGTAGCGGTAATATGCTTCCAATAAGAAAGTTGAAAATTAGTAAAATTATAATTCAGTTCTATATTTACAAAGTGCATTTTCTAAAGACTTGAAATAATAACGAAATATTAGAATAAATTTAAAAAATTGTAGTGTCATATGCTTCCATTTATTTATTTGAAATTTAGGGAAATTATTTGTTGATATTATGTTTATAGAATGAATTTATTTCACTTGAAATAAATATCAAACTGAGAGGATAAACAACTAAAAAACATAGCGGTAATAAATTTCCATTTATAAAGTTCAAAATTAGTAAAATTATAATTCAGTTCTATATTTAAAAAGTACATTTACTAAGGGCTTGAAATAATATCGAATTGCCCGGAGAGTTGTAAAAGCGCATTTCTGGTCATCAAAACGTTTGAAAAGAGCAGAAATATAATCAGTAAATTTATGTTCAATAAGCGCAGATCGTAACGTTCAATAAGCGCATTTTTCGAAAATGAGATTTCTGACCATAACAAGTTAGTCCAGATCGTCTTCGAGTATGATGGGGTTAAGTACAGAAAAATGTTAGGCAAGAATATTTTCTAGTTTTAAATCATTTAAAATATCTTGTTAAAAATAATCTTAGAGTATGATGGGGTTAAGTTCAGAAAAATGTTATGCAAGAATATTTTCTAGTTTTAAAAAATTCAAAAAATATTGTAGAAAAACTGTCGTACAATCCCTAAAACCATTGTGCTTTTCAAATGTTCCCTTCTGCGCTTATATAACTTCAATTTCTGCGCTTTTCAAATGTTATTTTATGTGCTTTTCGTACGTCGATAAGCAAGAACTGATAAAGGCCAAATACGCTTATATAACGCACCCGAATTTCCTTCATATAGGTACATATACACATTTCTATATAATACCAGCCGTCGAGTCCCGAGCCGTCAACTCACTCACGAGTACTCATGGTTGTTTGTATGGACTACTGGGAATGTTTTGTTAATAAAAATTAGCTAAAACTTATATTTGAAACTTATTTTTTATCTAACACAATTTAGCAACTTATTATATGAAGTTGAAAATTCTAAAAATTCTAATAAAATCTCGGTTTATTTGGACTTGGACAATTATAATAAAATTATGAAAATATTATTATTATTATATTTAGTTTAAGAATATTATTGAAAACTACAATTTTCTTTTGCAATGGTATACCTATATTTAGTAAATTAAAAATAATAGAGTATGGCGAGGTGTCATGTATTGGCCCGATCAAATTTTTATTTTACGTTTACGTTTACCTTACCTTACCTAGTAATAATTTATTTTAAATTTATTTATTTATTTTAAATATATTCCTCTTAACACTAATCAATGTATTTTTGCATTATAATGAATTGTTTATAACGTTATACGCAAAAATTTAAATAAATAGTAAAAATCATTATAAAATTATTATCACAAAAACTGTTGCTTTTATAAGACTGAATTTTATTATGTGCATGTAATATAGTCATATTTATTTCCCAAAAAAATCGCGTTAAAAGTAAATGTTAAACAAAAGGGATATTAAATAAACAATCAATACCAATGCTTGGAATTCTATAAAAGCATCATATCAGCAAAGAAAGGTCTTCTAGTTCAACACATAGCAGTTTATTAAGTTTGAAAGTAAAATAAACGTTTTATTAACATTTTTTTGCAAATATAAAGTCACCGGCCGCCTCTGTACCTTACCTAGTAAGATGCTAGTAATAAGTACCTACCATATAATATGTTCATTTCATTGTTTAATACCAAAAGTAAGTATTTTGTCTGTAAGTACTTATAATAAGTTATAATTTAAATATCCCTATTATTGTTTATTTGTTTCATTACAAATAAATTTATAATATTATTTAACATTACCTATATTTCTTATGAAAGTTTCATCTTCCAATTTTTAGAAGTCCCTGTATACCAAGAAACCCTACAATGTAATGTATTTAACTGGAAATCACATATTTTTGTCCGCTCATGCGCACTTCATGCGAAGACAAAATCCCCACCGCCAGTATTAGTTGCTGGTTTGAATCTTAAATAAAACGGAGCCATCTATGAACTTTTATTATGACTATTATGAGTAGATCACCGAGTCCACCTATTAGACTTTCTTCTAAATAAAAACGATTGTAGCGCTAACTAGTGAGCTAGAAACACACCACACTATAGGTACTTGTCAACGTTAACTTCAGTCTTAGGATCCAGTCTGTACACATGCAGTGAGAAAAGTTTAGGTACTCCTTTTAAAGTAACATCTGTGTTTGCTTTACTGTCTAGGATACCAGTAATAGAAATATTATTGTATTTCCTTCTCGTCGCATTTGCATAATTAGAAGTTTGAATTTCAGGAACACTGTTAGTAGAAACATTTTTGCTTGCATCAGTATCCTTCACAACATTAGTTTTATCTTTAGAGTTCGTACTAGATAAAGATTTAGTTTTTATAGGTTTGCTAATTGTCAATTTGTTTACATCGCCATGTTTAGCGTTGTCAAACTTCGAGGCCGCGGCGTTTAGCTGAGTCGGTACTTCAGCGCACGATTTGTTGTTATTTTTCGCAGTTACACTTTTAATATTTTTATTATTAATTCTTGTACTAGATGGCGTACGGGTCATGAAGTTATCTTCTTTTTTTAATAAAAACACATGTTCATTTAATAAGGTTATAGTTTCTTTTTGGTTAGATATTAACATGTCTTTTTCATTTAGTAATTTTTTTAGATAATAAATTTTACATTTTAGAACTTGCACTTGGTTGTTGTCCAAGTCACTAGCACTAGTAAAAGAGATGTCCAAGTCATCACCTTCGTCTTCCTTCGTAGCGCAACAATTTATGCTATTTTTACCCATTATGGGAAATTTCAAATTATTTGCACAACTCTTGTGAGAAATAACTCCGCACTTTACACATTTAGGCCCTGATTGGGCAATTTTATGACACCTTTTACACGTTTTTTCTAAAGTATTATCTGGCACAGAAACTGCGTTCAAATACTGCGACAAAGTTGTAGAACAAGAATCAAAGAAAATTTTGTACCTGAAATTTTTTTCATAAAATGTACCAGTTCTGAGAAAAACGAATGTATAAATGAAACTTCTTTTGTGCTGGCGTTCGCGCGGCCCGCACCCGCAGTCATGAGTTTGGCCGTTTGCCCGTGTCCGTGCTGCAGTCAGACGTTTGTCTGTCGCTGATGGCAGAAAAATAAACACTCCAATAATTTATTTATATTTATGTATTATTTTGGTTTAGTTTTGAGGTTTACAATAAATGAATGAACCCATTTAGATTAGAATAGGTATTATGCTTCACAAAGGAACTAAGTTCATATTCTTAGTAGTAGACAGAGTCTAAACATTTTAGTTTTAGTTGGAGATATCGTAGATATGACATTTATGACAATGAAAAGTTCAGAAAGAATTAGGCGATCAAATAAAACATCCGATGTATATGAAATTCAAGAATTTTTACCTTTACCTGAAGGGAAACTATTTATAAATAATTAAGTAAGCAAAAGCTTATGGCAATGATATAATTATTGTTACAACTGAAATGTTGCAAGACGAAGGTAGTATTTCGTTTAATAATAATACATCAACATGTATAATACCTGATTTCAAAATTTCTATCAAGAAGAAACTGATACAAGAATTTTCGCTGCTGCAAATTTTAGTGTAAATATGATACATATTTTAATTGTGGCACAATAATTATTATTTCCCCAAACACAGATGTTTTCGTTATGGCCTTATATTATTGTACAAAATTGGAAACGTCCATATGGCTGTATAAAAATTAAAAATACATTTCAATTCAAGAAGGTACCTACATCATTTCAGTAACAAACATACAGTGATACAGTTTCTGAAAGTGATATTGCAAATTTACCATTATCAACGTACGTATTAACTGGTTGCAATATAGGTACTGTAAGTTATAAATTTAATATAGGAAAAAAAAATACATAGGTACAAAATTAGCGTTTTACACATTTTTCACTGAAAACGCATTCAAATTTCATTTAAAAAGAGCAGTTTATGAAATTGAAATATTTAAAAGTATCATAGAACCCAATTATAAACCTAAAACCGCGGAATCGAAAATAGATAATAATTCACTTATACCAATTCATATGAATCAAAGTCCAAAACCGCTTTATAATATATCTAATTTATACTCTAAATGTAAAGTTAAATATACTAGTAGGTGTAAATGTATCAAAAATAAAATTATTTTATACTGTAAGCTCTATGTGTGAAGGAAAATGTGTAAATACTTAGTGGAATAATTTAATAGGGTAGAATTATAGTTTAGTATTTAATTGTGTACTGCATTTCAAATTATTATAATAATTTATATTACATTATACCAATTCTAATCTAAAAGGATTCATTAAATTATTGTTTATTATACAATTATGATGTGAAAAATTCCTTAAAACTAAACTAAAATAATATAAAAATACAAACGTTTGACTGCATCACAGATCACAGCACAGGCTAACGGCTAAACTCATGACTGCGGGCCGCGCGAACGCCAGCACAAAAGAAGTTTCATTTATATATTCGTTTTTCTCAGAACTGGTACATTTTATGAAAAAAATTTCAAGAACAAAATTTTCTTTGATTCTTGTACTATAACTTTGTCGCAGTATGTATGGGTCTATCTCTTAAGATTACCATAGCTGTACGCTCACTGAAAATTACACTGCAAAATCGTAAATTTGGCATGTCTGTTTTTAGTTTTAAATTTTTTTCATCACTTTATAAACAATGATATTGCAATTTTCTTACTTACTACTAGAGATATAAGAAGTTAAAGTTAAAAAATGTGTTGTAGACAGAAAGTCGTAATTTTTTTGAAAATTGTGGATTTTGAATAAACGCAGTAAAATAGAAAACGGCGATTAACACCATTAGATTCGTCGGAAAATTTCCTATAAGAATATGTAAAATTAATTTTTAGAGGAGCGACACCAAAGGTCGTCTTTAAATAAGCGAGCTACAGATGCTTGGATCTCCAACTAACAGTGTGACTCTCAACAGCGTTGCCAAATTTCAACAGCATGGCTTGTACACTAGAGACGGCTGTGCCTATTGTTATTGTTAATTTAAAATGTCACTACAGGCTACCGACACCAGTGACCTCTATAGACATAATGGACCTGCATCTCCTATATCTATACAATGTAAGGGGCTGTCTCCAATTATCTGTCATGGTGGACTGGACCTCTCTTTCTAAAAGTGATAAGTGCGCATCGCGTCAACTGAATATAGTTAGACACAGCCAAGAGGGCTAAGACAATATTTGTAACTTTATGTTTTATTGCTTTATTTTACTCTGTAAGTGTCAAACCAGTATTTAATGTAATTATTTTCAAAAATTTTGTAATATTTATTTTTGCATGAAATATGTGAACAAAAAATGGACAACATTGCTTGGACTATCTATACACAAAAATTTGAGAGGAAACCCCAGTCCACCAGTTATGCGGGTTGCGTTTTCGGTGGAGACACGGCAATAGGGCGGCATTTATCAAGTGATTTTACTGCCATCTATACGCACCCAAGACTATAATTCCCGTGATTATACATGCGCACGCGCAGCCAGATACCTCTATTGATATTGTTAACTTAAAATGTCAATATTTCGATTTCAATTGTTGAGTGCTGCATGAAATTTTTTGCAATAAGCATATTAATTGTGATGGTAAGTAATAATGATAACATCAAAGAATATGAATTTTAATATACCATTTTTAGTAGGTAGTATTGTTGTTTTGCTTCTGCGAACATGTGAATTCATTCCAAAAAATGATGAACAACTGAGAACATGGTTGACAGCAGCTATTAATCGTCAAAAACAGAACTAGAAATCATCTCACTTTAAAAATAATCAGCAACATCTCCTGACAAATGTAATAATGAAGTTCTAAGGCGTACAGTTTGAAAATGTTGTTCATTTAGAAACCCAAGATGTTGGTTTCTATTGCAAGGTATCTATTTAATAACATTTTCTAGTAATATAGAAGTAGTCGTACCTAGCGCATGCGTAAAATATTTAATTACTATTATACAAGTACCGCAATTCAAGTTACAAAATAATATGAACACGCATGATACACTAATAATCCAGTCAAATTAGATCATATTTTGTCGTTTTGGGGAAAAAATTAGTAGAAAGCTGGATTTTGGTATACACCTTCCCAATACCTTTATCAACAACATACTAAAAGTCTCAATCGATTGGACTGGAGCTTCGTCCGCCATTTTGAAAAAATGGCCGCCGTCTATTGTTTTTAATTTTTATCTCGTAAATGATTAATATTACGTAAAAACAGTTAGTAACAAATTGTAGAGCACAAAATTTGCTATAAAACGGTATACATATTTTTTATGAAAGTGGTACAGTTTTCGAGAAAATCGTGAAAATGTAATTTGAAAAAAACGATAAATTTTGATCTAGTAGTAGTTTATGTCTCATCATACGAAAACGGCTGTAATTTTTTTATGAATAAAAATATGGATTTCCGGTTTGCATAATCCAATTTCCTGAATACTCTTCTATGAGTAAAACTATTTTAAAATTTTTTGACGCACGGGTTTAGTCACAATTTAAGGATATTCCGAGGATATTCTTACAAAAGTTTAACAAAAAATTTGTTTTTACCTCTCTCCACTCATATCTGTAAGAGGTATTGTAATCATGCTAAAATTTCGATAGTGAGTCTTCAATGGATAAGCACGTTTTGAGGTCCCTAGAACACGATTTTGATAATTTCGCGATGATGTCTGTGTGTGTGTGTGTGTGTGTGTGTGTGTGTGTGTGTGTGTGTGTGTGTGTGTGTGTGTGTGTGTGTGTGTGTGTGTGTGTGTGTGTGTGTGTGTGTGTGTGTGTGTGTGTGTGTGTGTGTGTGTGTGTCTGTGTGTGTGTGTGTGTGTGTGTGTGTGTGTGTGTGTGTGTGTGTGTGTGTGTCTGTGTATGTGTGTGTGTGTGTGTGTGTGTGTGTGTGTGTGTGTGTGTGTGTGTGTGTGTGTGTGTGTGTGTGTGTGTCTGTGTGTGTGTCTGTGTGTGTGTCAGGATGGATGTTGGAGGTACGATAACTCAAATACCACTGAATAAAAATTTGAAATTTGGTATACAATATTCTGACACCCTAGATTAGATCTTATTAGATTTTGGTGTTGATCGTGCAACCGAAAGTGGTAGTTCCTTGAAGATCTGAAGAGTTTTTCTGGAATATTTTCAAAATTTATGAATTAATAGGAATTCTTTTAATAACATTGTATACTAAATGTTACTATCTACAATGTGTATTCAAAACATTGTTTCTATCTAGCACCATTTTTCAATTACAAGAAGTTAAAAATTCTACAAATATGTTACAATTTTGATTTATCTGTCTACCTAAGGAAACAAAAAATAAAATATTTGAGTGTTAATGTCATGTGAATTTTTGACTTTTTGGCAAATTGAAATGGAAAATATGAAATGTCATTTAGTATTTATAAGGTCATAATAAACTTTAATAATATTATAAAAACTACAATTCCCGAATTCCCTTCTAGTACAATGGTATATTTGTGAGTAAGTACTTTCATACACACTTAGTAAAATAGTAGAATATGGCCAGAGGTCATGTGTTGGCCACATCGGATTTTTTATTTTACATTTTGGTGTTTAATTTACCGTGACTTCTGATTGGATAAAGTTATTGATATCGGGATTTCGGCATATGATTCTCTATAAAATTTGTCAAAAGATTATATGAGTTTTAAACGTTTGTAGGTTTTAGTTAGGTTGAAATTTTAAGACTTTTTTCTAACAAAAAATCAGAAAAATATGTCTCATCATTCTAAAACGGCTGTAATTATTTTAAGAATAAAAATATTGATTTCCGGTTTGCAGAATCCAATTTTCTGAATACTTTTTTAAGAGTAAAAATATTTTCAAATTTTCTGATGCACGGGTTTATTCAAAATTTAAGGATATTCTTAAAAGTTTCAATTTTTGCTGATATTTCCTTAGAAAAAAGTCTTAAAATTTCGACCTAACTAAAACCTAGAAACGTTTAAAACTCATATCATTTTTTGAAAAATTTTATAGAGAATCGTTTGCCGAAATCCCGATGTCAATAACTTTATGCAATCAGAAGTCACGGTAAATTAAACACCAAAATAAAAAACAAATTTTTTGTTAAACTTTTGTAAGAATATCCTTAAATTGTGACTAAACCCGTGAGTCAAAAAATTTTAAAATAATTTTACTCATAGAAGAGTATTCAGGAAATTGGATTATGCAAACCGGAAATCCATATTTTTATTCATAAAAAAATTACAGCCGTTTTCGTATGATGATACATAAACTACTACTTGATCAAAATTTATCGTTTTTTTTCAAATTCCATTTTCACGATTTTCTCGAAAACTGTACCCCTTTCATAAAAAATATGTATACCTTTTATAGCAAATTTTGTGCTCTACAATTTGTTACTAACTGTGTTTTCGTTATATTAATCAATTACGAGATAAAAATTAAAAACAATAGACGGCGGCCATTTTTTCAAAATGGCGGACGAAGCTCTAGTCCAATCGATTGAGACTTTTAGTATGTTGTTGATAAAGGTATTGGGAAGGTGTATACCAAAATCCAGCTTTCTACTAATTATTTCCACTAAAAAATTTAATTTGACTGGACTAAATAGCAATTTTTATTTTTCAGGTTATGAAAATAGAAAAATGATTTTCGCAAAAGTTGAAGTTGATCAGCAGAGAACAGCAAAATGTACCGACTGGTCAAGAGAAAGGAACATCTGCTAGGAGTAATAAAGGCTGCAAGAATTAATCAACTAACAGATATGAGTGTCTCAAACCGAAAAGAATTTCTCTATAAATTTAATTTTTTTCCCCTGCTGTTCAAATTTCCGTTAAGGCTGCGTTTCATTTGTACTACAGGTTGCATAAAATGTATGCATTTTTGTTCCTCATTTTCTCAATTATATGAAAACATACAAGTGTCAAATAAAATGTTACAAGAAGATTATTTTTTGCCTTATTCCGTAAGCTAATATATTTTTAAAACTTATTCATAATTTAAGATATTTTTTTTTTAAATTTTAAACAACTCACCAAATTGAAAACATAATATACTTAAGAATTAGGTTATACACTTGCAAACATAGTTATAGTCACGGTATAAGAAGAATAGGTAGTTCCACTTCACTGAATTTCGCGGTCAGAATGAATACACTTTAGTTCCGCGTAATTCTAGATGGCACTACTGCAAGTGGACCCTTGGCTGTCAGTCATCTGTCAGTGCTTATGTCAGTTTTTGTTGTATTTCAAAATACATTTAAATTTGCGGTAAGTGCAAATCTTACTCATTATTTGTTATTTTAACAATAAAAGTGTAGCCGTGCGATACCTTCAGACAATAAAAAGAAGTTTAAAAGAAATTAAAACTTTAATACACGAATATGGAGATTTATTTATAGAAATTTCAAACACAGGATGTTCATTCAAGCTTAAAGAAAATACAATGCCACAGACAAGAGACTACCACCATCATCTGCAGTACGTAAAAACATGATAATGCAAGAAACTATTGAAGGAAAGGAAAATGTTGTATCAGTAATTTATATGAATCAAATCAACGTACTACCAGTCAACACAGAAGAAAGCAAGAATGAAAGATCCTGAACTTAAGTATAAAATTTAAATTGACAGGAACGTATCATCCAACGGACAAAAAAAGCAGCAGCCAATGAACCATGAATATCAAATTAAGTCGAATTTTGATGCAACTGAGAAAAGAACCAAACTGTACAATCGTAAATAAGCAGAAATATTGAAATTTGGAATGAGAACTTGTATAGATCTAATAAAACCAAACCGAATCGACAAGATTAGAAGCAAAGCTGATGAAAACATAAAGAATCAAATAGAAATTTTCCAACCAAGCGAAAGATTTATGGTAAAAAATTGTGTAGGCGAAAAGAAATCGATTTTTGGAAAGATTCTAAAGAAGAGAAATGGAATACTACATTCCATGGTTGATGTAGAAGAAAAGGTTATGCAGAAACATGTAAACCAGTTGAAGAAAACCGATATTGCCAGCGAAGAAAGAACCAGGTACGTAGACACTTCTAATCATATCTCAGTTAATGTTAAATTACAGTCATCGATAATTACAATTCTACCAGATTAAGGAAAGAAGCAAACTTCGAGAATTCGTCATCTGAAATGAAGATCCAGAACCAGTACAGTCAGCAACCTCAACAGTGAATAAGCAAGATAGTGGTACGGCACTTCCACCAAAGCGATCCACCAGAACCAGAAAACCAGCCGATAGACTGACGCTGTGATATATTTAAAATTTCTTATGAGATTACAGTTTTATATATTGACTATTTTAATAAATAAAATACATAATATCATATCAATTTTACTAGTTTCATATAGATCCAGAATGTAAACTATGCGAACTGTCACTGTCATAATAATTAAAATTGTATGTAGGCGATGGTATTGACATTTGGCAGAAATGTAAGTTTGGCACAGGGTCCAGTACATGCAGCGCCCCACGGTATAACCATAGAAACGGAGAACTAAAGTGTACCTAGCCTGACCGCGTTTGCAGTACACGAGACATAGCGAGTGGAACTACCTATTCTTCTTATACCATGGTTATAGTGTTTTCAAAATGTATTTTTGAGTGCAATGCCTTAAAATGAGGAACGAAATTTAAATGAGTCTATGGTCTGTTCCAAATAAGAATATAGTATGGGGCAAGATAGGGCTTACGATTTGAGCGTTCTGATTGGTCTAGCCGGTAACCAAGTTTACATCAGCGAAAAAATTGTGATATGCACGCATCATTTAGCTGTCGAACGCCGTAGTAGTAACAGCTGGTACTGGTATTGTTGAAAAAGTGAGTCGTTGATTAGCGTCAGTAGCGCGTGCATGGGCGTCCACAGAGGGGAGCAAGAGGGGGCGCTTGCCCCCCCCTGGACAATTTATTTTTGTTAATTATTTCAATACCTACATTACTATGCTATGTATTGTATTTTTGTTGTGCTCATATAGTTTGCTTTATGCATTATGAGAGTAGTAAGTAGTGATACAACTTATGTAGGATACGTAGTACACTCATACACAAAATAAGTTCCGTCCGTCCGCGCAACTGTGGTGAGGCGAGCGGTCGTAAGTTGGAGAGCATACCAGAAAACATAAAAGTCTGGCGATTCACGAATCTTTATCTATAAAAATTACCAAAATGGGGTACTTATATGGTACTGAAAATTAGATATTTAACACTATAAACATAATGTTGGGTCTAAAACAATGGTAAAAATACAAATTATATTTTTAAAAAATTATATGTTTTTTAGTAAATTGAAAAAGAAATTTTACTGTGACGTCACTATTTTGCATTGAACATATGTAAACTTTCTACGTCACACCACATTTTCATTAATTATTTTTGGGCTTGTTAATAAAATTTTTGTAAAAATAAAAAATACGGGTCCCAAAGTTTCTTCTTACTTCTTCAAAAATATTCATATAAAATTTGCTAGACGAAATGGTTATTAGAAATTATTTAAAAATACAAAATTTCTGTTAATAAAATGTTTATTATGATTTTCTTTTTAAAATAAATTTTGCCCCCCCTTGCAAAAATTCCTGCGGACGCCCAGGAGCGCGTGACGCGCGGAACATAACACTATTTCAAAAATACCGCGCTACGTTTAAATTTCTATTTAATGTGTGTAAAACGGGCTGGCTCCGCAGCGCCATCTACTATACTCTTATTTGGAACAGGGTATAGTAGATTTCGAGTAGCGGAATGCTACGAAATAGTTCACTATATTTTTGGCAGATGGCAGCAGTATCGAATTGTGTGTTTTGAAGTATAATGTCGGTAAAGCTGGGTACGGTGCGGCGGTTTAAATATATGCTTCAAAAATTCTTATATTATTATTTCTAAATTTAAGAAATGAAATAAACACAATAGCATTTTTCTATTTCACATATGTTAAGCTGTCCTTGAATCTAAATAAAACAATAGGTATATTTTTCTACACACGTATAACAGTACAACAGTTCTGATTGACATAAGACAAATACAGAAGCTGCGCGGCCGGCGTATTAGACTATAGTGAAAATCACAAGTTTTGGCAGTATGGCAGAGATAGGCAATGTTATTCTTATGGAGATAAACTCGGCCTTGTTGCCAGTTTTACACTTACATTGTTTCATGGTACACCATTCAGTTTTCATGCTTTAACACATTTAGTTTGCAGTGTTAAATTTCATAATGAAATGTTAGTATAGGGTTGTAAATCTTATAGCGGTGGAGTGGTGCCGATGGGAAAAGAAGCCAGCAGTTATGAAACAATTTGAAAATATTATAAGCTTGATTTCACATTAGGTACTTAAGAAATGATATAATAACTATACCTACTCATGTAATCTTATTTCAAGACATATACTAATTACATTTATTGTAATGTATTTGTAACTACCATCTAATGTAACATAGTGCCATAATATGTGAAGCATATTCAAAAATTTATGATAGGCACATTGTAAATGAAGAAAAAAGATTTTGGGAAGCTGATCAATTGCAAGATGATATCGAACCTTTTATTATTAATCTTAATGACGCAAGTGACGACAGTGATACTGAAAGCGATGAAGATGTAACGCATGAGTTGTATGTTTGAGTACCGCTGCTACGCTTAGCTACCTGACTCCAACTTTAAATGTAAACAGGTCCAGGACCTTACTTCAAATTTTCAATGTACTTAGTATGTGATATTTTCCTGCCATTATTCACTATCCAGTCAAGAAATTTCAAACTTCATTTTTCTTTAAGTTTGTAATTCTATTTTATGCTATATGTATATATTGATAACATTTGTTCATTAATTGTTATGTCTTTTAAACAACATGTATATATTTGTATTACTCGCCATTTGTGATTTTGACTTGGCCGTCTTTGGCTGTGTTTATTTTATTGTTACATTGTTATCAATTTGTTATCGAAAAAATAAAATAAAATTGTATATTTATATTAATTTAATATTTTACTTAATTATGTATCCTTCATATTAAACGAGAAAAATTATCAGTAAAGAGGGTGAGAATAAATTGAAACACTGGAGAATTATTGTATAATTTATCGAATTCTCGAATTATATCTAATTAGATTATTTTTTTACTTACAAATTTAATTTAGAGGAACCAGAGTTTTTTCTCTAAGTAAAAGATTTTAAATTGGATGCATATCAATTGATTACTTATTATTCAATGAATTAAACATTTTATTGGTTTTGAGAAACATCAAGAAATAATCAGCACAATTTATTAAAAGTACAAGTAAGCGAAAAACAAACAATCCGCCTCTGGATTCTCCATCTTTGTCTAACACATTACCGTAAACCGGGGCTACTTTGATTTCGCGGGGCAACTTTGATTTTTCCCGGGAAAGTTATTTATTTGCTGTGTGCAACACTGTTGCGTTCGATAGTGATTTTTTTATAACATAGATGATAGCACTGACATTACATTCTCTTTTTGGTTTAACAGCATAAATGTAAGTCTTATAGGTTTCCAATTATTAATTATTAAAAATAAGGGTATCAATTGCATGAAAAACTAGAGCGTTATACTTTTAAGTGCACAGAGTTGCTTCATGTCAATACAAGTTTGATGAAAGTGTTTTTGCATTATTTGATCCTTTATGAGTATATAACCTGAAAAGAGTAAATGCCACGCGGTCTAAAACCACGCCGTCTAATACCCACGCGTCCTAATATCCACCCGGTCTAATAACCACCCGGTCTAATATTTCTCCCACCACTATGAAAATTCGAGTAAAATCCACGCGGTCTAAAACCACGCCGTCTAATACCCACGCGTCCTAATATCCATCCGGTCTAATGACCACCCGGTCTAATAACCACCCGGTCTAAAAACCATCCCGTCTAATAGTTCCCCCACCACTATGTCCACGTCATATAAACTCGTTCTGTTTGACTTTCCGCGTTTCCCCAGTAATACATAGTATAAAATAACTCTGTTAGAATGCACAGCGCTATTAGGTTGATTAGGTTATTACGTATAGTCCAGTATAAAAGTATGTGCAACGTTTATTATATTTTACGATTTATTTATATGTATGGATGGAATTTTTCCCGCGTTTTCTTTGTCATTCATTATCTCAAATTCTACTGAACATTTGTACGTCTAAACGAAGAGCTGATCAAATTTTGGTAAAAATCTGCAAAACGGAAATGGAACTTGCAAAATCTTAGAAAAAAATCTGATGTGGCGAACAAATGACCTCTCGCCATACTCTACTATTTTACTTATATTAATAAGTGTGTATGAAAGTATTTGCTCACAAATATACCATTGTAGAAGATAATTCGGGGATTGTAGTTTTTATAAATAATATTATTAAAGTTTATCATGACATTATAAATAATTAATAAATGACATTTCATATTTTTAATATCAATTTGTCAAAAAGCCAAGAATTTATATGACATTAACACTGAAAAACTGATATATTTTATTTTTTTGTTTTCATAGGTAGGCAACGCTGTAACTTAGATAGTATTTCTTTTTATAGTTCTTTGCGTTTTATTTAGTGTTAGTGAAGCAGTAAGAAAGAACAACTTTTTGTCGATATTTTGAGTTGTTTAATTTAACTTAGGGTTGGTGGAATAAAAAGAAAATAACACATCGAAAAATGAAGGCTAGAATAAAAAATGTAATTTGCGATTTATGGTTTCAATGCAATATTTTTAGAGATGCAACGAATAGTAAATGTGCCGAATACCGGCGAATATTATACCGTACTATCTGCCGAATATCCGAATATTCGGCGAATATTCTTCACCCTTTTGATGCCAAATGATAAACTTACAAGGACTGAGGAGGCTGTTTTGAATGCAGAGAAACTTATTTTTGCTGCATAATTTGCCGCTTTTAAATTGTAATAACGAACAGTTTATCATTTTTATTTTTTATCAAAATTACTAGATAAAGTTTTTGACAATATTTTTCTTTTTTTAGTAATAATAATTAATCAAAACTCATGAATATACATATATTTTTTGTCTGTGAATGTAAGTTACATGTGACGTCAAAGTATTCGGTATTCGGCCGAATAGTAAAGTATTCGGTGTTCGGCCAAATAATGAAAAACTTGCGGAATAGGCAGAATACCGAATAGTTGCCCAATATTCCTTAGCCGAATAAATTCGTTAATATAAAAAAAATTCTAAAACAATTTTCTTATTTAAAACAAATAATTAACCTATCAGTTATTAATTACTATTGTACAAAAATTTCTCTGTTGAAGTCATTATCAAAATGATTACAGTTAACTGCGGAATAATTTTACCAGTCGAATAAAAATAGTTTCAGTTAGAATTAAAAATTTCGTTTATAGCTAATAATTTAAAGGGTATAACCGGATAAGAGGCTGAAAAGTGCCCCCAAAGCAAATGATTAGTAGCGATTTATTTTTAGATGAAAGGTCTTTCAAAATCCCGTCTATTTTCAAAATTTTAGGTTCATAAACTCATATTTATGGAACTTTTTTCGTTTTATTTTTTTCTCCGATTCTACCGCATAAATCGAGCTGAAAAGATTATATTCAAAAGAAAAGTTAATTTTACACCTAAAATAATTTTTCTAATTAATTTTGGTACCTTCAAATAGAAAAAATATTTTAATTTTTTTAAATCTGTTTTCGTATTGTAGGAACTCGATTATTGTTTCAATTTATTTCGTGTAATTTATCTAAGAGAAATCTACAACATACTTACCTATATTTTTTTCAGATATGTTAGAAAAATTAAAAACTAATTTCATCACTTTACATATTTGAATTTCCCGCTTAGATTAAGAAAGTAATTGAAATATTAATCGAGTTCCTTTAATATGAGAAATTTTACGTTTCATTTTTTTCTCAGCGTCTATGGTATGTATCGAGCTGAAAAAAATTCTACCCGAAACAAAAAATTTGTTTACATCTGATAGTATTTTTTTCAAATTGTTTTGGCGCCAAATTCAAATAGAAAAAAAATGTTGGTGTTTTTAAAATTCATTTTCGTTTATTTAATAAAATTCTACAAAATATATTTTTTTCAGAATTTTAATCGATGTGGAAGATTGTTTAAATAACTAACACTTTTTCCACTTTAAATATTTGAATTTCGCGTCAAAATTGCAATTAAAAAATGTGTTTTTTCCAAATTTTATATTTTTTTAACCAAAATTTTAAACGTTTCTTTACATACATATTGTATAGTATGGTATTTTTTTCAAATTGTTTTGGCGCCAAATTCAAATAGAAAAAATATGTTGGTGTTTTTAAAATTCATTTTCGTTTATTTAATGAAATTTTACAACATATATTTTTTTCAGAATTTTAATCGATGTGGAAGATGGTTGAAATAACTAACACTTTTTCCACTTTAAATATTTGAATTTCGCTTCAAAATTGCAATTAAAAAATGTGTTTTTTCCAAATTTTATATTTTTTTAACCAGAATTTTAAACGTTTCTTTACAGACATATTGTATAGTATTACGCTGGTCAAGTTACGTTTTTTTGGTTAAAAAAAACTACTCAAATCCCTGCAATATCAAATCCACGTAGTTTTCAATATTTCGGCTCTTAACTTAGGTACATTCAATTTACTTATTTGTTGAAACGAAAAAATAAATAACTTAATTATTGTAATATTTTGATTTCAACATTATTTATATTTATTTATAAGTGTCATGGGTGATTTTGCAGTGTGATGGTTGTGTTCAAATAGTAAAAATGTTTATTTATTTGCAAATCCCCACAATAAAACCATTAAACCCCCGTCATTAAAATTTATATTTTATATTTACATTGAAAATAAAATGTAAGTTGATATTTAAGGTTTAACATTATTAGGTCGTCACTGTCTTTAGTTTTTTACTAAAAAACGTAATTTTACCAGCGTAATACTATACAATATGTTTGTAAAAAGACGTTGAAATTCTGGTTAAAAATATAAAAAAAATTGAAAAAGTTTGGAAAAAACACATTTTTTAATTACAATTTTGGCGCGAAATTCAAATATTTCAAGTGGAAAAAGTATTTTTTATTATTTAAACTATCTTCCACATCGATTAAAATTCTGAAAACTAATTTTATACCTAAAATTATTTTTTAAATTCATTTTGGCGCGAAATTCAAACAGAAAAAAATATACTAATTTTTTAAAATCTGTTTTCGTATTGTAGGAACTCGATTATTATTCAATTTATTTCGTGTAATTTATCTGAGAGAAATCTACAACATATATTTTTATCAGATATTTAAAAAGTAAAAATATCGACCATTTTCAAACTGCCATAACTCGGTGTATTTTCAATCGATATCGATGAATCTTCGAGGGCGAGAAACTTTGAAGTGTCTACTTTAAAGTCATGCATGCAAACTTAAGCGCAACCCCCTCCGCCCCTCTCTAGCAATCATGTGCAAAAAAAAGAATTTTAATTTTAAAAATGTCCAACTTTGAGGATGTGTACGGAGTTTAAACATTTTTTGACTTGATCCACCAAAAGCGCACTAAAATTTGTTCAATTCCCTTTGAAGGACTCAAAGAACGAAGTTCCTACGATGATTTGGCACAAAGTTATGAATTTTTTTTTAAAAATGGCATTTTTTTGTTTTTCGCACATAACTCAGCCACTTTTCAACCAAATTAGATGATTTTTTCGGGGAAAAACCCATAGTGGCTCTACTTTAAGGGGGTAAACTCAGATTAGTATGATCGATCTGAAAATTTCACGAATGACATTTCTATTAGCTGTCAGAATGACAGTTTTCATATGTTTTTAGTTGTCCTGACAAAGATAAATAAAAATTTATCCACTTGTGAAAAGTTTCCAAAACATGGCTTGTTTTATATAGGAGTGTAATAGTTATTATTAAAAAAAATAGAAATCGTGAAATATATTTAATGTTGCACATACTTTTATACTGGACTAATAACGCTGCGCATTCTAACAGATTTATTTTATACTATTACTGGGGAAACGGGGAAAGTCAAACAGAACGAGTTTATATGACGTGGACATAGTGGTGGGGTAACTATTAGACGGGATGGTTTTTAGACCGGGTGGTTATTAGACCGGGTGGTCATTAGACCGGGTGGATATTAGGACGCGTGGGTATTAGACGGCGTGGCTTTAGACCGCGTGGATTTTACTCGAATTTTCATAGTGGTGGGAGAAATATTAGACCGGGTGGTTATTAGACCGGGTGGATATTAGACGGCGTGGTTTTAGACCGCGCGGTATGCTTCGCCTGAAAAGCGCTTGAAAATGTATATTGGTTATAGTTTTATTTAATGATTTATGATGTGGGACAACTTTGATCATTTTTTGGGGTTACTTTGATATACATTCATTGTGTTATTTTTCACTTGTAGTAGCAGTTCAGAATTATCTAGTACTGAAATATCATTATCAGAAGATTCAGAGAGCTATAATAATTCCCCTACGATTTCGGAGAATGAAGTTTCTATAAATCTGGCTGAAACTACAGGAAATAATGATAGTGTTATTCAAGATATTGCGATTAATTCGTATGTATTAGTAAAAGTTTTATCAGAAAAGAAAAAGATGTACAAATATGCTGCAATTGTTAAGTAGGACTGAAATCGCTTGATACAGTTAATAGAGTTTTTATACTAAATGAAGATGATTGTTATAAAAATGTGATATTTTGGAGCACCTTCACTCCAGATATAATTAACAAAAATTTCCGCCGCCAAAGATGTATGTTTAAAGAAAGTGTACCTGTTTTAAAAAAAAAATGATATATCTAGTATTATTTTCCTACTCATAAATACTCAGAAATATATATTTTTAAATTTTTTGTTAAGTAATATTACATGTGATAATTATTACCTACTAGGAACTGAGTGCCTATTTTGTTACACACTTTTTGGATGAATAATAAGATATAATAAATGTATATTTACATTTAAATCGAGGTATCAAAGTTACCCCACAATGTAAAATTATTAATAACTCAAAAACTATGCAACAAAATTTTATTTTTATTTTTTATTTGGGTCCTATTTTGGGGCTACTTTAATATGGTACAATAAAATTATGGGGTCTCAAAGTAGCCCCATTTTGAATATAACTTTGATTCGATACAAACAATAAAAAATTTCAATGAAGGAATTGAAAAAAATTTTTTTTTGGTATATATTCGTACTCAGCTAACTAAGCTCTATCTAATTCCTTAAGTTCATGTCAAAATCATTATTGGCTTAGAAGTTATAAACAAAAAAGTAATATTTACTTCTTAAAGTAGCCCCGGTTTACGGTACTCTTATGGGATACATTTAGCAACACTGTATTGCTATCTCTGCCATACTGCCAAAACTTGTGAGTTTCACTATAGGAAAATAATTTCAAAAGACGTCTAGAAATCACTCCTAGAGGCAAATCATGTAACAATTGATTAACAGGTTGAATCTTATGCTTTGATACCCGCTGAACACGCCTAGGTATGTTATTTGCTCGAATTTTCACTCCCCAAATTCAAGATGGCGGACGAAAATTGTGTCCGAAAATTTATCTCAGAAACTATTCATATTAGGTGAAAAAGTATTATATAAGAAAATGTAGATCATAAAATTCTCTATAAGATAGGTTCTTAACGATTTTCATGTAAGTGGCACAGTTTTCGAGAAAATCGAGAAAATATATTTCGAACATTTCAATCATTAAAAACCAAGTCCAAATTATGTCTCCCTTCATGAAAACGGCTGTCATTTATGAACTATTAATAATATCAACTTCCGGTTTTTTAAATTAAATTATATGAAATTTTTTTTATAAGATATATTATTTTAAAAACTTTTTAGTGCGTTCATTGAGCTAAAATGTAAAATTTTGTTCCGAGAAATTTTACCATTTTTTATATTATTTTGTATTTAATGAACTGTAACTTCAGACCGAATAAAAATATTGACTTCCGGTTTCTTTTGTTAAATTCTACGAACATTTCTCTATAAGATACATTATGTTAAAAACAGTTTAAAGTTTTCTTTCAGCCAAAATATTACATTTTTCCCCAATAAAAAGTTGAGAAATTTTTTAATTTTTTGTATTTATTGTGTTTAATGAACTGTAACTTCTAATCGAATAACAATATCGACTTCCGGTTTCTTTTATTAAATTCTACGAACATTTCTCTACAGTATTTTAAAAAGTTTTAAGGGCGTTCGTTAAGCCAAAATATTAAACTTTTCACCGAGACAAAATTGAGAAATTGTTTAATTTTATTTATTTATTGTCTTTAATGAACTATAATTTCTAAACGAATAAAAATATCTATTTCTGGTTACTTTTATTAAATTCTACGAACATTTCTCTATAAGATACAATATTTTTAAAAGTTTTAAGGGCGTTCGTTATGCCAGAATATTACAATTTTTCCCGAGAGACAGTTGAATTTTTTTTAAATTCTTCGTATTTATTAATGAACTGTAACTTCTTAACGGATAAAAATATCAACTTCCCGTTTATTTTATGAGATTTTTGAAATTGTGATATACATTTTCTTATATAACAGTTTCTTTTACCTAATATTAACAATTTCTGCGATAAAATGTTCTGAAAAGAAACCGGAAATCCATATTTTTATTCGTTTAGAAGTTAAAGTTCATAAAACAGAATAGTTACGAAAATTTAAAAAAAAATTCAATTTTCTCCAGGAAAAAAATTTGATATTTTGTCTTAAAATGAACGCCCTAAAAAGTTAAAATAATATATCTTATAGCAAAATGTTCTTAAAATTTAATAAGAGAAACCGGAAGTCAATATTTTTATCCGTTCAGAAGTTACAGTTCATTTAATAAAATCAATACGAAGAATTAAAAAATTTCTCAACTTTCACTCAAGAAAAAATGTAATATTTTGACTTAAAAAAATCTGACGTGGACACCACATGACTTCCTTGTACGCCTTGTGTGTTCATACTTTTCTTAATAACTAAAATGTAAAATAATATTAAAAATTCTTTTAACTTATTATACTAGTATACTCACAAATATATTTTAGTCATTTTATTTAAACTGCAGAAGAAGATATAAAGCATATTTTACTATTGTCACTGTCATGTCATAATCATTTAAATTTTACGTAGTAACAAATGTTAATCGATCATGGACTACAAGATACCAAAATACTATAAATTATAAATATATACTTTAATTATTTTTAAATGATAGCAGATACAAAAATATTTATAAAATACCGATTGTAGGTAATAATCACATAATCTTTCATTTAAAATAAAAAAAATTGTCTAAAATTAAATATTTATCGAAATATTTTTAAAAAGTACTACTTCCGGTTTGTAGACTGAAACCAAAAATAGGAGGTGCACAACTAGATGCTATAACAGTCCTAAATACAAAATTTCAACTTTCTACGTTTAACCGTATTTGAGTTATGCGACACACATACGTCCGTCCGTCCGTACGTACGTACAGACGTCACGTCGAAACTAGTCATAATGGATTCAGAAAAGGTCAAAACGGATATTTCCGTCAAAATCTGAGAACCGAAATTTTTCGCGATTACAATACTTCCTTACTTCGTACAAGGAAGTAAAAAACTCTAAAAGGATATTAACATAATATATCTTTTAGAGAAATATTTGTAGAATTTAATAAAAGAAATCGGAAGTAGATATTTTTATTCGTTTAGAAGTTACAGTTCATTAAACACAATAAACAATTTTTTTTTTAATTTCCAATTTTGTCTCGGTGAAAAGTTTAATATTATGGCTTAACGAACGCCCTTAAAACTTTTTAAAATATTGTATCTTATAGAGAAATGTTCGTAGAATTTAATAAAAGAAACCGGAAGTCGATATTTTTATTCGATTAGAAGTTACAGTTCATTAAACACAATAAATTTAAAAAATTAAAAATTTCTCAACTTTTTATTGGAGAAAAATGTAATATTTTGGCTGAAAGAAAACTTTAAACTGTTTTTAACATAATGTATCTTATAGAGAAATGTTCGTAGAATTTAACAAAAGAAACCGGAAGTCAATATTTTTATTCGGTCTGAAGTTACAGTTCATTAAATACAAAATAATATAAAAAATGGTAAAATTTCTCGGAACAAAATTTTACATTTTAGCTCAATGAACGCACTAAAAAGTTTTTAAAATAATATATCTTATAAAAAAATTAAGTTGATATTATTAATAGTTCATAAATGACAGCCGTTTTCATGAAGGGAGACATAATTTGGACTTGGTTTTTAATGATTGGAATGTTCGAAATATATTTTTTCGATTTTCTCGAAAACTGTGCCACTTACCTGAAAATCGTTAAGAACCTATCTTATAGAGAATTTTATGATCTACATTTTCTTATATAACACTTTTTCACCTAATATGAATAGTTTCTGAGATAAATGATTTTCGGACACAATTTTCGTCCGCCATCTTGAATTTGGGGAGTGAAAATTCGAGCAAATAACATACCTAGGCGTATTCAGCGGGTATCAAAGCATAAGATTCAACCTGTTAATCAATTGTTACATGATTTGCCTCTAGGAGGTATATTTTCGAAAAAATTTCCTAGTCTATATAGTAGAGCAGTAGAGGTTGTTATTTATCTCAAGTCATAACAAAAGATATGTAACATTTTCTTCCCCGTCACCCCGCCCCACTCTTCAATAATAGCTTGCGGCGCATATTTTGTCTATAGTTTAAATTTTATT
>OX384040.1:17965000-18285000 GCA_947534325.1 Agonum fuliginosum
GGGGATATCGGCACTTATTCCTCTTCGGTCATGGACAAAACCATTTTCTATTAGTTTATTTATGTAATTGGTACATTCCCGTAACAATTTTTTACCAAAGCGACTGCACAATAATTTGTTATTAACAATTTAAATAAACAATTGCTCGTAACTCGAAAACTAAATATTTTTTCGAAAAACTTTTCGGACAAAAATTGTTACATTTTTTATTCTGAACAACTTTGTAAGAAGGCATTTTTCACGAAAACTCGATATTTTTCAAGATATTTGCAAAAAAATTATTAGAATGCCTTTTCCGCAATTTCTACGGGGATATCGGCACTTATTCCTCTTCGGTCACGGACAAAACCATTTTCTATTAGTTTATTTATGTTATTGGTACATTCCCGTAACAATGTTTTACCAAAGCGACTGCACAATAATTTGTTATTAACAATTTAAATAAACAATTGCTCGTAACTCGAAAACTAAATATTTTTTCGAAAAACTTTTCGGACAAAAATTGTTGCATTTTTTATTCTGAACAACTCTGTAAGAAGGCATTTTTCAAGAAATTTTTCTTACAAATAAAACAACTTTTGTCCAAGGAGTTTTTCGAAAAAATGTTTAGTTTAGTCTTAAACATATAAAAGAAAAAGCTTTTACATATCCTATACTGAAAACCGGAAGTCTTTATTGTATTCCGTTCCCAAACGCGAGTTGATTAAATTCAAACAATAAAAACTTACAAAAATGACTTTGTTTTCCTTTGGTAAAAGTTCTCAAAATTCCGCTTAACTAAGGACCTCAAATTTTTTTATAAATAATGCTCCTTATTGAAGAATGTTTGAGAAATCTAATGCCGAAAACCGGAAGTCAATATCTGAATTTGTTAAAAATTGACGGCTAATTAACAACAATAATTTTCAAAATATTGAAATATTTACATTATATCTTGAAGAAAATGTTTAAGCCTAGACTAAACCAAGAGTGAATTTCAAAAAAAAATATATAGCATGTAATAGAAGAATGATCGAAAAATTGAATACAGAAAACCGGAAGTTAATATCTGAATCCATCCCGAAATAACAGCTGAATGAACATAAAAGTTACTAAATTTTATCTAATTTTACTTTAAGAAAATTTCCAATTTGTGACTAATTGAGAGCCTCATAATGGGTATTATAGAAAATTGTTATAGAAATCATATGCTGAAAACCGGATGGCGATATTTTTTGACGTTAAAATATGGCAATCATTATTGTGTCAAGAGAAAATATTACCACTTGATTTAAATTACTGAAAATTTCCTAAACGCATTATTATTATTTTTTCGAAAACAGGTTAACTGACATAAAAATTCCATGCATCATTTTTATAGAGAATTTTGTTCTCTATAACCTCTTATAAATGTTTTTCTCGTAATGATAAGCTAAATATGAGTTAAACTTAAAAAACCAGAAATAGCGGTCATTTTTTCAAATTTCAATGGCTTCCGGTGCGGTGATTTCCGGAAACTTTTGATATGTTAAAATGCACATTTTTCTGTATTGGATTCCGTCGAGAAAGCTTTTGTTGCAGTTTGTCCGAAGTGAAATTATAAATTCCCTGGACCTGGACTATAGATAGTGTGTTTCAAGAAAGAGTTAAAAAGAGTAGGGTATGGCGAGAGGTCTTGTGCTGGCCAAATCAGATTTTTTTCTTGTGCCAAAGTAAATGTTTGGTCACAACGAGCCTATGTACCAAATTTCAGAGTTAAAAAGCGTAGGGTATGGCGGGAGGTCTTGTGGTGGCCTCATCAGATTTTTTCTTGTGCCAAAGTAAATGTTTGGTCACAACGAATCTATGTACCAAATTTCAGATTGATTGGATATGGGGAAATGAGTATGGCGGGAAGTCTTGTGCTGACCATAACAGATTTTTTCTTGTGCCAAAGTAAATGTTTGGTCACAACGAATCTATGTACCAAATTTCAGATTGATTGGATATGGGAAAATGGGTATGGCGGAAGGTCTTGTGCTGACCACATCAGATTTTTTCTTGTGTCAAAGTAAATGTTTGGTCACAACGAGTCTATGTACCAAATTTCAGATTGATTGGATATGGGGAAATGGGTTTGAGGTATGGCGGGAGATCTTGTGCTGGCCACATCAGATTTTTTCTTGTGCCAAAGTGCATTGTTAGGTGACAAAAGTCTATTTCCAAAATTTCAGCTCGATAGGATCCCGGGAAGTGGGTCATTTTTACCTCTCGCCTAGAGAGGTATAGGGATCGTGAAAAATTCGATCTCGAGATTTTTGTCAATAAGCACGTTTTAGCACCTTTAGAACCTATTTTGACTATTTTCACGATGATGTCTGTGTGTCTGTGTGTGTGTGTGTGTGTGTGTGTGTATGTATGTATGGAAGTCTGTATGTGCGCCTACTATAGTCTTTCGTTCTGATTCATTATCTCAAATTCTACTGAACATAAAATTCTAACATTTTGTATTATACATTTATACATGTTAATGAAGAGCTGATTAGATTTTGGTAAAAATCTACCAACCGGAAATGGTATTTTCTTGAAGCATTTTAATATTTTTTGCAAAAAATATAGGAAATACTGCGATAGTTACAATTTGTCATGCGACATTTGAAAGAACAAATTATCTCTTACAATATTTATTTAACAACTTTTCTATATCTCTTACCAATAAATGAAAATTATTTTTCAAAAATGTGTAATTTTACCTACCACGATTTGTAAATTATAATATAGGAAAAAAATTAAAAACAAAAATGAAAATGTCAATGTGACAGATGAACAGACGTATAGACAGTTCTGAAATTTTGGTGACACCATTTGTAAAGAAATGTATAAATATTAATAACTGGGTTTGAAATTTAGTAACTATAGTAGCCGAAATTTAATAAATAAAAAACAACCTTAATTCCAGTAAGTTTTTATCCTTCCATTAAACGTATCCAGTCAAGAAGCATCATCGATTCATTATTAACTGGATATAATGTAACATGGTAATAATAAAATAAAAATTGTATCCACAAAGAGCTAATTTGATTTCAATGTCAATCGAAATCGGTACGTTGCTTGAAGAACTATAAAATAAATTAGAAAAAGTAGCCTAACAAAAACCAAATTCACATACAGTGTCAAGGCGGGAGGTTATGTGCTGGCCACAACAGATTTTTTACTTTTGTTTTTTGCCGTACGTACGTACCACGGTGAAGTTAATATAAAGGATTTAATAAGAAAGTTGTTCAAAATAAAAAAATTTAAACAATTATTTTCCCGCTTTCTGAATTAACATGATTCACTGGCGCCATCTAACTTTCTTCTTTTGCAGGTTATTATTACCCTTCGAAAACGAAATCTTCTATACCAACGCTGATTGAGTTGGCAATCGCCGTCGACTTCCCCTTAAAAGACAATCGTCCCAGGAATTATTTTTGGTCACAGCAGCTGCAGAGAGAGAGAGGGAGAGAACTTAGATAATACTCTTGCTTACTCTCAAATGAGTAGCCGCAAAGAATGCCCGGTGCAGCCCTCTGTTAGAAATTTTATAAAATTAGAGAAATAGTTCTGGTTCTAACATAAACTGATGGATTATCTGGAGCTTTATATCGAACGTCCCCTTAAACTTTAAAATTAAATATTAAATTACACACGCGCACACACACGCGCACACACGCACATACACCCATACAAACACTTTACAAATACAAATACTTTATTTGTTTTCTGGATTTAATCCACTATAAACTCACACTTGAAATAGAATATGAGGCAGGAGGTTCGTACTAATCGTTTTTAAGGAAATAATAAATAATATGTTCATATGTTCAATAACAGAGTGCTGCCCTGGAAGCTAGTGGCAGGTAGTGAAACTTGTTTCGAAAATATTACAGGAACCAGTACTTGTTAGTCAGGAGCGAAACCAGTTCTTGTCGATTCGTTTAAATCCTGTTTGTCGGTTTGAGGTATATCCAACAGAGTTCGCTACTAGTATCATAATTACATAAATCTCTCATCTCAGACAAAAATAATATAACGTTCACGGTATTCGGAAATAAGATTCATTTCCACAACACTTCCTATTTGTGCATATATACAAAAGTCCCGGAACGGAGCTATAAGTTTTGAACGAGTGAAGAAAAAAATTTGAAATTGTGGGGATCACTAGAGTCATAAAAATTACATTCTTATATGGTTTAGAACTTCCATTAAATATGAAGTTTTTTTAGGGGATGGCCACCCCAACATTTTTAAATAGCAACCCCTGTCGAGTTTCACCTTATTTTAAAGGTACCTAATGAAAAAGTAAACACATCTCCATAAACCAAAACCCGATATCTTAATTCAAGAATTTAAATTTAATTAATTTTAATGTTTTTTGCGCGTTTATTACGGTTTTTATAACAAATGTTCAAATTGTCGACTTTCTTCGTTCTCGCAATGACCCAAACGCTAGGTCCGTGAAGTTGGCGTATACATTAAAAGATATTGGATAAACAAATAGTTATATTAAATTTGCTCATTTTTTGCTAAAAATTGCTAATAGTTTTACATTTTTTGCTCTGTCCGTTTTAAAGATATTTCCCATTTAACCTATATACGCTAACTTCACGTGGCGTATACATGGGGTAAAATTTCAAATTTGTTAACACTATCTTTTTTTGCTCATTTTTTGCTATTTATTGCCGTATTGATGACATTTTTTGCTGTTGTCCTTCATTAGTTATAAACAAAAAACCTTTGTATACGCTAACTTCACGTTGCGTATACATAGCGTAAAATTATTATTTTTTCTATACTATAATAATTTGCTCATTTTTTGCTATTTATTGCTGTATTGATGAAATTTTTTGCTGGTGTCCGTCGTTTGTTATAAACAAAAATCCATTGTATACGCTAACTTCACGTTGCGTATACATAGTGTAAAATTAAAACTTTTTTAACGCTATAATATTTTGCTCATTTTTTGCTATTTATTGCTATATTAATGACATTTTTTGCTGTTCTCATTTATTTGTTATAAATTAAATTAGCTGTTGTATATGCTTTTTCTCGGTTCTCATATGCATAAATTAAATACACAGATAGTATAAAATTAAAACTATCTTAATGCTATATTTTGCTCATTTGATTTGCTATTGCTATATTCATGAAAAGTTTGGATGTTCTCATTTATTTGTTATAAATTAAAATAGGTAGTGCAAGTAACGGTTTTCTACCGCGTTCTCTAAAGATATGTATTCTCATTATTTATTAGTTAAGTACCTATGATTATAATTTTAAATATAATTCTTTATTATTTTATAACATTTTGCTCATTTTTGCTATTCTCATTAATTTTTTATAAAATAAAATATCCATTGTACGCGTTTTCTCCGTACTGTAAGTAGCTATGCAAAATGCACGCAGCCATAGTGTAAAATTAATACATTACTAATATTAAGGTCATTTTTACTTCCTCGATCTATGTAATAGAAGGAAGTATTGTAATCGTGATTTTTTGACAGTTCGAGATTTTGGGGAATCTTCACGATTTAGACCCTACTGAAGCCAAAAATAGTTATTTGTTTCATTAATACAAAAAATGCATGGTTTTGGGACGAGTAAGATGGTTGCCGAGCGACGCGCAGCGGAGTTCGGCGATCTTACGAGTCCCAAAATAGCATTTTTTGTATGAATGAAACATAATATTTTTTCGCTAGTCGCTTAAATAGATGTAATTTTATAATTTCATTTAAATTGACATATACTCATATTACGCAACAATTAAAATGTATAACCATGACAACAACAATGTTTTTTTGTATTGGGAAGAATAGATTACTTTTTGGTACAATTGCTATGGTGATCATAATTCATAAACAATCCCCAAATGGCGTCCTTTTTTACAAAAAACAATGACACAATTGCATCAAATACGTCCGGTTGGCGAAAAACATAATTTTAAAAAAGTCGGTTTGTTAGTCTGTCGGTCTGTTTGGATGTTGCATAACATAAAAACGCGCTGGAATTTTGGACACACGCGCGCGCACGCGCACAGACATCATCGCGAAAAGGGAACACGCTACTGCGTCAAATTGCCGTAATGTCAAATACCCGCTGTGTCCAATTGCCGCAGTGTCAAATTGCCACTGTGCCAAAACGAATTCCCACCACTTACTAACACTAACGTACTAACTTGTAATAACGTATGTCGAGAGACTACTGCAAATTTATTTCGACACAGAGGCAATTTGACGAGTTTGTGGGGCTCTAGTACGGTTTTGTTAGCTTTGTTAATGTAGTAAATACCAAAACCGAGTTTGTGGGGCTCTAGTACGGTTTTGTTAGCTTTGTTAGTGTAGTAAATACCAAAACCTATGCCCGATTGCCAGTAGTCTCTCGACATACGTTATTACAAGTATGTAAGTGGTGGGGATGCGTTTTGGCACAGTGGAAATTTGACATTGCGGCAATTGGACACAGCGGGTATTTGACATTACTGCAATTTGGCGCAGGAACATGCACTCCTCGAAAATACTTTATTCGTATTCTATGGATCGTAAATCGTGCTTATTCACTAAAAACTCACACTCGAAAATTTTAACTCGTCACAATACCTCTCCTTATAGAATATAATGCGGGAGGTAAAAACAACTGACCATCGTTTAAATGTTGTTATTGATTTTTCGACTAATTTTTTTCCCAGAGAACTTTAATTTTGACTATTTCCCACATATTAATTAAACCAATCATTTGCTTCAATTTTTTAAATTCTGACCAAAGACGTACAAAATATATCGGCAAAAATTGAAAAAATTCCCTAGGGATTGTTCAAGTGACAATTTACCCGTTACATGGTCATGTATGACAATTTTGTTGATTTAGTATTGTTTTTAATTGAAATTAAAAGTGTCAAATGAACCTTTTTGCGACAACTTCTTACGATGAAATAAAAATATATCAAATATAACGCCAAAAAATACAGTTACGTCAAAAACCTTAATGAACTTGTGAAACGAAAGAAACTAAAATTTATAATTTTGACACTCAAAGGTTAGAAAAATATTAAATGTCAAAATAAACAACCGTTTCGGCACAAAAAATTAGTCTTTATTTAAAAACACGAAAAACCACGAACAATTATTCTAATCGGTCTGCGGCAGTGTCAAATTTTGCTTACTCCGGCATTAAAAAACATTTAATAATAAAAATATTAGGACAGTTCAACGTAAATTTATTAGTTCATATTTTATGTCTGTTTATTTGGGAAATAGTCTAACAAAATATATCTCGGATCTCATTATTTTGCAGGTAAAATTATTTCTTAAGATTGTTGCTTATAGGTAACATTCCTCGACAAATTGAATGATAAAATCCCTCGCCTTCAGCTCGGAATTTTGATCATGTCATTTGTCTCGAAATGTTACCAAGCAACAATCTTTTGAAATAAATTTTACCAGCAAAATAATAATCCCTTGATATATTATTATTGATAATACACTTGAAAAAATTTGAATAATTTTTTGAGAAAAAATTGAATATCGCATAAATGTCCTTTTTACATTTTTACTAAACTTATTTCCCCGAGACCTTTAAATTGACACCAAACTCGGTATAAATTGAATAATGTATAATAAAAAAATCTGCTGTGTCCACCACAGTACTTCCCCGACTATAAGTTTTAATAACTTACTTTCGTAACGCCGTTAATTTTAATTTAAATAAATTTATCTTTCTTTTCCCAAACTATTTAAGTTGATACCAACTTCGGCATAATTTAAATACCATGTAAAAAAATCTGATACTTTATTCACTTCAAACTCACACTCGAAAATGTTAACCAAACTTGTTATTGATTCTTCGACTAATTTTTTTTCCCAAAGAACTTTAATTTGACAATACACTTGAACAAATTTTAATAATTTTTTGAGAAACAATAATTTATTATCGTATAAATGTCATTTTTTACATTTTTACTAAACTCTCCCCGAGAGCTTTAAATTGTCACCAAACTCGGTATAGGTAATTTGAATAATGTATAATAAAAAAATTGACGATGAGTTAAATTTTATTTTTGTTTTTCTACTAGAATTCTTTTCCCGAGAGCATTAATTTGATACCACACACGATAGTAGGTACTTTGAAAAAATAAAAAAAGTTATGTTTATAAAGTTGGTATCACTGATTGAGTAAAGCTCAGTAACGAACTTAAAGTCAGATTTTGGCTCAAGATCTTAAATATAAAATTTCAGTCCAAAATTCCAGCGCGTTTTTATGTTATGCAACATCCAGACAGACCGACAGACTAACAAACCGACTTTTTTTAAAATTATGTTTTTTGGCTTCAGTAGGATCTAAAACGTGAAGATTCACCAAAATCTCGAACTGTCAAAAAATCGCGATTAAAATACTTCCCTCTATTACATAGGTCGGGGAAGTAAAAATGATAATATTAGCTTTATATAGAAGATATAACTTTTAACAATATCTCTAAAATTATGAAACTATGAACAAATTAAATATTTTTTTAAAACTTATATTAATTACTTAAAAACCAAAGCAACGATTTTCTTTATATTTTCATATCTCATGTAGACGTATCTTGTCTGTTTGCATAAAAAATATGAATTCATAAGACCACTATACTTTCAAGTTAATATAGGTAAAATATAATTTTTCATCGTAATTTAGATTTAAAAAATTAAAGTATTTTACCTATAACTTGAAAATATAGTGGTCTTATGAATTCATATTTTTGTGCAAACAGGCAAGATACCAGTGGCGGTGCGTCAGATGAGGCAGGTGAGGCTGAGCCTCACCGCGTAAAATCGTAATTTTAAATTTTTTATTTTTATTATAATTTTATTTATCTAATTTATTTTTTTATTATAAATCGACTACATATTTATTTAAAAATAATTATTGTTGCACAATAATGCAAAAAAAGTATTTAAATAGTGTTATTTTCGCGCGAATCATAAATAATGTGTACAGTGAGGCTGCTGCTGCAACGGTTGGTTTCATTCATCGTCAGTGCGACCGAGCGACGGAGTGACGTGTGTGTATTCTTGTATGTTCATGCGTTGGAGAGGCCTTGAGAGAGGCTAGGGAAATATCGTCTGTCTTCACGCAAGGCACACACATACACAGCGCACATCGCACAAGCCTCGCATAGCCTTAGCGCACACAACTAAATACAAGTGAAGAAACAAAGTTTATTTTTACTTTGTTGTTGATTGCTTGTCTTGTTGTCTTATTTATTGTTGTGAATGCTATTTTATAATTAGTTATGTTTTGAAACTAATAGTTTCTAATAAAAATTATGAATAACCAATAAGAATAAATGTAAAATCTAACAAATAGAACTTGTAATAGTTTTATTAATATTTAAATAATAAACAATGACATCATTCAACTACTAATCAACATTTCTATATTATGAACAAATAAATAAAATTATATCAATTACATTTTTATTATAAATATTAAATATATGGACAGAATAAGAATCATAATAATCAAGAACAGATAAAATTTGTTCGCCTCACGCTTGAATGTTGTTTTGCCGAGAGCCGCAGAACGCTAGTCGCGTGTTGTTGATTGTTTTTTTCTATTCTATTTTCTATTCTGTTACCTACTTTATTTAAATATGTATGTACTTTTTGTGGACGTACTAAATATACTCTTGTGCATTAGAGAAAACAAAATTTAAAAATGATTTTAGAACGTTTTATTGAAATTATGATACAAAGTATTTAAAGGCGTTTAAAGCATTTGACCTTGAACCCAAAAAAAAATTCGCCTGCGGCGCATTTCTTTTTAGCCTCACCTAACTTAGGAGTCACGCACCGCCACTGCAAGATACATCTATATAAGATATGAAAATATAAAGAAAATCGTTGCTTTGGTTTTTAAGTAGGTAATTAATAAAAATTGTAAAAAAATACTTAATTTGTTCATAGTTTCATAATTTTAGAGATATTGTCAAAAGTTATATCTTTTATATAAAGCTAATACTATCATTTTTATAATAGTAACACAAAAATCCAATTTCGTACATAATTTACAGGTTTAAAATAGGTAAAGTATAACTGCTCCAATGTATGTTTGAACTCACGCCAATAGGAGTGATGTTTAACGTTAATATTAGTAATGTATTAATTTTACACTATGGCTGCGTGCATTTTGCATAGCTACTTACAGTACGGAGAAAACGCGTACAATGGATATTTTATTTTATAAAAAATTAATGAGAATAGCAAAAATGAGCAAAATGTTATAAAATAATAAAGAATTATATTTAAAATTATAATTATAGGTACTTAACTAATAAATAATGAGAATACATATCTTTAAAGAACGCGGTAGAAAACCGTTACTTGCACTACCTATTTTAATTTATAACAAATAAATGAGAACATCCAAACTTTTCATGAATATAGCAATAGCAAATCAAATGAGCAAAATATAGCATTAAGATAGTTTTAATTTTATACTATCTGTGTATTTAATTTATGCATATGAGAACCGAGAAAAAGCATATACAATAGCTAATTTAATTTATAACAAATAAATGAGAACAGCAAAAAATGTCATTAATATAGCAATAAATAGCAAAAAATGAGCAAAATATTATAGCGTTAAAAAAGTTTTAATTTTACACTATGTATACGCAACGTGAAGTTAGCGTATACAATGGATTTTTGTTTATAACAAACGAAGGACACCAGCAAAAAATTTCATCAATACAGCAATAAATAGCAAAAAATGAGCAAATTATTATAGTATAGAAAAAATAATAATTTTACGCTATGTATACGCAACGTGAAGTTAGCGTATACAAAGGTTTTTTGTTTATAACTAATGAAGGACAACAGCAAAAAATGTCATCAATACGGCAATAAATAGCAAAAAATGAGCAAAAAAAGATAGTGTTAACAAATTTGAAATTTTTCCTCATGTATACGCCACGTGAAGTTAGCGTATATAGGTTAAATGGGAAATAACTTTAAAACGGGCAGAGCAAAAAATGTAAAACTATTAGCAATTTTTAGCAAAAAATGAGCAAATTTAATATAACTATTTGTTTATCCAATATCTTTTAATGTATACGCCAACTTCACGGACCTCCAAACGCTTTAGTGATTTCCAAATTTTTAATTTTTGTTTTCACTGGCTCAAAACTTAAGCTCCATGCCGGGACTTTTGGGAAACCGTGTATTTATGATGAAATAATGATCTATATAAAGAAAAAAAAAATGGCAATTGGTAACTGAATTGCCTTTCTTAAAATTAATCAGATTTGAATCCGTGAATAGAATTTAGGATTTATTAGTAAATTTTATTTTTGATTATACTATGTATTTAATTATAATAATGGCAGATTTTTAATTCTCTTCATCAACTTCAGAACGGCACACACTATATCTTGACTTCCGACGAATGATACTATCCCGGTAGATACTGATTAATAAGGTAATTGAAAAAATAATATTTTGTAATGTTTATATTGTATGGTTGTAATGTTTAATACAAATTTTTAACCAGGATGCATATTTTGTAACCATTCATTTAAAAGCACCTATAATAGTGGTAGATATGAAGGTAGGTATACCTACCTTCATATAATTACACTTCACGTTTGTGGGCATCTACGCGTTTTTTTCTACAATATTGTTAGATATTTAACCATACATAATATTAAAAGTACACGTCTTCGTGTTAAATACTTAACCATAAAATAGTTTAAATACTTGAATGCGTTTTTGATCAACCAATTCAATAGATTTTGTTAAAAATTTAACTATACCTACCTACCTCCGAAAATGTAACACCCACAATCTGGTTAATATTTAACCAAACAGCGTGAGTAATGTAAATTTACACTACTCAGTGTTAAATTTAACACCAAATTTTTTACTGTGTATATTTGTGATTTTATGAATTCTCATTTCTGAATGCCAATTTTTGATTAATATATTTTATAAAATATTTAATCGTATCATCAACTGTTACCTTTTAATATGCAACATTTATTGATAATTATAAACAACATAATACGTTAGTTAAGTAGTTATAATACGTTAGATACTTATAATTCATTAGTTACGGAATAGTCCTGCAATTTTTGCAAGTGTGGTACTGTATATTATATATATTTTTTTATGAAAATGATGAAATACATAATCGAGCATTACTCTGGATTCTTGTTTATATTTTTTTGTGTCTGCCTCGTGGTTCATCAGCCGGACTATCGAACCATAAAGCACGATTTGGGCCTTGGGTTTAGCCCACGACCTACGAAGCATGATTTTTTTAAATATTTATTTTTTTCCGTAAAGTTCTATTTGAAACTACAGGTGTGGAACTGATTACACTGTGTAAAGATTCGTTTATTTTTTGTTGAGATGTTTATAGACAGAAATGCGATCAATACAAAATAAATAAAACGGATTTTTAAATCTATGCATTTTTCAATTATTTCTATAACTGTTGTTGATTTTTTGTAAATTGCTAGGAATTTTTTCAATATCATCGACAATGCCCAGTTCACACGAGTAAAGTTTTTACTAAAAAGTTTCTTGATAGTAGTAAAACAAGTGCCAGGAGCTGTCATAAAAAATACTGTTAATACCGGTAATCGTGAGGAAAACGAATTATTTTTTAAAATTATAATAAAAATAGTGATCTTAAATATAAGTATTTAATATTGACAGTTTTTTGTGACTTCTTATACTTTAAGATACTTTTTAGTGAAAATTTGATATTCTTCCATTTCTGATCACGTGTGCTAAATTGACCAATGAAACCAACATTCAACTGACAACAACCCATGGTACATTATCACTTATGTCAAAATGATAGAATTATTGACGGTTATGTTTTAAAATGACTTTCATGTTTTCAATAAATAATTCAATTACAACTGCGAAAAATTTTCTAGCCCAATAATCCTCGACCATTGATAAATAACTTCTAATTTTGTCACAACTACCTCAAGCACGTTGATTTTAGATTAACAACTCCGGGCGGTTACCAAGCAACGTGCTTCCGGAATGTAACAAAATTATTTCGTAATAATTATCAATAGCCTTGGGTAATTACAGTTGAAAAAATTATTTCCTCGTGTGAACTGGGCATTAAAAAAACTAAGATGACATCTGTATTAACAGTTTTTTTTTTGTCTAAAATTTACTAGGTATACCTACTATTATACCTACATATATACATTATGCATTTTTATGGAGTCTTTTTAGATACATAGACAAATTTGTATATTATTTCACACAAAACTTATAAAAATAATCTGAGGTCTAAAATACTATAGGTATCGAATTTTGGAAAATAAAGTGCCCATACAATGAAACTATTTATATTTTACATTTCAAAGAAAAAGCCATATGGCATTATTTTATTAAATAAAAACCATCAATAGAGCTTAGGTATTGAATGTTATCATTCAATGTTCCGTAATGGAACACGAACAGATGTAATTATAGAATTCTTTATGGGTGACAAGCAGATTTTCGTTACCCCATAAATTCACGTCATGAAAATAGCGTAATATTTGAGTTCCGGAGTAATTATCATGTTCAGTTCACCCCTAACCCTTGACCACTTCCGATTTCAGTTGTTTTTGTCGTTTCCTGGTGCAACGTGCAATATGCCACAAGAAGCGTAACATTGTCATTTTCTAATTAAATCCAATAATAGCTTGCCCACTAATCTCTAATTGAAAACATGATATTTTGATTGGATTCGTTGGTTTTCAATTAATAGATTGTTGCACTTTCCCACGAAATTTATGGTTTTTGGGTCACTGAACACGAGTTTGAATTTTGCGGGCAAAACTTTTGCCCGGAACTTTGTTTTTTTGGCACTTTTTTCAGTTTTTGGCCTATATCTCAAAAAGGAAGCGTTTTTTCGACAAGACCATTCGATACAAAATTTCCTACATTTCCTACAAGGTTTTTTCCAAGACTAACCGTTTCGCCGCTTGAGCGCGCCCAAAAGGGGCCATATTTCCATATCTAGTGAAATTAAAAAAAATTTTGTATTTTAAAATTTTTGTGTGTTTAATCACGTCTGATTTCTAAACGGATTAAGATTTGACTTCAAAATTCTTGTACTGACAACAAAACACTCGCTACCTTATTTTGTGCTGGATTTTAGGAGGTAGACGGGCCTCTTAAGCTCATATTATAATAAGCAAATAGCCAAATGTGACAAGTCACAACAATTTCGTTCCATATGAAATGTTTTTATTAATTTCTGAACTTCCTGCGTTCACGGGATATTTAACAAGTGTGAAACGCGAGTGTGACGTGTGGCATGTGCCACCCCCACCCTCCGCCACCGTTTCCGGCCGCTCACGTGCAAGACACTGCCCCGAAGGAAATACACAAATGCGGAAATTGGTTTTTATATAAATCCGCTCGAAATAAAGAATTCGTCCGTTAGAGTTGTTATAGCGGTAAGTTTGGGGTGGGTGTTTTTACTTCAGTTTTTACAGTTCGTGAGTATTTTTTATGCTCGTTGAATAATATTAGTACCTACTTTATACGATGAATGAATTCCTCAAGTGCAGGATTATAATTATAATGAAAAGGATCTATAAAGATTTTCAAATTGTGTTTATTATTTTAAGTTTGCAATCGATTTCGCAGTTAGTAGCTACTTCTAGTTTTAATGTTAAGTAAATCATGGAAATATTTATAAAATGTTAAATATTGTATTTCAGAAGGTCTGATGATGCTACTAACTGCGAAATCGATCGCTAACTTTAATAATAAACACAGTTTGAAAATCTTTATTCGCATCCTTTTCATTATAATATTATTACTTTATTTTATTTCTTTGCCGAGTTCCGAAATTTTTGTAAACTTATATAGCTTCTTTTTAATCATTTGAAGAATGTCTTGTACTACTAGTACCTACTAACTTGTACCTTACCCTTTCATGTATAAATTGATTAAATTTGATTATTTTGTTTTAAGTTTTTAATTATTTTTATTTTGTAACTTTAATTGTCATCTGAAAGTGAGCTAGATTCAGACAAGACGGGCTCTTCTATCTTACTCTCCCTCGAAAACCCTTATTGTTACAACCACTAGCTGGTGCCCGATAGCTTTGTGGTTGCCAAGTTAATTGTATCCCAACTTTGTAATGTGGACGAGAGTAGATACCGATCCAAATCAAACATTGAAAATTTCACACCTGACTCGGATTAGAACCCACGACCTCTGTAATCATAGGGATTAGAGCACTGCACGGGCCGTAATTTTGGAGCCCGGCCCGCCCGAAGCCCGACTATTATTAGGCCCGGCCCAACCCGGCCCGACAATTTCAAATTTTACCAAAGCCCGGACAGCCCGAAGCCCACCAGCTATTTGGCCCGGCTCGGCCCGGCCCGATATTTTAAAATAAAAACAAAGCGGCCCTACCCGGCCCGAGATTTTTTAAGGCCCGGCCCTGTCCGGCCCATGGTTTTTCGAAGCCCGGCCCTGTCCGGCCCATGGTTTTTCGAAGCCCGGCCCTGCCCGGCCCATGATTTTTTGAAGCTCGGACCGGCCCGGCTCGGCTCAGCCCTGTCAGCCCATGATTTTTTGAAGCCCGGCCCGGCCCGGCCCGACTTGGCTCGGTCTAACTAAACCTCTAAAATTTAGTTTGTGTACGTGTTATCGTGTTACAAATCATACAAAAAATTTTAGTGTAATGCTCTCCAAATTTTTTTAGTAACTGTAGGAAATTATTGTAATATATAACTTAGAAATAAGATTTTAATTTAAAAAACTCGGCTCGGCCTATGCTCGCAACATAAAAGACCCAGCTCGGTTCAAGCCCGTTGCATATCGGGCCCGGTTCGGCCCAAGCCCGTACCATAACAGGCCCGGCTCGGCCCAAGCCCGTACCATAATAGGCCCGGCTCGGCCCAAGCCCGGAGCATAACAGGCCCGGCTCGGCCCAAGCCCGGAGCATAACAGGCCCGGCTCGGCCCAAGCCCGTTATAGTACAATAAATAGTAAGCCCGGTTAGGCCCAAGCCCGTGATATGGTAGGCCCGGTTAGGCCCGAAGCCCACTATACTTAAAAGAAATAAAGCCCGGGCCCGGCCCACGGGCCGGGTAGCCCGTGGCCCGTCTGGGCCGGGCCGGGCCTTGCAGTGCTCTAATAGGGATGTTCTTTATAAACCTTTTTTTCTCAAGAATAAAATATACAAATAAAAATATTTTTAGGAAATATATTTTCATTTACCATTTCATTTTAAATTTTTTCAATTTAAATAAAAGTTTTCTTTATAAGTCTACGTCTGCACTCTGAAAATATAACGCCAACGATACTTGAAAGTTGAAACACACCGTTGGAAATAGCTAATACTTTCTTCTATAAAGCAATTTGGTGAAATGACGATTTGGTCAAATGACGTTTTTCCTAAATTTCGTTTGTAAAATGACAAGTTTAAAACAAAACAGTTTGGGGTGGTCAAATGACGGATTGGACTATACTATGATACAGCTACTTCTAGTGTCTTAAATATGTCACCAGCACTTGTCGCTTTGGCAATTTGGTCAAATGACAAGTTGGTCAAATAACGTTTTGGTATAACAGCGTTTCATTAAGTAACAGATTGGTAAAATACCAGTTCGGACAAATACGCGTGTAAGATAAACTTCGTTTGGTAAAATAACAGGTTATAGGAATAAAAATTCGGTCAAATGACCGTTTGACTGGAAAAAAAGTTTGGTCAAATAAAGCGCTCCCACAAAATCAAGACCGCATCTTTCACAATTTATTAGGTAAAGGGTTAGTTAAATTGGTTATAAGCTAATAAAAGTGCGAGAAACACAGTACCGCACCACAGTTCGATATAAATCGTCCACGGGATGTTTAAAATATGTTATTCTTGTACTTTCAGTGATATTACGTAAGTTTATCCTAGGCACATCCGGACTATACGATAAAAATTACATACTCATTACAAATATCTCAGAGAATTACATGGGATACACAATTTGGATATTATTACCAAATTATTAACATTGGAATGTTAGATAATGTTACTAAGCGCGGACATTAGTAATTGCTGGATATAATAGGAGCAATAATGAGCAAAAATAGCAACAAGCCGTGACAAGCGCGCAGCCAGGAGGGAGCTGTTGGGCTGCAACCCCTTCCCCAAAGGTAAAAAAATAATTGATTTTGAAAAATTAAAAAAACATCAGTGACAACTTTTAAAAAATCTGATGTGGACAGCACAAGATCTCCCTACTCAAGTTACCCTACTCTTTTAATTGCAGTTTAATAATAGTATTATATCTATTACTTAAATTATATTTAAAAAAGTGTAGATGAATCTCTTCGTACAAGTTGGAAAAAAATTGATGTTCCGTTTTCCCCTTTTTCCAACTTTAAAGGCCGATATCTCAAAAACTAAGCGAGAAATCAAACTCTAGTATGCAGCATTGTATTTCTAACACTTAACCTATACCCAAATTTTCAGAATTTTGAAAATTTTAAATTTTTTGACCACCCAAAAACCAACCACCCTCGATTTCTCAAACATGGTTCAATATATCGACTTAATTTATTCACCAATGAATTCCTCGCGCCGAATTACATATGTGTATTAATTTTCAGCTCAAAATTCCGACGGGTACAAGATTTATCACGGTTTCCGTATTTTTGAAGATTTCTTAAGGGTCTCGTCTCCGTAACAAAATATTGCGTATTTAGAGGTGTAGCAGTTTCTGCTTTACTCATTGCATATAAAAAATTTGAAGGAAAAACAGGTACTAGATGTTTGTGAAAGAATTATTCTAGGATTATGCCGAGTTAGAATTTTGAAAAAATCTTTGGAATCCATATAAAAATTAATGAAAAAGTGTGTTTTTAGCAATTTCTTACACGCTTTATCTTATTATTAAGAGATTTATTTAAAAAATTAACTCGGCATAATCCTAGTTGCATTCTTCGTCTGTACATAAATTTGTAAAATTTAGATTTATCTATAAAACTTCGTGAGTATTTTAGAAATTGCTAGACTGCTTTTACGTATTTTTAGCGAGCGTTTCTATGCATTAACATAGGACAAACGCGGTGTTGAGCTACTTGGAGACGATACCCTTAAAGTACCCCTTACGATTTTTTCGCACACGCACACGCCCACACACACATACACACACACACACACACACACACACACACACACACACACACACACACACACACACACTTATATCCACTAAAAATTCACACTCAAAAATTTTGACCAATCACAATATTTCCCTTATAGAATATAAGGCGGGAGGTAATTAAATACCAACTTCCTATTTTAAATAATAATATTTTTAACAAATTTTATTGTAAATTGTATTATCTAATAATTAAATATTTTCCATATAACTTTTATAATAATTTGTATCATATGTATATGATTGTTTTAAAGCTCGAACATATATTTCACTTGACGCTACTTGTTTGTATTCCACTACACATTTTCGACTAGACTAGACTAGAATAAAAGTCGATAGATGATGCACGTGAAATCTGAACTAGTATAACCCTCTATTGAAACACTTAGTTTTTGAATGTTCACAGTAATGGTTTAAAAAATTGTAACTGTTAAGCTAAGTTTACATGTACCGTTGGCACCGGCAAACGTCGCGGCCGTTGACGCCGTTCTATGATTTGATTCGTTGACAACCAACTAAATGACAGCTGTCAAACTGCGTCATTGATTGTTAACGAATCAAATCACAGAACGGCGTTAACGGCAAACGTTTTTACGGTGTCAACGGTACATGTGTGGGAGACTTAAGTCTTCATTTCTGAAAAATCAAATCTTCAATTTTAACGTATTTGATCTTGAATTTAAAAAATTTCGCCTGCGGCGCATTTTGTTAACACTTTTTTTTTACTACAAGTTTTTTTTTAATACTAAGCTCTCCTCAACCACAAATCCTATCTTATCTGCGCGCCTGAGCCGCGATATGTTTACATTCTTGGAACCTTACAAATAAAATAATAATTTTCTGGTTTCCTTTAAATTTTAAAGATATATACCTAATATTAATATTGGTAAACAAAAATTCAACCCTAGCCCCACGGTCTGATCTAAATTTGTGTTTTTGGTTAGTTATTAATCAGTTTTATTACAACAAATATTACAAGAAAAAAATTAATTTCTCCCTCCTGTAGTTACATTACACCATCGACGATCCAAAACGGCTGACCACCCCGAGAATTTTATCTTCTTTCTCGTAAATTCATTACCTGTGGCTACCACAGTTCGAAAAGACAATCAAAGTCTCTCAAAAATCATAAAATAAACCACTTCACAAGTCACTTAGTAGATACAAAACAATTACTTACCTAAAACCTTATTTAAATACAAAAGTCTTGCTGACAGGGTAGCTTATACCTTTGCCACCCAAATCGTGGAGAAGGTTGGAAGCTATAAGAAAATTACATTATATTTTACAAATTAATGTTATGCCTTGATGACACTTTACATAAGGATTCCTTGATGAATTTTTCATTCTTCTGAATCCTGGAAAAAATTAATTTACTGGTTTGAAGTTTGAAGCTATCAATGAATTAGACATTCTTCTTTTCTAAAACTCATTGCAGATGCAATTTTGTGGTACTGCTATTTAACAGGCAATTCTGACCAGAATATTATTTTTCTCAAAATCAGAAGCATTAAAGAATTCTTGTGTGAACAAGAACAAGACACACATTTTAGATAAATTTGCTTTCAACATAATAGTATATTTGGCAACAAATGTGGAATGAAGCATATTCAGCTCGAGTGGAAAGTTTGTGAGACGAGCCGTAGGCGAGTTTCACGGTTCCACGAGGGCGGAATAGCCATTCCAAACGTGTTGCAGACTATACTTTCTCTGCGACTATAAATTTTATTGCATTAAAAAACATAACCTAAAACTAATAAAATAAAAATATATGTATTTATGAAATAATATTCTACATAAATTATTAAATTAATCAATCTAAACGTATTTTGAAGCTACCCACCAACCAAAAACATTGAATAAAGTTAAACTCGCCACATTGCATTCCATCACAAGTGATAGAATGTAACCATAGCATTATTGAAAATGGTGTAAGAATGATAACATTCTATAACAGTCGTATAGAAAATATTTTATCTACGACTACTATGAAAAGTTTATATTTATGCTTTCAATAATTGTCATCGTACAGTTGATTGTTACTGAGGACCAAGCAAAAAAACACTCATTGCGCGTCTCCTGTGAAAACAGAATTGCAGAATCAAACAAAATTTTGTGTTTATTTATTTCGATATTATTGGTATCGTCATGGTTACAAATAAAACATAAATTGGTTAAACGTAGATTGAACTAACTGAATACAGTTTTTTTTTATTACAAATAATTTCAGTGTGAATTAAAAGCGTAAAGTGTCTTTGTTCTTCTTGCACTATTGCAGCTCTCGCATTCGGCTCGCGCAGCAATTACCGGGCGCGAGTAACAAAGAGTCACTTTACGCTCTTAATACACAAATAACTATAATATCTTTTGACTCAAAGCACTAATACGATTTAATTAAAAAAATTACTTATGTATAAAAAAACTTATGTATTTTTATATGAATATTTTACGCTTGTTTTATGTTTTTGTCAATTTTTCCCATCAATTTCTTTAAAACGAAATTTATAAATAAAATTATCTAGTCTACAGTTTAAACAGTCTTGTTAAAAATAAACTTCAAAATGACATTGCATAGTTAGGATGCGGCAAAGTACAAGTTTCGGGCAGTTGTATAAATTTTCAAACAAAACCATTGAAAATAGTATGACATTTTATTGACATTAGCAGAAACAGATATAAATGAAATTAATATAAAAATTTGTGCTTGATTAGTATTTCGTTAGTGCCTCTTAGACCCATTTTTTTATTTCGCAAATAATTAGCTCCTGCCAAATCAATAATCAATTAATCAATCCAAGATCAGTTAGTAGTACTTATCGCCATCAAATCGAAATAGAATGTTATTTATCCTTTAAATTTGCAATAACGCTATGTGTTTACAGTTAAGAAAATTATTAAAATAATAAAATTTAAACTAAATTTAGTGCTTCGTTTGTGCCTCTTAGTGCTTTTTAAAAAGTTATGAAATATTTTTAATATGCTAGAGAGAGAAATGGGGTTATTACATCATTTTTTATTTCATTTATTTAATCTTATATGAATACAATTGTCATTTTCTTATACATCAAAATATCTGAAGCTTCCAAACGATTCGCCTTCGATTTACCCCCTGTAGTTTCGGACCTAGTGACGTCACAAGTTCGTATAGGGTTGTAATTACTGTATAGTAGCTGGACGGGCGGTGGTGATTTATACCTCTTTTTAATTTTTTATATCTTTTTATGGTTAGTTTACAAGATTTGACTATTTTAAAATCGTAACTTGAGTGTCAAATGTTTTAAAAATGATAATAAAATGTTTTGTGATATCATCTACATTGGAATAGTAAAATTTTTAATATTTTATTCAGAATTTCACCGTGAAATAGGGATGGAATGTTGAGAAAAAATAGAAAGAATTTAATAACATTTTTTGTGGTTATTTTACCGTGGAGAATCTACTCGTAATTATGATATTTCTCATGACAGTAATATATACAGAGTGTATCATAACTTCGAGTAGATACGTTAAGGGTAGGTACATACAGTTTCATATGCTGATTACGGATGAAAAATAGAAATTCGACTTGACCGGAAAAATGTATTTCCCACTGGGCCGACACGTTACCAGTCCGCCTCTGGTGGTTAACACAAAAATTTTAGTATTGTTTCTAAATTTGTTAAGTAACTACACGAAATTATTCTAAAATATAACGTAAAAATAAAATTTTGAAAAACGTAGGCGCTGAAACAAAGAAAATGAAAGAAAATAATTTCGACGTATTATAGACAGCATTCGCAAAAATATTATTTTGCGGCCGCCAACAGTTCGCAAAGTAACGATTTTGGAAAAGATATTATACAAAAAAATATATTGAGGGACTAAAGTCCTGAGGGTGAAGTTTATTTCACGAGCCGAAGGTGAGGGAAATAATCACCTGAGGGATTAAATGTACTTTAGTCCTGTGGTATATACGCTATTTTTTGCACTTCTTCCTCAAACGAATGCAAAATAGTTTAAAAGAATACACATTTTGTAATTTTGACAGTAAATTTTATGACAAATATTTTTATTGTTACCATAGATACTCTGTAACAAATAGCACGTATTTACTTGACAACGGGATTAATTAATTAAATTCCTTGACAACGGGATTAAATATGAGAAATAATCCCTTGGGATCAAATTAAGAACCTTAGTCCCTAAAAATAAAGACTAAAGAACAGTTTTAGTCCCGGAAGTGCAAAAAATATATTTTTCACCTTTTAAGTGCTAAATAAAGTGAAAACAAATTTTGTTATGTCGCTCAGTTTAAAACACGTCAAACTCGTGACGACAAACATTTCGGTGAAATCTCCGTCTAACCCTGAACAAAACGGCGTGGCCTTGCGAAATGTTTGACGTCACACCTGCGAGCCGCAATGTTTCTGTTTTTATTGAGTTCGAAAAAACACCTATTTCAAAGCTTAAATACTTGCGTATCATTGAATTTTCAAGAACTTTAATTTTACTAATAGTAAAATTATGTACTTATTTTCAATATTTGGTAAAAATTATTTAAAAAAATACCGGAGTAAACGACCCCATTATTAATTTCTGTAAAAAAAACTTGAAATTATGATACAGCCTCAATAAAGTATTTGACAAATATTTTATCATTTACCGCAAAATTAAAATAAATGTAGATTATGTATGTATGTCTGTGCTGAACAATAATTTAAATAAAATACCTTTAGGAATACAACTAAAGTAGCAGGTTGATTGTATAAAAATATATTTATTTCTTATAAATACATGTGTATATATTAGAGATCAAAAGTATGTAAACCTTATTAAATAAAGCTTAACCTAATATAAATATACAATTTTATGTACAAGTTGCAATAAACACTTAATTTAAGTAGTAACTTTTGTAATTTTAACACTTGTATAAAAATATAATTTCGCGGCGCATAACAAGGCATTTTGGAAGGATTTCGTTTCAGTGTAGTTTGATTTTCAATTTCGATTTGGCCAAGAAGAAGAGAGCACCCAGTTAACAGCATCTGTAACAAATAAAAACAAACATTAATCATTTATTCATATATTATTCGTAACTTATAATTCTAACATAATAAATGCTATACCTCAAAAAGGAAATGGGTTCAATATAAAAAATAAATTTATAGAATATTCATACACCGGAAAATGCAACACCAGAAGATGCAAATCTACAAAATTCATAAGTAATAAAATGTGTGCATTTAAAGATTTATTCACAGGAAAATTCAAATCTAGAATTTTAGATGTGGAATAAATGCAAACACAGGAAGATGCAAACCTAGAAAAGTTATAGGCAAAATCGAGAATGTAACTCAAGAATGGTATTGTTAATTTAGCTCAGTTCAACCTAATTTGTGTATCCGCCTTGTGTTGAAGAGACAAACTAGTTTTCTAGATTTGCATCTTCCTGTGTTCATGCCGAATCTAAAATTCATAAGATTTACATTTTCCTATGAATGAATCTTTTCATGCAGGAATTTTATTACGTAGGTAAAAATTTTCTAGATTTGAATCTTCCTGTGTTTAAATATTTTTAGAATTTTATTTTCTGATGTTGAATGGATGCTACAACTCAAAAATGGAATAGGTTCAACACCAGAAAATATAATTCTAGAATGTTTATGCATACCTAGTGAAATGCTGCACCTAAAAGATGCATATCTAGAAAATTAGTAATAAATTACCTGAATCAAAAGATTCATTCACAGGAAAATTCAAATCTAGAATATTAATCCGCGTACTGACTTGAGCACTTTTGCGCGCACGAACAGTTTGCGCGCAAGAATGCTGAAGTCAGTACGTCGCTTGTCGGTACATCAAAGAATTTTCGCGCGTATGCTTGCTCAGTGTGGACGTGTATTTGGCAGATAAGAGTTTACACGCACGGACGTAGCAACTAACAACAGAGAGAAAAGATTTAAGTTACTAGAAATTGCAATGGAGTGATCAAATGATAGAAATTCAAAATCTTCGGACGACATACGAACAAAATTTCGGAAATGTACACTGTTTTCTTGAAATTTTGAGTCACATAATAAGTTGTTCCCGCCATATTTTTCTCTGCTTCTATATAGTTGAGTAACCCACCATCGTTTTGATTTTTTCTTCTTTATTTTAATTATGCAATGCATAACTATATAGGCCGCACGAACATGTTGTTGCCGTCCCAGACATTTTTGGACGAATAGTTGGAGCACTAATTTGCGCGCACGTAAAGAATTTTTATTAAAAGCCATAAGTCTGTACGCGCAAACGTTCGTGCGCGCAAATCGTACGTGCGCGCAAAAGTGCTCAAGTCAGTACGCGGCTTATTTGTGTATCCCCCTTGTGTTGGAAGAGACAAACTAGTTTTCTAGATTTGCATCTTCCTATGTTTGCATTTATGCCGAATCTAAAATTTTAGAGTTGAATTTGTGAATGAATCTTTCAACTTTCAATGTAGGTATTATATTACGTATAAATTTTCTAGATTAGAACTGGTTAGCGGTATAATAATTTTTTATTTTGCCTAAGATCTTCTTGGAGAAATGTAATTTTGACAGTAAAATATTGCGTGTATTTGTGAGGGGTGGCCATTCAAGACCAGAAAATTCTAGAATATATAGGTACCGGGCGTTTCCTGAAACAGGCGCACCCCTCAAAAAAATTGTATTTGTAAGTCAATTACATTTATATTATAGGTTTATAAACTACATTCAAAGGCGCATTAAACTACATAATTAATGAATTTTTATATCTTCCTGTTTAGCCGGAAGTGACATCAACTTTCTTATTTTAAATGGAACACCCCGTATATTTTTATGATTTTGATTCTACATAAAATTCTGAATACAACCATGTATAATAAGCTACTTTTTCGTTGTAGATTTCTAAGTAAAATAATAATTAAAATATTACAGAAACGTATCGATTCATTCCGAGTTAGCTATGAAATAAATGATAAGATACACATTTTATAACAGTAAAAATGTCAGTTTATTAACAAAAATAACTAATTTAATAAGGAATTGCAATTCAATTACATTCTTTATAGTAAATTTTCAAAATGCCCTGCATTTTCTTGAATACATATAGTAAAACTCTTCGTATAATTTATGTTTTTATCATTTATTTTATAGCTAACTAGGAATTATTCGATTTGTTTCTGTAATATTTTAGTTATTATTTTACTTAGAAATCTACAACGAAAAAGTAGCTTATTATACATGGTTGTTGTAACTTTAATTTCGAAATTAATTAAATTAATGTTTTTAGGCATAGGGCACTCTTTATAACATAAGAAGATGCAAAAATACACACAACAGAATAATAAAATATAGAATGTTCCATTTAAAAATGACGAGTTATAGCCATTTGAAATTGAGTAAATTTGATTCTCTGTATTGAACATCCTGTATAATAACATTAAAAAAAGATATGTCAGAACAAAGAGTATAGTATAGCTGTACAGAAAAAAAAATTCTTAATTTTTATTAGTAAAATAACTTCAGTACGCCTTTATAAAACAATACGTGTATTCGGCTTTTTTTAGAGAAAAAATTGAATAACTTGGCAACGCCGCGGAAAACTAAAATGAAACTTATATTTTCGTATAGGTAAATAAAATACAATTCAAAAAATATATATATATATATATATATATATATATATATATATATATATATATATATATATATATATATATATATATATAAAGTGTTTCATTTAAAAAAAGACGAACAATTATTGCCAAGTCGTTATGCAACAGCCTGTATATATGAAAATAATTTTAAGTTATGCTCCTTGAGTAGACGAAAAATTCTGTTAATAAATTTAATCTGTATTTTTAACGACAAGGGAGATATCGACGACGGGCATTTCGATGACTCACCCTGTATATACAAAATTACATTTCTCCAAGAAGATCTCAGGCAAATTAAAAAATTATTATACCGCTAACCAGTTCTTGAATCTTTATGTCATTAAACGAATAAAAGCGAATGAGAAAATTCCAGTATATTTTCAACAATGCATGATACAGTATTCTTTTTCCCTGCTTTTGGACATAACAAAGAATTCTTAAAACCTGTTTTTATTAAACAAAATTCCGTTAAAATTTTACCGACAAACGCACGTGGAACTAACCACTCGTAACGAACAATTTCATTAGAGACTTAGAGCAAACTTTAGTTTATTTGTAGGTGTGATATGTATGCTCTCTATAAATGATAGTCGAACGTTCTTGCCTTTGGCAAAATAAACACAGTGGTATAATCTGTAATTATTGTTTCTTAATTCTATCACTACAAAATTAATTTGAATTTTGACTTAATTTATCATGGTTGGCAGTGGAAAAGTTTGTACTAAATATAGCGTAGTATTTAAATTTAAATAATATAATAGTTTGATGCTAACGCGAGGTTATATATTAAAGTACAACGCGAAGCGAAGTGCTTTAATAATAATTTAAAATATCGTATATTCTATGAGGTTAAGTGAGATGCATTTGACATTTTGCACATAAATTTCCTTGTGTCAAATAGCAATGAAACAACAAGAGATGGCGCCAGCAAATGTCAAATTTTAAATGAGTTTGTTTTATTTATTTCAGACTCTATTGAACAATAAATTGTGTAAAGTAGCGGATTTGTAGCATCTTTTTTATTACAAAACAACTTTTTTCCCACGATCGGTACTTTTAACCGATTACTGGCACTGTTTCCCAAGCAGTAGGTTTTGTTTTCAAATTAAAAGGCGGTTAGTAATTTAGAAGCTGGTAAGAACTAAACAGCAACACCATCAAAACCAACATTACCAAATATTTAAAATAATTTTATTGCATCGATCGCGCAAAAAATATTATAAGCATCACGGAAGTTAAATGCATTTTGTACCGGTTTCGGATAATATTGGAAACCTCTACTACTTGTCGGTCTCCAAACATTATTCTCAAACGGTAAACTGCACTTTCCGCTCTCGATACTTACTATTATATCTTTTTAAAGCTAAAAATTCGAGTTTCTGTGACGCATAGACGTGTGTGGAAACATAGGCGTCAACGATGTGTGATTGTTACGTTTACATTTCAGGCGGTCAAAAAATTATTTTCTTCCTCTAAGGATAAAATGCAACCTTTTACTTCCGAGGGCAAATATAATAGCTTAATTCAATTGGTATAAATATTTTAAATTCAAGTAAATTTTTCAAGTTACCGTTCTTGGTGCAAAAACGATACATTTTCCTCTTAAATTATTATTTCCCATTCAACTATTTTTTCTTCAAGCCTACTTGAGCTACTAAACGCCATTAAACAATTATGTCTCATAGCACGTGTTTACACTACCACATATACTCTGTCGTGTTACATGTTTATTGCACTTAACACTTTCCTAAGTGCTCGATGTGAGTATGTGTGAGAGAGACAGCAACATGTGTGATGGCTCGTCTGTGACGTCACTCGGTGCATGTGTTACGCCGGTGTCTGACGCGGTGTGTTAGAGCCATTGATGGAAAAAAAGTAAAGTTGGAGCGTGCCAGATGTCTAAGAGTGTAAGACTGGCTGTGGGTGGATGGGTTTGTGCCGGAGAAATTCGTCCCGAAAATGAATATGAATTTGAGGCTGGATTTAAAGAAAATATACTTTTGCTTAAATTAATGGTACAACAAATATTTTTCTAAATCTGAACGAATCAAATACAAATAATTGAATTAAGATAAAGTATTTTATATCTTTTTGATATTTCTAAATTTACATGCCTATTTTTCATTTTTATGCTTATTTAAGACGAGCCTCTACCGCGTCAGAAAACAGTCAAAAACATGGATTTCGCGCGCCACTCCACAGCGTTTATTGTTTTGTTAAATATAATAATCTAAAGATATTTTTGAAGTAAAAGTAAGAATTTTAAAATTTTACTTTAAAATCGAAATATGTTATTTTGAATTTTGACAATTTATATTATTTTTTGAACACAAATATCTTCTATTTTAAAACGAATTTAAAAATCGATCGATTATTTCGCAGATCTGAAATTAATTCACTTATAAATAAAAGCTGTACAGTGGCGCGCGAAACCTCTCTTTTATTACAGTGTTTTTTACCAATATGGGTACCAAAATTATTTTCCCCTCAAACAAAAATTATTTGTTATTTTTATGTTTAATAAAACAATAAGCGCTATAGAATAGCTCGCGGAATTAATGTTTTTGACTGTTTTCTGCCATGGGTATTCTTTCTAAATCCTTGAAAAAGAGAATCATGATGAGAATCGCTTGTCAAATAGCGGCGCCGCTAAATTGAATCTTATTCAATGAGACTTGGAGAAAATAAATTTATAATTCATTGATACCTTCAAACTAATTAATTTATTTTTTCAACACCTCTTAATAAAAGCATAATAACTTAACTTGCTTGTTGGAAGTCACCATATAGTAACGATGTTTTAGGTTGGAACTTAGGTCGCGTTTGAAACCGTTTCCAGACAGTCATTTTTGTGCACTTTATCTGCATAAATTTCTGCAAATAGGAACAAACAATAGGCATAAATAATATATCAATAGAATCATTAGAGAATCTAGATTGCTTTATGCTAAATAAGAATACCTGAAAATAAATATAATTTGCTGTAAAAATGAAAGAAGAGAGAGTAAAATTCATCAAATTGAATCAATTTTATGCAAAAAGAACTATTATTACAGACATAATTTTTTGAATAAGACAATAATTAGGAATGTACATATTTTGATATTTTCATTGTGTAACATACTTTTCATTGTAGGTTACATCGTTTATCCGAAATTTATTCAGAAAGCATGTGCAAAATGAGCCATGTAAAAGTTTTAAAGTGTGACTGGCACTAGTGGTTTCAAAACAAAATAACAGTTATATACCTATAATAAGATTTTAACAATTATCGGGTTAAAAACATTACCATTACAGACTTTGTGTAACGGTTTTTTTCACTTTTAAGCGTGCCCTTAATATTTTTTAAATATTTAAGCAGTCATTTAGAGGTGTTGGATAAAACGTTATACTTCACATAGTGGGCAAAAAGGAATAACCCACTCGAGAAAATTAAGATTTTCCTATTTTCAGGATTCAGAACATGAAACAAGAATTCATGTGTGATTAATTACTCAGCTTTCGTCTGTGCTTGCGTAAATTGATTGGCAGTTAAATAACCACGTATGAAAGCTCCTCTTACTCAACCACCCTGTCTCACACGTGTTCAGCCGCCGTCTCGCCACCCTCCCTCCTCTCTTTTCCCTGTTACCCCGTGTTACGAGAGCCGCCTGGGCTAAACAACCACCGCTTGTCGCTTGTCTCGTCCTCGTCTCGTCTCAGACTCCTTGAGACTTGAGACCGAACGTCAAACAGCGAGCAATTCAACCGGAAGTAGCGCGAATTGTGCCCCAGAGAACGACTTGTGACCCTGACAATGTGACCTGATCTTGACCTGGGACCGGGACAGACTTAAAGGGAATAGAGGATTGAGAGTGGGGATAGTGGAATTTGAAGTAGAAGGTTCCTAAGAAATTAATCGGGAATGCTTTTCTTTTGTTTTATATTTCAAGTATTTAAATTGTCTTTAAATGAATTATATAGTTTTTTAACATTTCAAGTCACAATCACGAATGGCTTTGTATTGTAAAACGAATGTCTATTCTTAATTCGTCGGTGCGCGTGCAAACGGGTATAAGTACTTAAAACATGATTTGAAGATATAACCATTTTAATGTTAAAAGAATTATTCTAATTTTCATGACAGATAATTGTAATAACCAATAAACTATAAAAGTTTCAAATAGTATTCTCTCAGTGTAGGGTGATTTTCAAATTCATATTTTCATATTTTCAGCGGAAGAAATGCCAGCGGAACTTACGGTAGTAACAACACAAACTTATTGGAACTTAGTTGATAATTAAAGGCTATTTATAGGCTCCAGAATGGTATATATAAACTTAATATAGGACAATGTCTTAAATAAATATTTAAAATACTTGTTGAGGGGAAGTAGCCGAGATTACATGGAGTACCGACAACGAAAAATTGTCAGTGGCACTGAAACAATGGTTTTGGTACAACCATGTTTTTAGGTTAGCCTGCGGCGCACTTTAAAAAAAACTCGAGGACTACGCGCGCCTTTGGGACTACAGTGAGCCGTTAGCCTATAAATAGCCTTTAATTATCAACTAAGTTTCAGTAAGTTTATGTTGTTACTACCGTAAGTTCCGCTGGCATTCCTTCCGCTAGCGGAACTTTTTATTGCAAAAAAAATTAAAGAGCCTAAAATTGGGGGATGAGTCATATAAATAGCCTATAATTAGCCTATAATTTTCCATAGATTTTTTAAATTTTTTTGTGAGTTGGTACCGCTAGCGGAATGGAGGTCATGGATTTACTACCTTAAGTAATAATATAAGATCACATTTTTTGTACAACTGTTCAACAGAATGGTACATGTACAAACATATTGTTATAGTGGAATCTAACCACTTGGAACCGGTGATATTTTTGACCGATGCTGGAATCGTACTAGGAACGCTCAACCATTGAGCTTTCCACGGGATTGCATTTTGTTTCAAGCTGATTACAGCAATAATTCCACTATATAAAGTGAATCATAAACAAAACACAATTTTATCGCTTTGCCAGCGGATAAAAGGGTAGATCTTTTGCGAGTGGCTAAACCTTATTTACCTTTTTCTTAGCAATCAAACAAAACACTTAAATGTCACTTGATTCATATTTCTATTATTTGTCATGGATACCTTTCGATACAGATTACATAAAAATTTGTATGGAAATGAAAATCTATATCGAAATGAGTGCCATTAAAGTACAGATGGCATAAAAATAACTAAATTACAACATGGCAGCATAAAAACGTGCTTCATCGTAAATATTGCCGTCACTATTCAGTTTAATAAACTAAAATGTTTGATTAAAAATCACAATTATTACAAATACTTTTGTAGCTTATTTGTATCGTTTCTACAGTCCGCTCTTAAAAACTTTACCGAAATTTGAAATCTCGGTGTGCGTGTTGGGAAGAAATAAAGACTGATGCAGTGAGGAATTAATGAATTTCGGTAGGGGTGTTATTAATTTTTTATGAATACCTACATATAAAATTTATTGATGAGTTGGGCCATAAATTTAATTAACGCTTGGAAATTAAATTGTAATGAGGTCTGATTAAAATTTGGGTTTGGTGTTGAGATTCATATGTTTTAATCAGCATTTCTAAAATGATTTATATAAAGCACCGTTTGCACGAGGATTCTTTGAAGATTCTACCAAGATTCTGAATCCTGAAAAAAATTCATGGTTTTAAAGCAATCAATAAATTAAATATTCTTCTTTTCCAAGACTCATTGAAGATTTAATTTAGCGGCACCGCAATTTAACCGATAATTCTCACTATGAAGGAAAAAAACTTCTTCTTTTCCAAGATTCAGAATTTTGGTAGAATCTTCAAAGAATCCTCATGCGAACAGGGCTCTACTGTTACAATTTTAATATAAAACCAAGTATTCCGTTTTTTATCAAGAGCATAAATTTTACGGTTTATAAATATTTAAAAGTAAACATTTATCATTTTACTCAATCAACGAGTGTGCTGTCTCTTTAGAAGAGAAATATGGAAATTATTACTCTCGATAAAAATATCAGTATAATTTAGTTACAAATCGCTAACACATAATGTAAAATTAAGAATAAGAATGATCCAATGATCGTAGCTTATTTGAACCGTCGTTTGCAATAAGATGCCGAAAGCAATATATCTTCATTATGTCCTTTTTCTCATAGAAAATGTCTCATTTAGTTTTATTTTCATGTAAAATTAGATTTATAGTCTTCGACACTGACACATATATTTTATTTTAAAAGGGTAGTTAGCGCTACCATGAACAATAACATTTTTATTTTATTAGCTCGCGACAGGCCATGTGATTTTTGATTAAGTTATTCTTTTCTTATTTCGCTTTGAACATTAAATCACAGAAGCCAAGAGACAGTGGTATGCATTGTATATTCTCACGAGGAATGAAATAGCGCTATTCAGAATAGTGCCATTTCGAAGTATACAGGTGTTACAGTTCGAGAAATATTTAAAGGTATATTTGACATGACGTACCTACTGAGCATGGAACATAATTTTTATAAAATACGCAAATAAAGGGTATACGTAGTTATTTATGTAACAAGTACGCAAAATAGAGTTTTAGTGGACGAATCTATTTACGAACCAGGTGCAAGCCGAGTCTTTAAATTAAATTAGTCCTCTAAAACTCAGTTTGTGTACGTGTTGCATACAGAAATTTTTAGTATATGCTCTCCAAATTTGTGTAGTAACTATTTGAAATTATTATTCTAACTTTAAAATAAAATTTTGAAAAACAGTGAAAGGTGGACCCACTCAAATATTGACTGGTAACCGCACACACAGTAAAATATATCTATTCCGATGGCTCACAGTATTCGAGGCTATCACACCCAAGTTAGGTAAAAGTTTGTTAAATAAAATGTATAGTGTTTAATAAAAAAAATAGTTTTTTTATGAGTCAATATTTCCAATGTCCAATGGCACGTATTTTTGATAGATTTATAAATTAAATTAAATTGTGGAACGTTACATTAATTAGATAATTAATTATTTGACAGTTTAAACACTAACCATCTGACACAGGCTTTAAAAAGTTTTTGTTTAGCTATTTTCATAACGAGAAAAATTACCAGGTTGTGTTAAAAATTCTGTACAACAGAATTCTCTTTATGTTTTAAATTCACTATGCGGGATACTAATTTAAGCATCACCTGCACTTACTTAAATGATGTAACATGTAACGTTGTAACGTAAATTCTAAATAAGTTCTGGTTCAATTATTTGATTTGAATAATTTTTCGCTTCAATAAATATTTGCTCCCTTGATATCAGTTACGATTCATATTTCAAGGGGTAGGTAGCTGTAACGTTTTTACATAATAATATCAAGCTGAATCTATCAGGTACCTGTATTTTAATAACAGGTAATATTTTATCGACCAGAAGTCAACGTTTATTATTAATTAGATAGATGATACTTTTGGATAAAAGTTACAACCTTAATTACATTTAAAAATATTGGATAGGTTAGCTTCAGTAACATTAGATATTGATGAATGATAAAAATATAAGAAAAGTTTAAAAAAAGTTATACTAACTTGCACATTGATCTGTCAAGCCTTTTACCCAACTTGGGTGTGGCAATAACCTTATAGGTACGATAACATTTTTCGTGCCACTGGTTTGCTAATTATTTTATTTAAGTGTTGATTAAAATTTATAATTATTGGAACTTTTGAATCTAGTGGTACTAAAAATGGACCATTAAAGTAAATTGCCTTTAATTTGTTGAATTTCTGAAAAATGCTTGTTGGTTCGTAATCTGCATATCAAAATGTATGTCGTAGGCAGATTCTAAAATTAGGTTTTTTTTTATAAAAAGCCTAGGCATGTAGTCATATATTATAAAACACAATGTTACATCATTTTATTTCAAGAAGAGTATTAGGTTCTTTATTTAGTTCAGTTCAATCAACCAAAACTAAGTATGTAGGACTCACAAAAACGTATTAGGTTGTTTATTTACTAGGTATTTAGTTCAGTTCTATCAGAGTTTGTAGCAAAACGAATAAGACTCCAGAAGGATATTTTTTATTTTATTCAGTGCAATCAGAGTCTGTGGAATTCAAGAAGGGTATTGCGTTGTTCATTTAGTTTAGTTCAGAATTTCTACCAAAAGCCTCGGCATATTGTGTAATAAAATAATGACATTATATGCAGTCATTTAGAAAAAGACTATTTAGGCGTTTTATAAAACGACTGATTTTATAATTAGCCAACGACATTATATACCATGGACTCAACCGCACAAATTAACGGTTCAAACAAAATATTCAATCAAATGAAAGAGAAAACTGAAATTAACCTACAAAATCATTAGGAATTATACAAAATGGTCAAATTTTAGTTTTGAACCGGTTCACATCCATCGGTTTTTAGTTACAGTTATGGGTTCAACAATTTTTTTCTAATGTGCTCAGGTTTTGTTCCTTCACTCAAATATTTCATAATTCATTCAGTTCGTTCCGGTTTTTATTCCTATTCCGGTTCGGTTCGAGTACTTGGTATATGACCTTAACGTATATACTCGAAGTTATGATACACTCTGTATAAAGAATACATAGATTCAATTTTTTAAAATTCGGTAATAAACAAACAGATCTGAATTTATTGATCAGGTCCAAGTGAACTGACTATAAAGAGACAAATGTAATACAGTTATTACAGAACCAATTTGTTTAAGCCCAAATACGGCAAAATCAAATTAAAAATTACGTTCAATCCGATAGTATTTGCCATCTTTACCATATTGGCAGCCATCTTGTTTATTTAGTCGATAACAAGCACAAAAATGAATATCGAATGAGCGCTTACACTTTATAGCAGTGAATAAATCATACGTGACACATACAGAACATATGCGCTTAGTTCAGAAACCCAAATATCGCGATAAACACAAAATAAAAAATAAACCGGCCTTAAGACGCCGGGGGTGGGTGAGGGAAGGGAGGAAACGAACGCGTGTTCAGTGCACCTGCTCTACGTAGCTCAATCATCAAAAGTGTTTTATAATCAGATCTTTGTCACTTGCCCGCGCCGGAAATGCCCAAGCAACGAGAAAAGAACTGGACGATTTTTAGGTCAAGTTATATAAATTGAAGGATTCCAATTTATAATTCAAAATTTATGTATTTCATATATTATATTACGAATATAATTTCATAGTCATTATATAAAGAAAAAAATCTGATGTGGCCAGCACAAGACCTCCCGCCATACATTATCTACTCTGTTTACTACTATAGGTGCTCACAAATATATTTTAGTCATTTCATGTAAAGTGCAGAAGAAGATATAAACGATGTGTCACTATTGTCACTGTCACAGTCAATTAAATTTTACATAGTAACAAATCTTAAACGATCATGGACTACAGATACTGATTACTAAAGTATCATACTCTAAATTATAAACAATAATTTAATTCCTAAATAGTACCATGTACAGAAAAGTTATTAAAATACTAATGATTATAGATGAAAAAATATAATCTTTCATTTAAAATAAAAAATATTGTATTGTATTGTATTATCGAATTTTTTGATGTAGACACGTTGGCTGGGAAAATCTCTTTGTTTTGCTATAAATTTTACAATCAAATAGGTCGTCTATCTAACAAGCCCTTTAAATAAGAAAAAGTAAAAATTTTGCAGTTTTGCAACTGAATTTCATTGTTATTTTTTATTTCTGAGATAGCAAAATTGACCTCAGATAACTGATTTTGATTTTTGAAGACTGCGTGCTATTGGTAGACACCTTTCCATATCCATATCATATAATATACTATAAAGTTCAGTGGAAAAAAATTGATTAAAAATATATGTGGTACCTCTAAAATTTCCTATAGAACCTTATTCTTCATTCATGCTACCCGACACAGAACACCATAAATCCAACCCCTATCAAACTAGAGAATACCCTTTTACCCCCAAAGTCAAGTTAAAGTGCTCTAATCAAGACATCTTCTTCGTAACCCGATCGCTTGCCGCGGTGTCATCGGCATTGTAATGAAAGTGAAAGATATCAAATGTAGTTCCTTTATCGCCGCCAGCTCACAACGGCGCTATAGAGCGTGCTCGGTGTACTGTGAGATGTAAGATGTCTACCCGCGGTTATGCTAATCGAGAGGCTATGAATGTTTAATCCTGATCTATGTGACAAAATGTTTGGACAGTTTTGGTCGAGGACAATACTCGAAATTATCAGAGGATGAAATAGTTTAATAGTTTCTTAGATTCTCTTCAAAGAAGAATCGTATTTCTTGGAATACAGACGATATCAAAGGTACTATATTGTGTTTCATTATTAAAGAATATCATTATCAACTATTGCTTAATGGAAAATATATTTATCATTATTTTATTATGCTCAAGTTGTAGATTCTAAGTTTGCCAATTTAATATGAGGATTTAGAACTTTATTTATTTGTTCTCAAATTGTTATTCACGGGTGCTACATATTCCCAAAGAAACTTCTCATTCCGTATCTATTCAAATCCGCTAACGGTTATCCCTCGATGGCATATTTACCTGTATGTCCCAAAAGCAAAACAAGTTTCCGAGTTTGTGTTCGGTGTTTGAGAGGGAAGGAATATCGTGGGAAAGGGATTCTCGTATGGGATGCTAGTTAGTTAGCCTGAGGGATATTCCATGGGACGATTTGCCCCGTAGAAGAATCCCAACTTATCCCAAAGGTTCGAGTCAACCAACGGACCTAACCGTCACTGATTATTATTCATTCGTTGTGGAAAATGGAACTTGATATTCAAGTTTGCATGACTTATTATGAGAGAAGAGGGAAGAGAAGTCAAGAAGTTAGAAGTGTGAGAGAAATTTCTTGGGTGAATTTAAAAAATAATAAAGTTCTCACGTTTTTAATGTTGATTAGTTTCTGTCCATAACTAAAGCTTCATATTGACGAAAACAAACAATATTTATACTGGCAGAAATTGGAAAAAGATATAATCAAAAACTAATTTTCCGATGGTTATAGGACAAAACTATGCATTTTGTGATTAAAGTGGTGAAAATTGGCATACATTTCAATTAAACCATTCACTTTTATATAAGAAGTGGTGCCAAAGTGTTAAGTACAAGAGACGGCCGCCATTTTGAAAAAATGTCCGCCAATTTTAGTTTTCTTGATTTATCTCGGCCAATATTACTAGAAAAATTATTATTATAAGAAATCATAGAGCATAAATTTTTTCTGTAACTAGTACAGATCTCGAGAAAATCGTGAAAATATATTTGAGCAATTTCTAGTCATTTTCTTCAAAAGCGAAATTTTGTCTTTTTAAACAAAAACAGATTTTATTTTCGAAAGAATCAAGATATTAACTTTTTGTTACATACATAATTTTCAACATTTCGGGAGCACTAGTAACGTAACCTCTTAGAGGTTAAATTAAATTCTTTAAAAAATTCTCTATAAGGTACTTTATATAAAAAACGTTTTAATGCCTAAGTTAAAGCGATACTTAAAGAGTTTTTCCTCCCGAAAATATTGAAATTTTAGTTTTCATTTTATTTTGCGTGTTTGATCAGCTGAAGTTTTTCTATTGCTGGAAATTTCAAGTCAATAATTTGATCCGTACAGAACCTACAGCCGATCAAACAAGCAAAATAAAATGAATACTAAAATTTCAGTATTTATTATAAACAAAAATATATGATTAACATAAAAAAATTGGTACCTAAATTTCATTAAAAATGTTAAATAATTGCATTAAAACAATACAATAATTAATATGAATCTGTCAGACTCTCCAGTACGTCTGAGTTAGCAAAATAGCTTACTCGGATAAGGGTTAAATAAGATTTTTTTTTAAATTACTAGACGAATCTCTATAGCGCTACTGTACAAAAGTGATAATGGAAACTCAAATATTTGTTTGTTTCCTTGTTCTGATTGCCTGTATTTTTTTGCCTCCCGGCGCCTTTGTGGCTTTGTGCGTGTACAATCCTGGAGTTCCGAGACGGTGCTTTTGAAAATTAATCTCTAGAATCGATTATCGATCAGTGAAATTGATTTCGGGGGCAGCGGAGATGATCGCGCAGTGATCCACAACCACAGCGCGCCATTAGAACATCGCCGAGCTTCGAATTACAATAGAAAGGATTAAATTGCCGACCTTGATCGTCTCTGATCAAAAGATCGAAAAGATCAAATTGTTTAGTTTACATTTCAATAGGGAGTTTTAGAATTTTTAGGTGATTTGGTAATTTGAACCTGGAGTTATTAAGGGTAGGTAAGAACTTTGCCTTTTGATGTTAATTGGGAAGGTTTGATAGCTCAACGAATTACTGAATTATTTATGGTTCTATGTTCTATACATTCCAAATTGAAAACCTGACATACAATCGTCAAAATTTCATGAATAACGTATGGCTGCATTAGGTATAAACTGATTTTGAAAAATTGAATACCGAGTTAAATACTTACTCATCTTTGTTCACAAATTTAAAAATTATAGATTATTACGTTATGCCGTGTTCACACATGGATTCTTTGGAAATTCTTTCATACTTCTGTATTTAAGAGAATAGTCTGTCAAATAGCGCTGCTACTAAATTTAATCTTTGAATGAGTCTTGGCAAAGTTGAATTTCTAATTAATTGACAGCTCCAAACCAGTAAATTTCTTTTTTCCGGCTTTCAGAAGCATGAAAGAATCCTTATTTAAACAGGGCTTTATGGATAGTCATTTCCGCTCCGAAGTGTGAATACATGTTATAATTTATTTGCATTTTACCAAACTTGATTGTGGCAACTTCACATATTATTGTAAGTCATTAGATTATAATATACCGTTTATGCGATTTCCAGTCGTCAACTCCCGGGTGCAAAAGTGCACCATAAAGGGACTTTTGTGCAGTTAAACTTAAATTTTTCGTGACTGACTGGATTCTATTTGAACCTGAGTTATAATTGGATGAGTTTTTAATTCTTTTTTAAAAAGTTTTACAATTTTGTAATTTTTGGAAAAATTAAGATAAAATTTGCAGCGTTGGAAATATGCCTGGCGCTTAATTAACGTGTTAACGCCCAAATTAATAAGATTTGATTTACGCGAACGTTATAATAAACCAGTTAATTTACTGATAACACGAACGTAAAGTGCGTATTCTTTAATTAACATTTTTCGCATTTTTCGAGTTATCTGACGAAATACATCTTTTTACGGGCTCAAATATTTTTTGTGGAATTTTTTGATTAACATTTAAGCGCTTACAATAAAAATAGAGCAAAAATTGACGTTTATATTAAATCACCGATATTTACGAACCTGTATTTTATTTTGTAGTTATAAACTGCTCGAAATTTTTCAAAAAACAACGCGGAAACTTTACGGCCAAATTGTTACAATATACCAATCTAGAAGAGATACGCTTAATGAGTATGTTATAAAAATTAAACTTGTTCACTTAGAAAACTCAAGTAATATAATATATAAATAATCAAAAATTGTTATAAAATCAAATTATTAAAATCGAATCATTGTGTAAATGACATTTTTAGTTTTTAAATATAAATACACTTTACCCATTTTATCTTTTAGGAATCATGCAGAGATACGAAAATAAAAATAAAATTAATAATAAAAATAAAAATCTAACAAATAGATTCTTACGAAAGTGTTCATAATAGATTAAAATTTAAATAAATATATATAAACACAAATATGCAAATGTCAAATATTTTACACAAGCAAAAGCAAAACATACCTGTGCAATTATCAGAATATCAAATAAAATGTAATAAATGTGGAATTAATTTTTAGAAAAGAAATTTTAAGGAGAAGGATTGTTTGTATATAATTGCGTACAATACATGTTTTATTTTCAAAGCTGTGAACACGAGTCTTCAGACTTATTATTTACTTTTTTATTTATATTTTTTTCTTATTTTCATAGCTGTGAATTGTACCTTAACTGCATAGAGCAGCACTATGCAATAAAGAATGGATTAATAAAGTATCTTTGCAAATTTAATGTTAGTTGTTAATTATTATGTCTTGGTTATATATATATATATATATATATATATATATACACGGTGTCCCATTTTAACCCGCCACTAGCGATAACTTTGAAATAGTGTGGTGAAACAAAAATGTTCCAAATAAATAGTTAATGGTTATGAGGGAGACATCTGATGACCTTTCCCCCCCCAGACCCCCTGGGGGGCGGGAACGGGGGGCAACTTTAAAATTTTAAATAGAAACCCCTATTTTTTATTGCACTCGTCATTTTCAAATGGAACACCACATATTTTATTATTCTGTTGTGGGTATTTTTGCATCTTCTTATGTTATAAAAGGTGTCCTATGCCTAAAAACATTAATTTCGAAATTAATTAAATTAATGTTTTTAGACATAGGACAGCCTTTATAACATAAGAAGATGCAAAAATACACGCAACAGAATAATAAAATATAGGATGTTCCATTTGAAAATGACGAGTTATAGCCATTTGAAATTGAGTAATTTTGATTCTCTGTATTGAACACCCTGTATAATAACATTCAAAAAAAGTTATGTCAGAACAAAGAGTATAGTTACAGTTGTACAGAAAAAAAATTCATAATTTTTACTATTAAATTAACTTCAGTACGCCTTTATAAAACAATACGTGTATTCGGCTTTTTTTAGAGAAAAAATTGAATAACTTGGCAACGCCGCGGAAAACTGAAATGAAACTTATATGTTCGTATAGGTAAGTAAAATATAATTCAAAATATATAAAAAATATAGGGTGTTTCATTTAAAAAACGACGAACAATTATTGCCAAGTCGTTATGCAACACCCTGTATATGTGAAAATAATTTTAAGTTATGCCCCTTGAGTAGACGAAAAATTCTGTTAATAAATTTATGCTGTATTTTTAACGAGAAGGGAGATATTGACGACGGGCATTTCGATGACTCACCCTGTATATATATATATATATATATATATATATATATATATATATATATTTAAATAATGGAATAGATTTTCAGTTATTCAGTGATTTAATTGCAACATTCGTAGTTATACGTTATACATTTAAAAGTTTCAACTAAATGTATACAAACATAGAATAACCCGAATAATTAATAGAATCTATAACCATATAGAGTAAACTATAGAATAGATGATAAGATTCTACATAGTATTAATTTTCTAGTAAATGAGGTATACATCATAATAGAATATGTTCCCTTGAATATAGATAACGTCGAGATCTGAACTGAATTAAATTATTTGGTTAATTAATAAAATAAAATAAATTACCTACTATGACAAAATAAATAATTCTTTTCTTGTTTTAGGTCCCATTGTATCATGGATGGATCGTCAAGATTTTGGTGAGTAAACGATGTTTTGCATGATTTTTATTTATGACTATTTCCCACATATTAAGTAAACCAATCATTTGCTTTAATTTTTAAAATTCTGGCCAATGACGTACATAATAGCTGCGTTCAATGAAGCTACCAAGTTTCTTTATGCTGATTGGTGCAGCAGTGTAAATTTAATAATGTTACTATGGTTTGTCTATCTTTTTAACAGCGCTAGAGCAGCAAAAGCAGCAGTTTTTTTGCTAGCACTGTTGACATAATTTGCTAGTAAAACTGTCAAATTTTCACTATTACACCAATCAACGTAAAGAAATTCGATAGATTTGCTGTTCATTGAAAAATTCCCAATTTGGCCGTTATATTGCTATGACTATACCATGTATGACACTTTTATTGATTTGGTATTGTTTTTAATTGAAATTATAAGTGTCAAATGAATCTTTTTGTGAGAACTTTTTACGATGAAATCAAAAAATATAAAATATAACGCCATAAAATAGTTACGCAAAAATCTTAGTTTGGAACCAATAATTACTAATGAACTATGAATGAAACGAAAGAAACTAAAATTAAAAATTTTGACACTAAGAGGTTAGTAAAAAAATTAAATGTCAAAATAAACAACCGTTTCGGCACAAAAAATTAGTAAAATAGCAAATTAATTTAAAACACGAAAAACCACGAATAATTATTATTCTAATCGGTCTGCAGCAGTGTCAAATGTTGCTTACTTCGGCATTAGAAAACATTTAATAATCAAAATATTAGGACAGTCCAGCGTAAGTTCGATTAGTTCATATTTTGTGTCTGTTTATTTGGGAAATAGTCTAATAAAATATATCTCGGTCTCATTATTCTGCAGGTACAAATTATTTTTCAAGATTGTTGCTTATAGGTAACATTCCTCGACAAATTGAATGATAAAATCCCTCGCCTTCAGCTCGGGATTTTGATCATGTCATTTATCTCGAAATGTTACCAAGCAACAATCTTTTGAAAGAAATTTTACCAGCAAAATAATGGTCTCTTGATATATTACTGTGAATTGAACTTGCTAGAAAAATAACCATTTGACAAATTTCCCTACAATTTATAATTCTTCTAATCTATTCAATGTTCTCATATCCGTTTGACTCTCACTTAGAAGACATTTAAATTCAGTAATTTCTGATTTGCATACGTGAGGGTCACCCAAATAATAAATGGCTAATTTAATTCTCGTGAAATATTCCCTGCATGATTTACATAAACAGATCTCGATTTAATAAGCTCCATTTAAATTTTTAGAAGTATGAATAGGTTAAGTTCATTCATGAAATTGTATTGTCATATATCCCTCTAATAAATGCGCATACACGAAATTTAATACCGTGATTCCTAATTTTAAACAAATTGGAGCATTGCAGGTTAATGCAAATTCGTGAGTAATAATAATTATTTACCGACCATCTAAGGTTATAATAAATTATTCAAGAGGGTGAAAGTTAATGCACGAGGTGAAGGCGAGTGTTATATACCCATTCAAGTGAATAATAGTCATTATGTGCGAGTCAAAATACGACGTTTAATCTAAACATATCTTTACAAATTTTTATTCTTTAAAATATTAACTTAACCTCACATTTTGGTGTGATGACAGTTTATCATAATACAATAGTTTTAAAAAAGGTCCCATAATACAATACTATTGAATTATGAATTCATATGTGTCATATGCAGGAGTTTATCTTACTACTACTACATAATGAATGTATTATTCAATGATCGTAGATAATAGTTATTATTTATGCTATAAAGATCGTAACGACAATCATTATGGTACTAGTCGTGGCGAAGCCGAGTTTGATAAATCGACGTGTACCATAATGATTCATTACGGTTCGTATTGCATACAAAATTTTATCTGCTGCCGTAAATTAGTCGAAAAGTAAAATAAATTTCGGATATTTAACAAAAAAATATATATCTAAAAAAATCAGGTACGCATTTTTGAAACTTCCGTACTTGTTTCTTAACAAGTTGTTTGTTATTTCATTATGGTACTGAGTACCATACTATACTTTATTTCACGTAAGAAAAAAGTAGATGGCACTGTGAATGCAGTTCGTTCTACACTTATACATTTTATTTAGTTCAAAATTGTGTGCGAACTTTAAAATGGTACGTTTTGTGAATATAGCTGTCATCTATAGAATAATGTAGTGCTTCGACGTAACTATGATATTCAAAATAAGAAGGTGTAAGTAATGTTAACGGAAATGAAAATGTTTGCTGGTGTAAATCCACCTCTCATCACCAATCAGATTCAGTATATCATCGCCCAATGCTTTTTTCTCACATGAAATTAGGTATAGATTCGTTATGATACTTGGCCTATAATGAACGCTATTATGGTCCTCAAATTAAAGTTCATATTGTTGTCATTATGACACGACTCAACGACCTCAACTAGTTACAGCTTCAGGCAATTACTAGCCTTGGTCTGTAAAAAGCTTCTTTCAGCTCATGGTATATGCATTAAAGACCGACATGTTCTCAGCCATTAAAAATATTTCATATCGTGTTAATGCCCTTTCGAAAAAAAAACACACCATTTTATTTTTATGTTAACAATTACAAATAATAGTAATTGTAAAATTTATTTCATTGTTAAGTTAAGAATTTAATGACTTACTTTTTAACTGCTGCAGAAAAACTGATTGATATTTAAAAATATTAATATTTCAACGAGTGATAATTAGAGCATCATAAATTAAATTTAAAAGCGAAACCGTTTAAAAATGAATGGCAGTAAAACATTTAATTATTTTCAATGCGTAATACTTTTTTGCCTGTCGCTAATTACTCGTATTGTTCTTCTTATCACTTGACTTGGAACAAAGCGGTAATGAGACAAAGTTAATGGCTTACAAAGTGCCAGATATTATTAAGTAACGAACAAACTAATAAATTAAAATTTTAACGAAAATAAATCGCTCTCAAAATGAACATGCAAAACATCATTTATAATTAACTTTATGTATGCTCTAATAATAATTGACAGAGCAATTAAGAAAGAGAAACTTTACATTTATTATCTCCCAACTTTAAAAATTTTGTTCTGATATTAACTGCCAATTTTAATATTAAATTTCACGGTTTTAGTGTTGCAGAATCTTTTTCTCCGCGAAAATTTTTGCAAAATATCTGCACTAAAAGAGAAATTAAACTTTGAAGTACGCGATACGTTTTGAGTTTAAAGTTTATTACGAATTTTTATATGTTTAATATTATTATTTTATGCAAAATACTGCTTATCTCTCTCAGTTTGAAATTAAAATTTTATCGTGCTGTTCAAAATATTTCAAAAACAGTAATTTGTAAACATATTCGTCAGTTAGTTAAAGTTGTAACGGAAAAAGTATTCGGTTTAACTGTTCCAGAGGTTTCCAAACAAATTGTCAACATGATATAAAATTTAAAAATCACGATTTAAATTGAAAAAATCTGGTGTGGTCTCCACACGACTTTCTTGTATATGTACTAGTCTTATTGCACTTGACACACGTTTGACATAAGAGAATAACTGTCGTAGCTTGCTTGTTTTCAAGCAACTATGATTATTGAAATGTATTTATTAAAAATATAATTTGGTTTTTCTCAAAATTGAAAGCATATTATATATACCGGGAATTAATTTAACGATAATTAATTTTTATATTGTTGTAAACATTTTACATTTGTGTTTTAAGAAAACTCCCTCTTCCGGTTTTGGATATGTGACCAAAATCTTTTCAGCTCTGCGCATTATCCTAAGCTTTATAAATACCAAGTTTCATAATTTTATCTGTTCTCGATCATGAGTTATTGAACATACGGACGCACATCCATACATCCATGCATCCATCCATCATTGAGAAAATGGTCAAAACGAATTCATAGGACCTCAAAACAGTATTTCCGCGAAAATCCCGATTTCAAATTTTTTCATAATAGGTTAATAGGTACCTACTTATTTTATACTGTGTACCTATATAAGAAAGTAAAAATAATTATCTTTTTGAATAATTGATCTAGAAAAAGCATTAAATTTTATTTAATGGCCTACTTGCATGATTTTTTTAATTAAATATTTAAAAAAAAAAAATCAGAACTTGGGACACGTATTATTTATTTTGATATTTTTACTAAGAAGCTCAAAAAAATAATGAAAATTGAATAATATTTAGTATGTAACGTAGGCAAGCTGGAACCAAATAATAATAATAATTTACTCATTGCCCTGATGCAGTTTTACAACCAGGACAATATTATTCATACCAAAATACAAAAGAAATTAAATTTGAAAAAAGAAAAACAGTAATATATATATATATATATATATATATATATATATATATATATATATATATATATATATATATATATATATATATATATATATATATATATATATATATATATATATATATATAGGTACAATTTAAAAAATTTGAAAATTATAGTTTTACAACATTATAAAAAGATAAATTATTATTACTCACAAATTTAACAAGAAAATATAAGTTACCTATTTTAAAAACGCAACCATAGAGTGAAGATTTGTACTATTAAATACATCAATATTAATATTAATACCTATTCCATCATTGAAGTTTCTGCACATTATTGTGACTGGGTATTAAAATTTTAAATTCAAATGGTTCAAATTAATAGTATTTATTTACAAAAATAATTAGAAATAATTTTATTTATCATTGTTCGTATATAATTTAGGTAGTCTTTTTTCTTTTAACTCTGCAATTATCTCCATATTTAAATAAAATTGATGTTTATCAATAATTTTTAAAAAATTCTGATTTTAAACAAATGGTCTACATACTGATAAATAAAATTAATAAATTATATTGTAAAATCAGTGAATATCCAATCCAAACTAAAAGGAATATTATTGAGTCAAGTTTTTCATCTAAACTAATTTGATGTCTCCTAAAACTTTTGGACGTCACTGTCAACACAGTTGACATACACACATTTTTTCCTGCAGTCGGTACGCACGCGAATTACGAATAATAAGCTCGTAAAATTGCTATAGGATGGACAAAGCCAAAGCCTCAAAGCGTGCTCCGAAATTCCAGCTCTGGATCGTCGATAAACACTCACTTTGAGCTGCGCGCGCAGCCATTTTACACGAAACGAGTCTAATTAAACGTTGTGAAATACGCGCGCGCAGCTTCGTTCATCATCGGCAGCCTTCGTCACTTTCCTCCGCGAATGTACGAGAAATTAAGTTTATAGTGGATGAATTTGTTTGGTGGTTCTGGTTTTATGACTTGGATTCTTTGACGGCTGATTTTATCAAATTTACGCGCGAGATAAGGTTTATTTACTCGGGCTGATTCGAGGTAATTTGGTTGTAAATTTGTAAACAAGATGTTATTTAGTAATTGGAAGGTTCCTGCTCTTTTACTTAAAACTTACATTGTAATAATCATTACCTGCTGTCATTTGATTTCAAAAACATAATACCGACATATCTATCACTCCTTTTTACCTAATTTGAGTATGGCAGTCTCACATGTGAATCATCAATATTGATATTATACCGTGTGCGCGGTTACCAGCCGTCAACTCACAGGAACTCATGGGTGTTAGTGAGGAGCACACCACAGGAAAGTTTTTTGTGCGCTTACATTGGAATGTGTAAAGGACTAAACAAAAATTATTCCTGCTGAATGTTTCTATAGTAGATTATCTCATTAAAAATAGAGGATATAAATTTATATTGGAACAAAATAATGAAGCAATTTTGCTAAATTTATTATCCGCCATCGTGGTATGCTCTATTTGCACATTTGAACGCGATGCATTAGTTTTCGAAGTATTTTATTATTATTACTGCCGTGATATAAATTTTTACTATAATATTTCTTCATGTAAATACAGAATGACATTTATACACAGATAAAAAGGACAATCAGAGTTAAGTAAGGTTTTGACAATGACATTTCTCAGAATTTAGCAAATTACAAACATATTTCGACCGAAAATGCAAAACCCGAAAATGCATTTACCGAAGACGAATTGTTCGAAACTGCATTTCTCAAAAATGCATTGACCGAAAGCCGAAAAACCAAATGATGCAAATGCCGAAAATGCTGCGACAGAAAATACATGAACCGAACTATGCATCACCCGATAATGCATTCGTCGAAGTTGACTGTTTTAGGCTCTGCGCAAAATGATAATAATTATTTATTCATTAATTGATATTTATATCCCATAATATGACAGTTTGTTATTCCAAACTTTATTTATAAGTGTACAAATCTACCCTCAAACTATTTCACCCATATTCATAAAATTTCACACAAAAATCTACATTAAGCGAGTTCATATTGTTCACATACTTTTACGATATTGAATTGTGTGAAAATATCGTTAGGGGCATAATGTGTGATTTTGTCATGACACCCTCCCAATTATTCGCAAATAGGGGTAGAGGATTCCCAGAAATATTAATCTACCCTCTGTTCGCACCCCGGATATCCGAATCTGATTGGTCAATCCTGAATCAGATGTTGCGAGCATTAAATTCGCAGTATGACATATTTATGGACAAAACAAATAACAAAAATAAAAATTTATGGCATTTTTCCTGTAATGCATTATAGCTTCAACATTAAACCAGTGCATTTAAATTAAAAGTGGAAGAAATAATAATAAATATAATGTTTATAATTGCTTCAGTCGATAGCCTTGGAAGCATGAGGCTTCTTCAAAATATTAAACAGCATCAATTAAGCCATTTGCTGGATCATTCGTTTATATTTTACTGATAAATAATTGTCAGGCCCCCATTGTCAATCGATTGGAACATCAGGTTTAATTAATTTGACGTCATGGCAGTTTGATCGAAAAGAACACTCACTTTGGACAGTCCGAATCTGCCCAGACACAAAGACAAATAAAATTACAATAAATAACCCGAGAAATAACAATAACACAAATTTTATAGGATATTTCTCCATTTATTCGATGGATAAGTTACTGTAGAGGATCCGTCTAGCATGCTAGCGGTCCCCAGTTCGATTCCCAGCGCAACCGACAATAATACCATTTGGTCCGAGTGGTTGAATTCCACTACAATAACATCTACCATTCTGTAATTGGGAATTAATCCTGTAGAATGGTTACAAAATGGTTACCATCAAAATAAAATAAATAGAAAGTTTGTGTCTGCTTCTCTGTCTCTGTTTATATAATAATGTGATACAAATATTTTAATTTACAATGCAATCAGAGTTACAAAGAGTTTTTCCCAGAATTTTTTAAATGTTTATAAAAAAAATAATTAAAATTTTAAAAATTCGACATTGTAGCTAGTTTATTTACTGCCTTTGTTTTTATATGGTATTCTTTTTGGATTTATAGGTTTAATAGGTTGGGAGTAATTTGTTAAAAAAATTACTGTGAGAGAATCCTCTTAAGCGCTAAAATTGGAACAAAAATCAATATAAGTTGCATTGCCAAATTCGAGGCTAAATTCTTTATCTATTGCCGATGTATAGTATTTAAGCAGTGCTTTTGTGAAAAAAATAAATTAGTGAACAAGAATTATACTTATTACATGCGAGCGTTAAATTTTTGTACTCCTGCCTAATGCCTATGGCACACCGGTCGAGGAGCATCGAGGACCATCGAGTAACTCCTCGATGAAACGATAGAACGCACCCCGTCCTCGACGAAAAATAGGGGCGCCGCTATTTTAATCGAGTTGTTCCTCGATGAAACGAATGTATCTCATTTCAGACGTATCTTTGGATTTGATTTCGCGCAAAACTTTGATGTATTTGTCACCGATTAAATAGAAATCCATCGCGGACGGGTGCGTTCTTTCGTTTCATCGAGGAGTTACTCGATGGTCCTCGATGCTCCTCGACCGGTGTGCCATAGGCATAAGAGTGCAAAAGTTGCACACTTTTTGTACGTCTCTAAATTTCTTTACATTTTCATGAATTATCATTCATTCATTCGTACTTTGTCTTCTTATGAAATTCCAATATAAAATATTAATAGTATTGGTTTGCGGTAAATATAATGGTATCATAGTAACATATGCATTTGTGCATTTTTCGTGCAAGGATACATGCATATTCAACACTTTTACATGTGCTCTTTTGTGATATTTATAATAATTATTATATATTTTCTTAGCAAGCACTGAGTGCACCAAATATTCTCCAGCATAATTAAGATCTTCAACATCGCCTCATCTTAACAATTTCTATGCTCGAGCGGAAATTTGGTAGACAAATTTTGTATTCCGCGTGAACTTGTTAAATTTATATATTTATCTAGAACTGGACAGTAGTCTAATACTGTTAGAACTATTAGGAAGTAGTTTTTGTATAAATGAATTTTTACGGGCAAATATGGCAGTGTCCTAAACGAGTGCATCCTCATATGAGCGCATTTAAAAGTCCGTTGCCTCGTTGAAAAATAAGCAACTGAGTGCGAAAGAATTAACCCGGTCCAGCGGCTTAAACGCTAACGGGAGCCGCAGTTTTGTTACATATTACTTCTGCGCATGCGCAGGCCGTGCGTGAGCCGGTTTCAAGCAGGGCGATCAGCAGGCCGCCACGCAACTAACGATTCATATTTTTTCATATTTATTTTCAACTTTGACGTTTTAAGAAGCAGTTAAACTCTGTCTGCTTGGAGATTAATTATTTTTATTTCTGATACGAATAGGGAACTTCGTGTTGTGAAAAATATTACGTAATTACCATTAAGGTTGTTTTTCAACCCCCGGTTCGTTTAATTAGAACTTAATTTGCATTCGGGTTCATTATTCGTTATTGAAAAATTATTCGGATTATTATTTGGTCTTTACATGCAACATTTAAGCGCCTTCTTTAAATTATCGCTGTGTCTGCTTCATAAATTAAAATGTTTCAATTTATAACCCAACTTTTGGTGAAAACTGCCTACAAAAATATTCCTAACCTATATTTTTTTGGAATATGAAAAGAAATTGTATAGTTTAATGAGTTTGAAATTTTCAAGTTTACTGTGTTTTGTAACTATTCAATAGGATTTTCTTCAGAATGGTAGATATTATTATAGTGGAATCCAACCACTTCGACCGATTTATTTTTTTGCAATCAGGTTCTCAATATGTGCGACGACCTTTGAAATTTAAAGCGGAAACGGAGATATTCTTTTTTGCAACCAGGATTACATTTAAGTTCTATTGGTCAGACGGTCAGAGTCAATATTCGTAAAGAGCTTTTCTCACAGTAAAAAGAAGTATTTAATTATTTAAGTATTAAAATCTATTAAAAATCTTTAAAATACCATATAAAGAGTCTTTTATTATTAACAAAAACTAGTTACGATTTCGAATATATTAAATAGTTATTATTTTCATTTATAAACAATTAAAAAATAATAATTCTGAGAAAAACCCTTTGTAACTCTGATTGCATTGTAAATTAAAATGTTTGTATAATATTACTATATAAAATTTTCAAATAGTAGTCCATTAATTTGTTAAATAAATTTAAAAATTACATACGCACTAGTCAATCAAATTGAGTATTTTCTAAACAAGAACGGAGCGAAACATAGCAATTAGATAAATAGAGACTACATGTACTCATAGGAAATAGGCTGTCAGCGTGGGTACCTGAAATGGCGGGGATTTGTGAGCTAGCAGCGCTGAGCCATAAAACCTTCTTAATAATATGCAAAGTTTGATTGGAAAAAATGCCATTATAGCTATATAGCTATTTATGTAACAAGTAAGGAAACGATGGCAATTACCTTACGTACCTACGTGAAATATGAAGCACGAGGCGTAACCGAGTTCTGTAAACACCATAAGTACGATAACTACCGAGATTCCTTACGTGTTGCAAACAATATTTTTTCTACTTTCGTTCGAATAAGAGCATTTTTTTTTGAAATGATGAAATATTGACATTTAATGACACTTACAAATTTTGACATAAAACAAAAACATCCAAATTAGGTTATCAACAAACGACATTTTTAAACTGCATAAAATATGCGATTGCAAGTCAAAACCATTTTATATTGAAGCTTTCTTACAATGTGGTCTATAATTTTTTTTAACAAATGTAGTTTTATACTTACATTTTATTAAATAAAAAGAGTGAAATGAAGACTATTGCGTGAAATAATGAAAATAATTACCTAACTCAAATTAGTGAAATAAAGTGTCTATAACCTAACCAATATTGTTGTAGATAAAAATTTATTTGAACTAAACATAAGTATAAAGAGTGTTTAGATATCAATGATAATTTGCTACTTAAATCTAATAATGTGTGTTCCCTTAAAATAAGAATCACTCTCTTACCGTTAGCTAGATTGCTGCTCCCACCAAATAACAGAATTAAGATCGTCATCCCTGGTGATAACACAAACAGTTTGGCAATCACTGGTCGAATCCTCAGTGGTTTGCGGCGATAGTAACTCGGCCTTAACTTGCGGCAATCGTTCATAAGCAATTTGAGAAAACGAGGGTAAAACAGTTTGATTAGGCACATTAAAAACGGGGATATACGACTTAGTATCATTTGGTTCCAACCCAACCGGAGACAAAGAATGTTCACTGTAAACTTCCGGAGATAACGAAGCAGTATTGTCCAACGTATGCAGAAGAGATAAATCTGTAGGGAGGTTTGATTCTTGTAAGATTTCTTCGTCCATTCCCTCCATCTTAAGAGGATGGATGTTTTCTTCATCTTCGTACATTAAATAATCCTTTTTCAGTCTTGTTTCGTCAACTTTCGAATAGGTGTAGGTCACATTAAATTGCGATAAACCATCAATATTTTCTTCAAAATTATTGTTACTACTTGTTGAACTGTCTTCAGAAATGTTCAGCAGTTTCTCCAGACTCTTGATGTAGTCGACAGCCATCCTCAAGGTCTCAACTTTGGACAACTTCTTGTTTCCGCCTCTTCCACTTCCGGATTCGTAGGTTGCAGCAATGGCGGAAGGTATGTGTTGACGCAATGTGGCGAAGCCGTTGTTGACTTGTTTGACCCGGTTACGTTCCCGCGCATTTCTTCGCGCTACCGCAACGGGCGGCGGGTTATGGACCCGGGTCATCTTTGACCTTTTAGATGAGCTTGACAGGTCTTCCTCGGAGGGCTTGCGCAGGATTATTATCTGCCGCTTTGATTCTGAATTGAGGTTGGTGATTGTTGATGGGTTGAGCACATTGAATTTTTCTACACTCATGGAGAAATAATTGCCAGGTTAACTAATACACTAATTCAGATTTATTAATGTTGTTCTTATCTTTGTTATAAGACAGTCAACTTAGATGTTTTCCAATAAGTTTCGGAGTTCCGTTGAGCAATTGGTTGTTTTGGTGAAAAACCGTAACAAAAGTTACTGCTTCAATTTGTGTTCTAAAATATAGACGAATTGTAATTTCATACCGATACAAAATTCGCCGTTTTAATAAAAAAAACGTTGAATATTTCGTGAAACACTTAATCAGGCATCAGCAATGTCACATCAGATACTGCTTCAAGTTTCGTTATCAAATGTAGACCAGTCAAGTTGTCAAAGTCTTTTCAATTTCAATCGAAATAATACTTGATTCTTATGTTGTACACTAGATAGACAAGTAATGCACAAGCACAACAATAATACTGTTTTAAGTTTCAGTATAAATTTAGTTTATACCAGTATAAACGGTAGTAATGTGACAGTTGTAACTGTCAGTGTCTTGTACGTTTATGCCGATAGAACGTTCATTACACTTATAGAATAGTTAACTAATGTGACAACTGCGTTTTATAAATAAGATTAGTTAGTACTATCTTATACGCTGATACTAGTACTGGTAAAAGCAGTTGGTTGTCGTTACACTTTATAGAACAGTTCTGTAATATGAACAATCGTTATTTAAGTTAAAATAAAAGTTGAACAGTTACACTTTATAGAATAGTTAAGTAATGTGACAGCAGTAACTGCGTGTTATAAGATACGTTGATACCGGTACTGGTGAAAAAAACCGTTGCACAGTTGGTTATTGTTACACTTTGTAGAATAGTTCAGTAATGTGAGAGTAGTAACTTTGTTTATCAAAATATGACAGTTCTGTTGAAAAAATGTTCAAATTCACATCACTCCACTTCACTTTGAAGCTTCTTGATCACTCACGCACAGCGTTCTTCTAACTGGAAGCCTCGATGACGTAGTCAACTGATCATGTCTGTTAATTAGCCTCGTGAACAATTGGCTCAATTCGACTGTTTGTCGCGCGATCGTCACTTGAAGAATGAACTAGTAATTCTAACGTGCGTTTCGCACGCACGTTGCCGCGGTCGCACGCGTTTCGTAACAAATAAACCCCTCTAGGGGAGGGGGTAAGTTAGCGGGTAGATTCGCAGCTGTTGCTGGCGGAACAACCCGCCTGATGGCTGTTCATATGCGTGAAGCGATAAGGGTCTACGTTGGCTGTGAATGTGAGTGTGTGTGTGTGTGTGGATGTGTGTCATGTGTGGATACTAGCTGACTGACGGAGGTAGTTGTTGTGTTGGGTAAGAGTAGGGTTTGGTTTACTCTGGAAGGTTGGATTTAGGGTGGATTAAGTGAACCCTTTTTATCGCTTTATCAGTGTTTATGTTTTTAATTAAATTCAGGATTTTCCGTTACAGCCCGGACCTACCTAGCATGATTTCAATTGCCATAAAATAAATATAAGAGTTTATTATTTGTCCTTAACAACATTTATAAATTTCACTTTTTGTAATAATGTGACCTTATTTTATGTTCGTACATAGGAACGGAAAGTAACCAGTAGATAGGTACTATTTAAAAAAAATAGTTTAATTAACGAACACCTCAGTAACAGGACTATTGATGCTCGGGCATAGTATTACATTTCAAGGTATAGTTTAGTTTACAATTTGTTATAGGTACATTTTTTTTTTTAAATATATAAAATATATAAAATTTTAACACGTAACGTTCTAGTAAAATAACTAGGGTTACCAGACGTCCTCTTTTTCCCGGACATGTCTTCTTTTTTAGGGTAGATGTCCTGATCCGGTATCTTTTTTAATTTTTAATACAGTTATCCTCTTTTTAGAAATTCTACTTAAATTGATAATTTTTCGGTATTTTCCGTAATACAAAAAAAAATTTAATTGTTATAATTAAGGATATTTCGCAAATGAAAAGTACAATAAAATATTTCACAATTATAGTACTAAGTACATATTTTAAGTGGTGATGCAATATCATTTATTTTTGTTTACCATTGATTCTGATTTATTGTAGTCAAATTCTGTTAAAATTGCTCGCCGAGCCCCTTTCTAAAAAAATTCACATATATGGTAACCCTAAATAACTCACTCGTACCAAGTATACCTACCTAATAATTTGGATTTCAACGTATATGATTTAATATAGTGGTGTACTTAAAAATTTCTGCTTCGAAAAAAGAAAATAATTAAGAAATTTTTTTATATAAGAAATTTTTTTCATGTTCAAACACATTAAAATTGAATTTTTCCCTATTTTATGTGCGGATGTAAATAAGAACTTGGTACGCGAATATACGCATTTTACAATCACCATCTACAAATTGAACTTAGAGCTTAATAATTTCATGGGATGGTCTTGACCTAATATTTGTCTCGTTTGAATATCATAAATTATCACATTCTGACCAAAAATCCTCATTTATCTACTAATGTTAAAACGTTTCTCCATAATTTTTGTTAATCATAATCTGATTGTTATAATAAATCAGTTAGTGTTAAGTTTATAAACTGAAGATAATGACTAAAGTCAATATGAACCAATTACTTACTTCTGTACTTGCTTATTCGTGCAGTTAATTAATCACTCATTGTAAAGTAAGTTATAAATTTTATAAGTTGATATAGTAAATAACAGAAAACATCTTGCATATTACAATTATTATTTTTCTTCCTCTTCATTTTACCGATGGTACATATGTTGTCGTTGTCTGTTTCAAGCCCCCTCGTATTTTTTACACAAAATCATTTGAATCCATTTATTTGTACTCCAACAAATGTCCCAATTCAACAAAACTAGGTTACAAGCTCAAAAACTCCTCATTCTTCATGAAAAGAAAAGATACATCAGACATCTAACAGTTCTTTCCGAATAATACCCTCTATTTTGTCGTTTTTGAATAAAAAAATCCTCTTCGGTAACTGTTATTACACACAATATAACATCCGTAGCCGGTAACATGTGCTGTAACGGGGCAGAAACATCTATTTTTATTTTATAAGTGAGAGCAAACATTTGATCGCCATTTGGCATCCACATCCACGGAGTTTGAGTGGTTGAGTGGATTTCATCCGTGCTTATTCGTTCGTAGACGAAAACAGTGCACTTTCTTCCGAAGATTATTAGGTTAGGATCCTTTGTCTTCTATGAATCCAACTACTTGTCGTACAGCAGGGGTGTCAAGCAACGGCATGGTCTGTCTGGTGACTTTATGAATCATATAAGATTTGTTCTTGTTATGCAACTTTTTTTCCATTAAAAAGCATGCAAAATTAATTTCGTTGAAAAATTATTTATTTATATTATACCTATGTGTAGGTACCTAATAAATATTAGTAAGTTGATGTCAATCGCATGATATTAACAACAAAATAGAAATTTATAGATACAGGTGATACACAACTTCGTGCATTTCTTTGAATGTCATATAGTGCTTAACTTATTTATCACGAAACTGATTTTTTTTTAAAATTCGCAATTTTAGTTTCCAGGTTTTTTTTAATTAAATAGTTTTGGATCACTGTTTTCATATGGAATTTCATAAGAAATTACTATTCTTGCCTTTGCACAATTCATTAAAATGTAATTTTATATCATGCATAGTTAGTCAGATACAATCAACAATAGTGGTTTCGAAAATGTACTTCTTGCGAAAACTGCCCTTAAATTAATAATTATTTTTTAAATCTTTTGTTCCAACTTACTGGAGAGAAGAAAGTCAAATTTTAGTGTCCTACGAAGGATCGAAAGAGATAGATACGAGTATAATTTCCATGACAACATCAAGGATAACGAATTATTGTTTAAAGAAAAAGGAAGGTTAATTATTTTACCTTTTTTTAAATTTTGGGTATACATATTATTTATCATTTTTATAAGCAGTATGCTTTTTATGTACCGTACAAATACCTCAAATGTCCTTTTTTTAAAATTTTATTACAGTTTGTTGATGACAGCAAGACATCCTTGATGTAGAGATAAAATATATAGCCTTCCCACATTAATCTTAACAAGGACGTTATTTGCATAGCAACGATATGTACTTATTCCCTCTTTATCCGGTATATAGGGGTGGTGGTATGTATATTTGTTTGTTTATATAATGATCTTATGAAATCATAATGTAAGTCACCACAGACCGTGCAGTTACTTGACCCCTGTTGTGCGTTAGAAAACAAGAGATTAGGATTACTTATCTAATAATCCTCGGATGAAAGTGCACTCTTTTCGTCTTCGGTCGAATAAGCACGGATGATTCAGCACTCCACCCCATTTGGCATCCACATCCACGGAGTTTGAGTTTGCTTCTTCCGGCGCTGACACCCATATGGTTCTTCTTGGCGCGTTGCCCAGACAAGGGTAGCACAGCAGGGTAGCAAGGGTAGAATGGCTGAAGCAAGAAGAATGTTCAAACTGGCGGACTATATATACCCTTGCGACCTGTTAGCCTAATTTCTTTCGCATAAGTGCCATATGTGGATTCTTAAATTTGGGAATGCTAGATTAGGGTAAGTGGATGTAAAAACTTGCTGGTTTAAACATGCGGTGTTGTGCAAAATTGTGTTTGTGGAAAGAATTGCTGTGAAATTCAAAGTAATTGAAAATTTTTGGACAATTAATTAAATAAACATCTGTACTCCAAGCTGCCAAGCAAGTACTACCTATAGTTTATTGTTAAATTTAGAACTATTCTAATTGTTCAATACAAAAATTTAAATATTTAGCCCTGAAACGATTTTTTTTACTATATATGGGTTATCAATAGCGCTACAATAGCGAGACGAAAAATACAAAAATCTCAAAATACAAATTTCTCAAAGACGCAATGTAAAATTTTAGTTGGGTAATGAAATAATTTAAATATTTCATTTCTTACATTTTTATTTTTCAAACATAAATTTGCTGTTTTCAATACGAAGATGTATCTACATCTAGACTGATGTCCGATCCTCATGAAATTTTGCATGCAGGTCTTTTTTGATCAGGATCAGATTTTAAAATATGTTTGACTTCGATCAGACCATTAGGGGTAGGGGTAAAAATTTAAAATCGCTCTATCAGACGCAATTTTTGTTTTTTCACAACAAAATTTAGTATATTCTTTTGTAATATGATAGAAGATATATATATATATATATATATATATATATATATATATATATATAATCGGATCATAAATTATTATGTATGAATTCCTTCGGACCACTTGGGGTGTGGGTTAAAAATCTAGAACCGTTTGCCCGATCTAAAATGAAATTTAGCACAGAGGTATTTTTTGACCTGAGTCCGATTGTCAGGTGTGTTGAATTAGATTGAATCATTGGGGTTAACCAAAACTTTATTTTTCCGGGCAACTCCGGGTACCCACTCAGCTAGTTTATTATAAAAGTGTAGTACTATGTACTATAATTCACATAATTATTACTAGTGAAGATAAATTTAATGAACACATAAATAGAATGACATTCAGTTAGACTAAGAAAGTATAAAGTTATTTTAAAATATTTTGAAATTTTATTATGCCCTGTTCACACGAGGAAAGTTTGTACTAAAAAGTTTCTTGAAAGTAAAACAAGTTCTAGGAGCTGTCGTATAATAATCTGTCAATAGGGGTCATACGGGGAAACCGTGGAGGAAACTAAGTATTTCTTTAAAATATATTAAAGATAGTGGCCGTAAATATATTATTTAATATAAATAATTACCTACATTCCCAGTATGAATAACGGCATTGACAGTTTTTATTTATGACAGCTCCTAGCACTTGTTTTACTTGAAAACTTTCCTCGTGTGAACAGGGCATTGGGAATTTTTGGATAATTCTTTTTGATAACTTATGTACTCAAAGTTATAATGGTACCCTCTGTATAATCAATATTGCACGCATTTGATGTAGACTATGTGACCGGTTACAAGAAATGTGCAGGTTCTACTTCACGCCAGTAAAATATACGCAATGTGGTCTAAGCAGTACTCAAAACCAGAACAATATTAATTTACAAAAAATGAAGCCATTATCTCCCCCGTACTTAATTTCCTTCCCACCATTACAACTTCCTAAATCCAACCGTTACATTTCACCTCTCTGCCATATGTCACAATCAGTTCATGAGTCCCTTGTGCACATATGCAGCACATATCAACCACGCACTACAGGTTCCAGGCTTGAATTCCGAGGGTGGCATTTGGTTCGGGTAGTGGCTGCGTATGCATATGTTCACAGTATTTATGCGTGGACACGCATATTTCACCTGTGGGGCGCTACGGACACCCCACAGGGAGAATCAGAACGCATTGGGAGAATGGATTAGCAGAGAGGGATGCAAATTAGGGGTGGGTAATTGTTAGAAGAATTAATAGCAATGGTTTTGTTGACATTTTGATTTGATCGTATCGTAAAAAAGATTCAAAAAATTCAAATTGTGTTGGTGCTGGTATAGTCCGTCCCAAACTTCTTTGCCGTGACGTCATACCTGTAGTTCGTATGAATCAATTTGAAATTATGGCGGGAAAGTTATATTTTGATATCAAATATTTTAAAACTATATTATGTGAATATTTGGAATAACTATATAAATTTAATAATAAATAAATACCTCTAGAACAGCTAACACGGGAATAAGTAATTTTCTTTTTCAGCAGTAAAATATTGGTACAAATTCAAGACAATCTGAATTGTTTGTTTATTATTGCGTTTGCCGGGCATATTTATAAATAATATTATAAATATCTATATGTAAACAGCTAAAGTATGCATAAAACAACGATATATCTATGTTAATTATTTAATCGCAGTGAAAATAGTTTTTATTTGTTTGACAGTTTCAAAATTTACAATACAATATATTTCATAAAACAACATGAAAAACAGCCTACTCAAATAACAAGTTATAATTGCTGGTATATCAACAATATAATTATATACGTTTTCTATTTCTTTCTTTTTCTACTTCATAATAAAAACAAAGAACAAAACTTCACGTAACAGTATCAATTCTTCGCAAATTTCGAATGACATACGTGTTTCATCTAAATATATGACTGTAATAAGATAGAAAGAGTACGACAATGTATTCTGTAGTTATTCTTGAAAATAAAATAATGACGTAACGGCAAAGAAGTTTGGGACGGACTATAATAAAATGCGCCGCAGACGAAAATTTTTTCATCCACGGCCAAATACCCCTTTATACGTGCCTGATTTATTCACATAAGTATTTAGAATAATGGAAAATTATTTATTTTACTTGTTCATGTTTTTATAGCTTCAATTTTGACCATTACGCTTAGATTACGCAGGTCTTTAGTTCAAATATAAAATATAATCATTTGGATTTATTTGTTATACGTTGTGGGCAGAGCTTAAATCTTACTTCGAAATGTTCCAGGATGACCTTTCCTTTATCAGACTTCTTTCATCTCAGACTATTACTTGGATTTTGTCGTCCTGCTTAAAAAATAGTCATCAAATAAACATTTTACTAGGATGTAGGATGACACCAATTTTAATATACTTAATCTTACAACTATTTCCTGTAACTACTACTATAAAATTTGCATAACCTCCCTTAATAAAATCCCCTACAACCCAACACCAACATCCTGCCCGTTAGATATAGGAAAACAGTCCAGAATAGCAGAATGCACTTCCTTGCACGCGTACAGTTACTCTGCGCGGGGCGGATCAAGGTTCACATTCAACAGGGTCAGAGGCGAGAGCTTCCGCCCCGGAATGGCACGGGGCCCACCGCTCTGATCACAAATGAGATGATGAGAGCCACGCGCTACGCTAAGTTACGGAATTGGAAGGAATAATTACACAAAAGAGTTGAGCAATGTTTTAATTTCCGTTATTTTTTTATTCTACAGTGGTCACAATTGATTGACTGTGCCGCTTTGTTCTGATTTTATATTTGCCACTCGATGTAATACTGAACCATTCTAACCTCAAAATATCAAAGAATTACAGTTTAATTTCAAAATTACTTAAATAAAGCTTAATGAAATGAGGAGGAGTAAGTTCTATGAGCAGAAGAATTTGACAGTAAGAACGTTGGGCACAACAAGTTGTTTAAAATTCAATTTAAGGAGGGCATCGACTTGTTGATGATATAGAATCTAAGGATACAAAAATTCAAACAATTTGGTTCAAAATGAAAAAGACTGATGTCTCGTTTATTTTACGAGTTATTCCGATTTTCATATTTTCCAATTTGCTGCGACTTTGAGGCTGCTACATTATTTAGAAAACAAACCCCGCATTTTATTGTCAACCAAATTTGGATTCACAATAAACTGCCCTCGATGGCTCGAAAATGGTACAAGATGAACATTTTGTCACCATTGAATTCCTCACGTCGAATTGTACATACATGGGTTTGAGAGTTTGCAAATTTACCGATTTTTTCAATTACCGGTAATTCGGTAAAAAAATTCCAATACCAGTTTACCAGTAATTTACCGGTATATAAAATAGGTTCAAACGCTACTAAAACGTGTTTTTTTATAAAAAAAAATCTGAGACATTTAATTTTTTCATGATCCCTACGCCCTACCTATCTACCTTTTGTACTGACAATGACGCTAAAAATAAATAAAATAAAATTCCAAATATAAACAAAAATATTAATGTTATATACCTACTTAATGTATTGTAGCAAGTCCTAGTCATCACAATTAAGTATGTGCGACGTCAGTCATTAGTTTAATAGGTCAGAGTTACCAAATAAATATAAATAAATATGTTTGTATTGCTAATACTAGTTTTGCTGACTAAGGACTTGTACATGAGTATAAATAAGATATAGATAGGGTAATAGGGAGTTCCAGTTCAGTTGCGTTCCGATTCCAGTATGTGACAGCATAGAGATAAGGGTTAACGTAAGATGTTATTATTATTGTTATTATATTATTATTATTATTCATTAAATATACTTTTATACTTTTGTAACCTTTGAGTATTAATTGATACTAGTTTCCCAGTCTCGACAAGGACCCAACAACTTATTATTTGTACACCCAATTTGGGAGGTACATAATTGGTGGCAACGGTCCAATCTGTTGTCAACCCAATTAGGGTGTTACAGTATCTAGGACACAAATGTGAAACAAGCAAGTAGTATTACTTTATGAGTAGGTATACCTTAATATGACAATTTTTTTTAAAGATAATGTAGAAAATTTTATTTCATAATCTTTCTTTTCAAGTGCTGTGCTTCATTTAATGAAATATCATTGTTTTCAATAATATCAAATGACAAGAACATTTTTATTTTTATAAATGAAGTTATCTAGCAATGGCCTTTGCTATAAAAGTAAAATTATTATTGTAAATAATCCGAAAAATGTCACTTTATAACCTTATAAAATAGTACATAAAATTAAATCTTATTTATATCAGTTTATCGCGGCTATTATTCCCTAATTGCCGGTCGCTGAAAAATTTATGTAGGTATTATATTAAAATTAATATTGAGAGCACATACATTATAATAGTGTTACAATATACCGAATTATCACAAAAATCGGAGCCACTGCACTACTTTAAAAAATATCGAATTACCGGTAAAAAATTATGATTTGTATTTTTACTTCCTTGTACGAAGTAAGGAAGTATTGTAATCGCGAAAAATTTCGGTTCTCAGATTTTGACGGAAATATCCGTTTTGACCTTTTCTGAATCCATTATGACTAGTTTCGACGTGACGTCTGTACGTACGTACGTACGTACGTACGTACGGACGTATGTGTGTCGCATAACTCAAATACGGTTAGACGTAGAAAGTTGAAATTTTGTATTTAGGACTGTTATAGCATCTAGTTGTGCACCTCCTATTTTTGGTTTCAGTCTACAAACCGGAAGTAGTACTTTTTAAAAATATTTCGATAAATATTTAATTTTAGACAATTTTTTTTATTTTAAATGAAAGATTTTGTGATTATTACCTACAATCGGTATTTTATAAATATTTTTGTATCTGCTATCATTTAAAAATAATTAAAGTATATATTTATAATTTATAGTATTTCGGTATCTTGTAGTCCATGATCGATTAACATTTGTTACTACGTAAAATTTAAATGATTATGACATGACAGTGACAATAGTAAAATATGCTTTATATCTTCTTCTGCAGTTTAAATCAAATGACTAAAATATATTTGTGAGTATTAGTATAATAAGTTAAAAGAATTTTTAATATTATTTTACATTTTAGTTATTAAGAAAAGTATGAACACACAAGGCGTACAAGGAAGTCATGTGGTGTCCACGTCAGATTTTTTTAGAGGGAATTATACGATTTGCAATCCCTAAAAATTCCGATGGTACATTTATGAATAATCGGAAAATTGTACCCTATCAAAATGTCAATTTTCGAAAATCCCTTACATTTATTATAAAATAATATCCCCTAGAATTCAACACCAACATCCTGTGCAATTCCCGTTAGATATAAGATAGGAAACAGTGCACTTCCTTGCACGCGTACAGTTACTCTGCGCTGGGCGGATCAAGGTTCACATTCAACAGGGTCAGAGGCGAGGGCTTCCGCCCCACGTTGGCACGGGGCCCACCGCCCTGATCACAAATGAGATGATGAGAGCCACGCGCGAGCACTAAGTTACGGAATTGGGAGGAATAATTACGAGATAGAGTTGAGGAATGAAGAATGAATGGTGAAGGGTGAAAGTGTTGCACTTGAGGGATTGTCAACTTCCGGATCGGTTTTTTTGTTTCCGGTTTTTTTTTTCTGGATTAATAAATGATATCTCTCCTCGGTAGCATTGTTTTAATCGCGTTTCTTTCTGCCTTGTGGTTGATCTGTCGTTATCTAAGCTCACTTAAGCAATAATTTTACAAGAATTATACATACTATAGTACCTACAACAATTTCAAAATACAAAAATTGAAACCTCAGAATTTATTTTTTGGTACCAATGTGTGTTGATGTGTTGAAATAAGAATATAGCCGAAATTAACGAATATCATTTAAAAGAAATTTAATGCGTGGTTAGTTATGAAAATGGATTTGCATATGAATATATATCAAACGATTTTAATAATCGCAGCGCCAGTAAACGCTAAATTAATTAGCATTTTAAATTTGACTGAATAGAGTGTTATATTACATGCGCCTTTAATTTATACGGAATATTATGGTTTCTTTACTTGTATCGTTTGTGTATTGAAATTTAATCTAATATATAACGAAATGGAGCACACCTATCTAGATTTGTATTAGTTATGGTCTATATAATATTTAAGCAAAATCTGTCTTTTCAATGTTTAAATTATTATTAAGATAAAATCTAAACTTTCCTGATCTTGAATTTAGTTTAGTGGATGACGAATAAGGAAATAAATAACGTACTTTCTTACTAAAAATCTGTACGCAGCGGCTGAAGCTTACATAGCAGGAGGGAGAAAACTTACTATGTTCATTCCCAATCTAAACTGAAGGGATTAAAACAATTTCTAGCTTTCCCCTAATTAATTCGAATTCAAACCCCCAACCACTGGGCTACTAGCAAACGTTTCGAATTAGAGCTAGACGCATGATTAACTTTTTGTGCACGATCACGCACGTCATTTTACGTTTGTCTCACGATCACTCACGCTCACGAATTTGTTTTTATAGTCGCGAGCGATCACGCACGACGGGTCACGTTAATATATTTCTATGAAATTTTACAATGATAATTTATTTTTGCTTCGCAAAATCGTAAATAGATGCACAACTTTTGCTCCAATTTTTTCGACAAATCTGTGCGCTGCCTGGCCTGTGGTAGTGTACTGGAGCGCTAAGGAGTAAAAGTAGCAAAAACCCGTAATTATCATTTGTTTTGTGTTGATATTTTGTAAATTATGTATTATGTCGTGACTTGTGATTTTTACTCGCATCCGAAAAAAATTCGCTCACGACCGATCACGCACGATACATTACATGTCATTCAAGCTCATGCCTGTTCACGATCCAAATTTTGAAATCACTCACGCTCACACGGGTCACGCCGTGACACGACGTGACCCAAAATTTTCACGACCCGTGAAATAATTATACAGTAATTTACCGGTATATAAAATAGGTTCAAACGCTACTAAAACGTGTTTTTTGATAAAAAAATTAATATTCTTAAGTCGTGAATGATTTTATCGAAAGCCAGATTATCCAAGAACCAGAAATCTGTATTTATTTCTTCAGTTTGGAATAATTATTGATTCTTCCTCAGTGCTCTGGAGAAAACCATTTAAAATAAATTAGATCCGAAAAAATGGAAATATTTTCCTAAGTAACAGAGGAAGGTTAAGGTCGGCATCTTTAACCGTCAAATCACTCATGTTCAAACTTGTTTGTGCACGTCATATTCATACATACACATACGTATAGGGTTGATTTCTTAGCAATGATACCAGAATTTAATATATTTTGAACTAACCAAATATTATTTTTAGAAAATGTACAGAATATGAAGTAGGAATAGCCTTCAAGTACGTAAAAAATTTATTTGAAGTTTGAAGTACAAAGATTTTGACTTTGGGAAAGTCAGCTTATCTCGCAGCTTATTATTGTAATATTTGAAATATATAATTGAAATTTTGGTCATACTCAAACTGGTTCTATTCTGCAAGTTTTCTAAGTAAACAAAACTTCCCAACCTTAAAAATTCAATTATGCATAAAACCAGATAGCAACCGTTGAAAGAATAGAAAATTCTTCAAGTCACCTAAAATAATATTATTCCAGTAGCCCACTAGACTTCTTTCAATTCTTCAAAGTCCTCTCAATTTATCTGGGCGATAGAAACACTGTCAGTTATATCAAAGAATAGAAAATCCACTGCCGATTGTTGTGCAAATCTGCATTGCCGATAGTCGCGTGGCAGTAAGCGTGGCGAGCCCTACAACCGTCTCTCTCGCACACACATGGTGTGCGTATGGAAAAGGTGGTTAGAAAGAGATGGAGGGAGGTCCCCGACATAAAAGCTGAACATCTGGCTGGAGTCCCCTTTGGACTCCCTTTTCTTCCCGGTACCTGACAGACCCGTTTTTATTCCAGGATAAAGTACACTCCGTGTAAAAACTTAAAAATGTGTTTTTAAGAGGGAAATGTAGTTGGCTATGGTTTCAATTTTTGCTAAAATATAATATAGTAGTGTACAAAAAAGAAGCAATAGCGAATGCGCTACTAAAGTGCAATCGAATATGTTGATATTTTTACAAACTTGACTTTTTTTGCACAAAATTCCGAGGTTTTCGGTAGAAAATTTGAACCTAACAACTCAACTAAATGAATAGCCAAATTCCGTTCTTGGATCCTACAGACTCGGTTTTGGTAGATACTCTGATTGCACTAAATTATTAAAAAACCCAATATCCTTCTTGAATCTTAAATATTCGGTTTTGGTGCAAACGTTGATTTAAAAAATTTTCATTGCATTTTATGTCTCAGTAATATTAACATCACAGACAACACAAAATTGATGTCTTGACAATATCACTTTTATATGCTCTATGCGACATCGCGAAATTTATCTCTGTGCAATATAACTTTTGTGATCCTCTGCGACCTCACGAAATTGAACTCTCAGCGAAATTGATCATTCATTGATATTACTTTTATGATCTCTATACGACCTCACGAAATGCATCTCTCATCGATATTGATATTACTTTCACGATATCACATATGTAATCAATTTAGAACATCAAGGGGATATAACGAATGCAACTTAACATCTTTAATTTAACCTCTCCGTGATATGGTATCAGCAATGTTCAAAATATTACTTCTCTGTGAGGTTTGTGGTATGTAATAATGTGAAGTAACAAATGCTATCTCTATTAGATAAACTGTAACATCGCATGGAGGTAACATGTTTAGTGGGTAAATAAATAACCCAATACTCTTCGTGAGTCCCACATACTCAGTTTTGGTTGATTGAACAACTGAACTAAATAAAGAACCTAATCTAATAGCCTTCCTGAGTGAAATAACATGATGTGACATTGTGTTTTGAAGATTCTACTAAGATTTTGAATCTTGCAAAGAAGTTTTCTTCTTTCTAGTGAGAATTATCTGTTAAATTGCGGTGCCGCTAAATTGAATCTTTTTTTCTAAATTCAGAATCTTGAAACTTCTTCTGGATTTATAATCGTCGTAGAATCTTCAAAGAATCCTCGTGCGAACAGGGCTTTATGCTTATATGCCTAGCCTTATAAAAAAGCCCAATTTTACAATTTGCCTACGATACATTATATTATCTATAACACCATTTAACCAACTAAAATGTGGCAGCCTCACATATTGCAAGTTTGTGCAATATTTTGTTTTAGTTTTTTTTGTACAGTGTAAGTACCGTTACTGTATAATTATTTTGTAGGTTTGTGCTCTAATTTTATCCATTCATTTTTAAGTCTCAACAAGTACTGAGAGTTTTTTGTTTTATTTTTGGCTGTATGAGTGTGTTACTAACCTTACTCGTCTGTACCTACCTTCAAGGGTATTCTTTCTAAAGAATACCGGTTGATTTATCTGACCTGAACCTAGTTTCAGGTACTGTGATTTAAATTTAAATCTAATGCACACATAGCGCTAAAAAATCCTCGGAGAACTAACAAAAAGACTGTCATAAACTATTTGTTGATCCCTTTCAGAGATTTTTTTAGCTTTTATGTGAAAAAGCGAAATCTCTTGTAACGAATCAGATGCTTAGTCAACCGTTCAGAGTTTTTTTAGCTTTTAGCAAACGGAATTTTGAAATAGGGGATAATTTATTTGACAAACTACAAAAGCAGGAGAATATAAATTATGGATTCATTTTCGGAAGTAATTTGTAATGTTTCTTTTGGCGTAACCGCAAATGGACAGATGTAGCTTTGTCATAATTAATAAATAATCAATTTATCAAATAATATTAAATGATATTCAAACATTATTTTATCTACGACGGTGCGCTAAAAGCTGATTTGTCCACTAATTATGAATTTTTTGATGACAATTGTGTCCTTATGAATTCTTAGTGACACGTATTTTTATAGATAAATAAATTTTAAGTTTTTTATTATAAATAACAATTAATACACATAAATTTTTGTTTTATAAACATTCAAGATAAAGTTTTTACAATTAGATATGTTTAAACCAGAATTTTTAGAGATAAAATTTGACACAACTGAAAATTCTTTACTATCAACAACAGCAAACAAACAAATAGTTGCCATAACAATGAATAAAATGACACTTGATCAAGGTGTGAAGACACCAAAATTGCAAAGACAAAACTTACGCAATCTGCATACTTTATTCCTTCCTACGTTAAATTCAGTATGTTCAATTCAGTACCTACGTTAAATTCAGTAGGTACATACGCAAAATTCAGTTAACTGGAGAACACTTATGCCTTCATCACAGGCTGCAACAACATATTGTTACAAGATTGTGAATTGTGATTTACAAATTCTTAAAACTTATAGGTTTAGGTTTCCACAGAATACCACCATTATAATTAAAATTTTAAAATACACATTTGTAGATCTATTCTTTCTCTATTAAATATTTATAAAAACATTTCCTTGAAGTCAATAATTAACTAACAGTATAATCGCAACGAAAACACTTTTACAGTATTTTTCAACTTGAAAATGACATTGCATTGCTAGGATGCGGTAAAGTACCTGTTTCGGGCTGATTTTAGGCAGTCGAAGTAGTGGGGAAAAAGTGGAATAGAAAAAAGTAAAATCGAGAGTATTCTAGGAATTCGGAAAAAACGTAGACGGTTTAAGATAATTTCGCAAATTGTAACTAAATTATAAACTATTACAAATAATACTTAACAATTATTTTATAATATTTTAAAACTGATTGTATATTGTAACTATTTAATTCATTGTATTTGAAAGAAGCTTTAACCATCCGGATTACCGGATTTGAACCCAGAATATTGAGATCACAGATCACAAATTCGCGGTCATGATCGGAGTAAGTTAATTTGTACGTATCATTTTCAGCAAGTGCAGATGTGTCACTGTCATTATTATCGATTTTTGATGAAATATTTCCTCTGCCGGCAAGTTGAGATAATTGGGTAGTATTTAATTATGGTCCGTAAGCACATGAACGATTTTCATTCATTAAAACCTTCGTACCTTTAATTAGCAAGTCTGTTTATAGCGCGGCTTAAATGACCACCGATTTTTTATTTCACTGTACCGTTATTTCAATATACAATTACAGAAATTAATACTGTATCAATTATTTGCTTCTAAGAAATAATCAGTTTTGAGTTCAATTTTGATCTGGAAGTGAGATATATGTTTCACTTTGCTTTATCTCTGTGCTTGATCTTTAATTTCGTATCAATTTTCACGAATTTTTTTTTACTTTTGGATCTAGGCAACCATTGTTTCTGAAAAGTGTGCAAGGTAGAGAACATTTTATTTTTTCTGTTAAGTAATTCATTATTAAGTAATATAATAATTAATTGAACAGTAGTTTTAAATTATTTATTATACAAATTTAAATGACATATGGTGTGCAAAGTAATATAAAAAAATACATTAACTTAATAAGCAATGATTTATTATAAAATTGTGAAATCAGCACCAGTAAAAATAAAATAAATAAAAGAGAAATGCAAAATCGAAAATATCAATTTTATTTACAATCAAAACAAGTGCATCTGCATAACAAGTAATATAGTATGTAGGTATACAAGTGTATACCAAGTACAAACCCATAAAAAAGTACTACGGTTTCAACTTGATTTTATATTAAAAGAATTACCTACTGTGTTTAATATATGATATATCGTGACAATAACAGTTCCTTATTTTTGAGAACGAAATACATTTTTATAATACTTTAAAATCATGTTTGCGCAGTTTCGAAACATAATAAATAATAGTTATTTGTCCAACTAGAGAGGAAAGCGCTTCTTTTTCCCACTCGAACCCGAAGTTTGTGTCACAAGCGAAGCGAGTGAGGCAATCGAGCGAGAGTAAAAAAGAACTTTCGTCTCGTGTTAGACGCAACATTTTTTTCACGACATATTTAAACACATTGTAAATGTAGAAGAAACACGTAACTAGAAGTTAGGTTATAATTGCCATCTATCAGATTGACGTTTGAAAACAATGAAATGTTTCACTGCAGCCGATATGCCAAAGTTAAATTTAAATTTTAAAATTGTGAAATTGTGGAAAAGGAAATATAAAACATAGTTATTGCAAAATAATAGTTTACTGTACATCACTATAAAATTAGAATTTTCAATAAAATAATAAATTTTTCTCTAGAGGGAAAACTTTCTTTATCATTGTGTTTTCTTCTCATGTCGTGAAAAAATAAATTCTTCTACTGTCTTGCTACAATTTAGTTATTTCATATCTGTTTTCTGTAGTTATTTTAATGACCTCATTTCGATATAGATTTACATTTCGATTAGGATTTTCATTTCGATACATATTTTCATATAATCTACTCGTATATCAAAATAAATTCGTTTCGATACAAATTTTCATATATGCTCGAACTAGTAGTTTTTTACCAAAGCATGCGGGAGTAGAAAAAATATAGTGAAATAATTTGTGAATAATGGCTGTTAATACACTTGTATGAATTACGACACTCGCCATGGCTCGTATCGTAAATTTCATACTTATGTATTAATAGCTTATTATAAATTCGTTGCATAACATAATATATTGACTTAGATCTATAATTTCACATATTTGATATTTTTTTATCCACAATTATTAAATTACTCTATTTAATTGCAGAAATGCTAACTATAGTGAATAATATAAAATTACTCACAAGTATGCCAATTGCTCATTAATTTGACTGCAGCACTCGCCTGCGATTCGTATAAATATATATTATCTACAAACTTATATACTAACTTAATAATCAATAGTACCTGTATCTACTGCTTATATCCAAAATGCAAATTAATTTCTTCGCGAAATGTTAGCAAATTTGTGTCACCCAAATATCGCAGATAATAATCTCGAGAAAATTGTGGAAAACGTTGTAAATTCGAGATAATTGATGGCAATGGCAGTGAAAAGTTGGCTTGTGCCGGCCAGAGTTACAGCACCTGCTTCAGCGAACGCATTTATATGTCCATACGTCTTTCCATCATGAATATGCATATAAGAAAGTCCGATGGCCGAAATTATATGGCCTTATCGGGCCTACTCCGACAGGTGGAGTCTCGTTTACGATTTAACGTTTCCAATCAGCACTACGACGGGGATGATTTTCTGTTCGGCTCTTCCCAAATTGACACGTGGCAAAATGTTCTCACCGCACTGTCAAAGAAAATAAAAGTCTCTATGAGGAATTATAAAATAGTATATTTCATAACGAGATATGAAAGTGATAAATATCGTGAGAGTGTAAAGTTTGACGAACGAGATGCACCTGAGCAATACGATATTTACTTTCGAACGAGTCATGAACGCTATTGTTTAGACGTCCACAAAAAAAAACACTCACACAATTTATAACTTTTAATATACACACTACATTCAAATGACATTTCTACTGTCATTTCAAACAATCAATAAACAAAGCAAAAGATGCATGTTGATTTGGTTTCATAATTACGATATAGCCATACAGTGCTAGCACGATATTTAAATCATGCTAGTTCATGATATTTTCAGTTTTCTTCAGTAGGCTGCCGCCGCGATATCTATTATTTTTTGTAGAGGTCATCTTAAAACAATAATTACTAGTCAATTCTTATACAAATGTTTAAGTTATCTTCTTATCTTTTCAAATTGAAATCTTTTCTCTTTATGCAATTATTACTGAATTATGAATTTTTAAAAATTGATGTAAACTGCAATTGCAACTTGTGGAAGTCTCACATACTGATACTGTGAGTGTTCGATATAGATATAATATTTAATCGGCTGTGTGGTTACGAGTTGTAAATTCATAGGTACTCAGGGTTAGCAATCACGATGAACAGGGTGTTTCACAACTTGATTGTTTCTAAGAGTGTTTTTCATATGAATCACTTCGGTACCTACCTGATGTTGCAAAAAAAAATCAATTAAATTTTAGTGATGTGATAATAATAAAAGTCTATGAAACCAGTGGCACTGAAATATATAGGTACGTCATTTAGAGTACAAATTAAAAATTTAAAAAAAAATATGGTGTTGGAAGGTCGAATAATGGGTACACCAGTCAAAATTGTTGTATTTATTCATACTGTGTGAATAAATAACAAAATCTACAACAATTGTGACCGTTGTACCAATTATTTGACCTTCCAACATCAAAATTTCAACAGTCGAGATTCAATTTATATTTTAAATAATATATTTTTGATTTGTAATCTTTACATCTTGTAGTACTGCCATTTATTTTTATCTGAAGTTATGAAACATTCTGTATTTGTAGGCAGAGAAGAAAATTGTACTCGTTGGTGTACCTATTTTTATAATATACATTTTTTATATATTTTATATTGTTGAGGTAGTAGCTGCGCGGGTTTAGCCACGGCACAGCTCTATAGTCCTGGTTGCAAGAAGAATCTCTCCGTTGCCGCTTTCATTGGATTGAGATTCTTCATCAAGATGAATAGGTCGAAGTGGTTGGATTCCACTATAATAAAAATCTGCCATTCTGTAATTGAGAGCAAATCATGTTGAATGGTTACCGTCAAAAAAATATCATAGTGGCAATAACGAAATGAATAATACTCAAGGTCCAAATTCGCCGTGGTCGAGTTGAAACTCCCTGTTTTGGTCCTCCGTAGCCCTCTTCTATTATTTTGGTTCGCGGTCCGCGTTAAACATGTAAATTACATATTTGAATCTTGAATCAGTGTAAGTGCCGATGCTGTTAGATTCTATCGATATACTTTATCTAGTCGCCGTAATAAATAAACTGTTTAGTTTGTCGATTTGTCTCGCAATTATTTTGATGATGGTGTTTAGTTTTGAATGCTATTATCGAGGGAGTAGTGCTTTAAGATCAGATCTAACGTGTAATTGAAATATTAGAGACGTCTAGCAGTAAATCGGTTCTAATAAGACAGAGTAAAGAGGTAATTAATCGATTTTCTAACTGGTTGTTAAAGAAATTATTTCCTAAAATTGCTTTACTATTTATTATTCAGAATGGAAGTTATAATTTTGTCTACGGTAGTCGTTATAATATTCGAACATTTGCACTTTTAATTGGTAGGCTGTGCTTACAATTTTTTTTTACATAAAGTTTTTAGAAAACAAAGAAAATTGAGACATTATGCAATATTTGGAAGCAAAATGCGCACGAAATTAATTTCTAACACAAAAGATATTCTAACAAGGTTTCTTTCATGTACCTACCTACCATTTTTAAAAAAAAATTTGTACAGTATGTCTTTTTTAAATTTAACATTCATACATATACAGGGTGGTTTGGTTTTCAGTGTTCCAGCTGATATTTCGTAAACTAATAATGAAGAAAAATTTTTATATGAATTTATTCAGTATTATATATTCTATACTATAACACTTTTGCTGTGCATTTGTTTTTTTTTTTAATGGGAACTTGTATTTATTTTTAAAGAATCGTAAAGATCATATTTTTCTGAATTCAAAAACATTTACTTGTTTCTCATTTGTAAACCAAAATAAAATCAAAAAATCGTTACCACGTTATATCATTCACACACAACTGTTTTGTTAAAAATTGTCTTAAATGATTTTACGTCACTCGGGGGAGGAAAGCAGTGTTTTCCTCTTGCTAATGGAGGGAGAGAAGCGAGTTTTCCCTCCCGCGCGGGAGGGAAGCAAGTGCGTTCCTCCCAAGGGAGAGGAAAACACTGTTTTCCTCTCGCTTGCAAGCAAGGTGATTTCAAGACCCTCGTGACGTAAAATATTGTGTGTCCCACGGGAGGGAAAGCTATTCCTCCCTTGGGCGAAGCCGGCGCCCTCACTCGGGCCGCCGCTTTGCCCGCGGGAGTAATAGCCATTACTCCCTAGGTGCACAAAATACTATTTCATAAGCATTGGAAGTATTACTGAATTTTACAGGTTAGTAACCGTTAGTAGCAAAGGAATTGATTAAATGGTGTTTACAAGTGCGTAACTAGTAATAGTATATTACATTACTAGCAAGGTAAAACAGATTTTGATGCTGAAAGGCGAAAATTGTCTTATAAGATTTCTCATAAGCCTTTGGAAATTACTGTTGCTATGAATTATGCCTAGCTACTTACTTGTTAAAAATTTTTAAGTTAGCTGTTAATTTTACAAGTTAGCAACTTGTAAAGTTTCATTTTCAAAGGTAATGTAGGAATTGGTTAAATTACGTTTACAAGTGAATATCAAGTAAAATTGTTTAACTAGCTTTTTAACAAACAATTTGGAAGTATTTTACTTGAGTTATGGCAATTTTTCACTTACACTTTTTCCTGCAATTAGTGAATTATTATTTCATAAGTAATAATTTTCATCGCTGAACTTTCATTGACTATTATTTCTGCATCTTTCTATTTTGAAACCTTTTTGCGGAAACATGCACTCATAATATACAAAATTCTTATCCACACACAGTAGCTCACAATGTCACAATTTACATCTTTTATAAGTCATGAAGTGTAAAGACGACTTACTTACGCTCACCAAGGTCAATATTATGAATGGTCTATAGAAATTTAAGTTAAGCGCTCAAACCATAAATATCTCATTTGTAGAACTGTCAGAGTTTCTGTACTTCCTGTGCGCTGACATTCAAACGCGTCATACTGGAAAATTTACTTATTGTTGGCAGTAAATATCACCAAAATATCCCATTGTTGGCGTAATTATTTTTTTGGAAAGTAAATTATTTTCTTCCACTTTGATACCTTCTTATTGGGGTATATAGCTGGCAGAAATTTGGCCATGCGAACGTAATTTTGAAAATTTTTTCAACTGAAAGACATTTTTAATTTGCTATGATTTCATTCCTTTAAAAAAGTACACTTTTCTTTTGAATTTCAAAGCTTAAGAGTCAGTTTTGTCTCGAGTCCCAAATTATGAGTAATTTTACCAAATTAATTTATAGCTCGAATTATATTTGTTTGAAAATCACATCATTCAAATAACAGCCAAAGGAAGAATTGATTAGAATAATAGTAATCATATGGTTATATAAATTTAAGCGGATATTTTTACTAGTAATAGCTCGTGCATTAATTCATATTCTGGAAAAAATTTCTCGTGCATTGCAATAGCGTAATCAGCTCTCTCGTACCACTCGAACTGTCAACTAGATAATTTTATCTAGATAAATCATTTAGATAAAATTGTTTTATCTATTATTTTATCCAGATATATTTTTTCATATATATCTATAAGTATCTTATGTAAATAAAAATATATATTTTTTACTATTATTTGAATATCATCTAGATGGCAATTTTAGTAAAATTATATTTTTTAATATCTAGATAATAATAGTTTATCTTTAATCTATTATATAGATAATTTCTTTAACGGTTATCTATTATCTTATCTTATGATAAGTAATACGTTAGTTATCTTTATTTTTATGTACCGTAAAACCATACAACTTTGAACTCAAATACAACTTTGAACATTTTTTGCATTTTGTTTAGTTCGTATAAGGCATTAGTAGTTTTTAATTTTACCCCATTTTCAACGTAAATATGAAATTAATGATATTTTTCGAAGTAGGTAGGCATCATTTGAGTTTATTTTATGACCAACTACACTTCAGTTTATAGTCCAGTCATTTTAGCAAAAAAATGGGCTCAACCTCGGAATGAGAGATAATAAGCTGGAAACTCGTATACACCTTCATTTTTGCGTTCTAAAAGTTGTCTCAAAAGTCTCATAAAATCTCGTGTCTGCGTCGTAAGTTATTCGAGGTCAAAGGTCACAAAACTCGGTTTTTCGAGATTATCTAGGTTTCTATGGCTCCAATGATGTTAATCTATTATAAAAATTATAGAGAATAAAATTTCCTACAACTTTGGTATTAAAAACAAATTTCTCCGATCAATAGTTCAAAAGTTACGGCCGAAAGAAAAAGGAACGCTTTTTAAAAATTTAATTATGGCATTACTTTATGTCATAATGTACAAAAACGACTGTAACTTTTCAACACATTAAAATATTGACTTCCGGTCTGAAGCATTCAATTCTTAAGACTATTTTCAATCTACAATACAATTTTTAAAATTTTGGAGGTCCTAGTTTAGCCAAAGTTTAAACAAAAAAATAATTATTTTTTTGTATTTTCTTAAATTATTGTGTTTAATCAGCTCTAATTTCTGAATGAATCAAGATATCAACTTTCGGTTTTCAGCATTGAATTCCTGAGACTTTTTGCTATAAGGAATATTATTTCAAAAATGGTTAAAAAGACTTTGGTAACCTGAAATTTTAAGTTTTTCTCCGAGAGAATATAGTGAAATTTTAGTTTTGTTATAAATTACATTAAATTTTAGGTCATCACATACCTTTAAAAGATATAAAAAATATTGTTTCTTATAGAAAAACGTCCCAGAAATCCAATGCTGGAATCCGGAAGTCGATATCTTAATTAGTTCAGATATTAGAGCTGATTAAATACAATAATCTATAACAAAATTAAAATTTCACTATATTCTCTCGGAGAAAAACCTAAAATTTCAGGTCAACAAAGTACTTTAAACCATTTTTGAAATAATGTACCTTATAGAAAAGAGTCTCAGGAATTCAATGCTGAAAACCGAAAGTTGATATCTCGATTCATTCAGAAATTAGAGCTGATTAAACACAATAATTTAAGAAAATACAAAAAAATAATTATTTTTTTTGTTTAAATTTTGGCTAAACTTGTAATCTCCAAAATTTTAAAAATTGTATTGTAGATAGAAAATAGTCTTAAGAATTGAATGCTTCAGACCGGAAATCAATATTTTCATGTGTTGAAAAGTTACAGTCGTTTTTGTAGATTATGACATAAAATAATGCCATAATTAAATTTTTAAAAAGCGTTCCTTTTTCTTTCGGCCGTAACTTTTGAACTATTGATCGGATAAATTTTTTTTTAATATCAAAGTTGTAGGAAATTTTATTCTTTACAATTTTTATAATAGGTTTACTTCATTGGAGCTATAGAAACCTAGATAATCTCGAAAAACCGAGTTTTGTGACCTTTGACCTCGAATAACTTATGACGCAGACACGAGATTTTATGAGACTTTTGAGACAACTTTTAGAACGCCAAAATGAAGGTGTATACGAGTTTCCAGCTTATTATCTCTCATTCCGAGGTGAAACTCTAATTTGACTGGACTATTACCGGTGTTTTCAAAAGTCAAAAAAACATTGTTTTTCAATGTGTACAAACTTCTACTTGCCAGTACAGTAAAATAATTTTTCACTGTATCAAAGTAATTGATTTCAGTAACCTTTTAATTTTGAGATCTAATGTAGTTAATTAGAATTTTATTTAGCAGAGATATAATTTTTTGTTTAAAGTCGGTGCTTTTTAGGTCAAAATTCGACAACTTTGAACACTGTTTTGAGGACAGTTCAAAGGTGTAGTTAAAAATTTAAATGACGGTTTATTGTTGTTTTAGCAATGAAATACACACTAGTATTATTCTCGTAGAGAATTTAAAGTCAGAAGCTGTAACTGATCTTTGTTGGCAAAATTACTAAAACAATAGATGACGATAGTATTTGTCTTTTATGTTAGAATATCAGGAAACACGAGATTTAAATTTTTTGGCCAAAAATGGCTTTATTAGATAATGAAATTGATAATAAGCGGGGTGGTTACTTTTTACCAAAAAAAAACAATAAAAGATATCCTTAATCACTGCATTCAAATGTTTTAATTCGATTGAAATATATGGCTATAATTATAAGTATATATCTACCAAAGATGAGACTGAATTGTTATTAAACTTTAAATAGTTCATACTATCTATTTATACTATTTTTTATACATAATGTTACTTGTACCTTAATTTACAAGATTTACAACGGTAAAATAAATCATTTCATAATATAAAATGCTGTTTTCCTTGTTAGAAGCCCTAAAAATAGATTCATTCGTGGACGAGTTTGTGGATAATTTTTAAGAATAACAATGTTCAATGATGTATTTAAAACGAAATAGCTTTGAAAACTGTAGTTAAAACATGGGTGTTCAAAGTTGTCCAATTTGAGATCAACTTTGAACACTACACATTTTATTTATTTTTTATTATAAACAATTCAAAATTTATATTTATTTTGTGTCAGAGTCATACTGTATACTGGAGCCCCTATGACAGTATTTTTTATTTCTCTTTATGTGCAGCTGGTTTTGAGATATAACCAATAATATCTGGAAAGTGTTCAATGTTGTATGGTTTTACGGTACAGATAAAAATATAGTTATCTATAACTATGGGTAATCGATATAAATATGTATATTACCTATACTGTGCGTGCGGTTACCAGCCATCAATGCATGGGGTACTCATAATTGTTCATAAAGAAAACAATACCTGTATAGATGGGAACATTTTTGTGAAATTAAACTTGAATGTGTATCCGTCTGGATTCGAACCTGAGTTGTCATAACCACAGTAGGTCATGTTACGCTCCTACTTAGCTAAATAATAAATAATGGCTATGAAAACTTCATATTAACAAAAAAATTTAATAATTGATGATTAAACTTAATTTAAAGTTCATTTTAAATAAAAAGGAAATGAAACAATTAATTTTCTTCTCCATTGATGAGGAATGTTATCTTCTTAATGGATCAAAGAATCCTCTTGCGAAATTAGGGCATTTTTTAGGAATGTATGATTTGCAATTTACAGAAAGCATGTAAGTATTTCGGTAAACATATCAACAATGATTAACTGCTCTATATAACGCATAACGCCACCCGAATGTCAAGAGAGGTTAATTAACAATAATTAGAACGTACAGTCCGTTTGAAAAACATTCAACTTCTGGTGCCAAACAGTAAATACCAAAGTACCAGTATACCCGTAGACCTATTGAACTTTTAATAGGTACCTAATATACCTAAAATATTATGATACAAATAATTATTCATTAACTTTTGGAACGGTCGTACAGTCGTAGAATAATAGCTTGAATATATTATCATTGTTAGAACATACTACAAATAAAACATTTTATATTATCAGGTGTACGGTTATCAGCCGTCAACTCATGCTTGTTAATAGACAATTAATAGGTACCTACATTACAGGTACTTAGATCACATTTTTGATATCAAATTATTTCAAAGGTACTAAAAACATCACTGATACAAAATCACGGAGAGGTTAAATAAAATCGTCACTTAAACATGCATTTGTGATATCGCCTTGATGTTTTAAATTGATCACAAAAATTATATCGTAAAAATTAATGTCGCAGAGAGATAATTTTTTTATCATAAAAATTATGTCAACGAGAGATAAGTTTCAAGAGGTCGCATAGAAGTCATAAAAGTAATATCGTCAAGAGATCAATTTCGCGAGGTCGCAAATGATCAGAAAGGTAATATTGTCAAAAGATGGTCAGAAACTTAATTTGTTGATCTTGTAAAAATATGTTTACTTACATGGTCAATTTTAAATAGCACACTCATTTAGAATTAGAATTATTAATAATATTTTAAAATAATGATCAATCCAGTGGCATGACAACATGTTGAAAATTATTTTTGGAATTTTTGAAAAATAATTTTTGATCTAAATTATAATCAGCTATCAGCATATCTAATTGTATTATACTACATACCATTGTCGTATATGTACTCGAAGTTATGATACGCCCTGTATATCTATACAAATGACTTATAAATAATTATGTTAGACTATGTTGGAAAAAAGTTGTGACAGATATGTGAGTAAAATAAAACTTATGGTGGCGCCAACCATAATAATTTCTTTCAAAATGCATGATTAATTTTCTTGTTTATTTGGATTTTAACAACCCCTATCAGTAAATAAAATGTTTTTATTACGACTATTAACATTTAATAAAAACATTTCATTTTGCAACTGCTACCCTCATACACAGGGTCACGCAGTCATACCACCACAAAGTTACTTACTAATGAACTAAGAATATTTTTTGATTTCTCACTCCCATTAAAATAAAATTGTCGCGTTATAAATTAATCAGATACACGACTATACGCGTGTTATGTTATATTTCTGTAATGACTGAATATAAAATGATGTACGACGATGTGTTATTTTAATTTATGCCTTGTAATGTTCATGGAACGAAGTTGGTGGTTGTGAGTATATTACATTAACTAATAAAGTGCAGCATCATCGCTATAGCCTTGGATGTTGAGATGTTGACGTTTGCAACTTAAATGCATGATAAAATGCAATCTTAATGCTGTTTGAAGCAAATTTCATTTGGAATATTAAATTAAAAATTTGTACATACAAAAATAAAACACGTCTTACATATAAATTATACATGTAGGAGGCTTAACCTAGGTTTCGACATCTTAACAAACACTGGTTTAGATTTAAGACATAACCTTAAGATGTTTAACATAATGTCAATGTGGCTGGTCGTTTCCACTAAAGTTTCCACCTTCAACAAAAACTATGACAATGTTTAAAACAGTAGATGGAAACGGTCAACCGCGGTTGTCTTAAAACCAGGGACTCGAACCGCACAAAATGACGTTTCAGGTTCGTTTAACGGTTCTCACACAACTTTTTTTGAGACTGCATATTTCAAAAACTAAAACGACGAACTGTGGTTTGAGGCATTGTATTTCTTGCACTTTGATTAACTAATAACAGGAGTTATAGAATTTAAAATTTTTGGCTTCTTTAAAATGACCTTACCAAAGTTGATTTTGTATCCATTGAATTCCTCATGATTAATTGGATTTTTTGCTTTTGGAAATTAAGAATTAGAAAATATGAAATGGGTACTTCGAAAACTAAGATATCGAAACGCGATTTGCCGCATTAGGGCTTAAGTTGATCTAGAGCAAACAATAAGAATTTTGTATTTGCTAACCTTGTTTAGCCTATCGCTATGAAAGACCTGCCTTCTTTAAAGTATACTTTCGGTTCAGTCATGGGTCGTAAGGTTTTTTTCCGAATGAAACCACCCAAAATACACTTATTCAGGCAACGGGCCCATTAAAGTTAGTTAAATCTGAAAAAAGTATTTGCATTTCTGTTACATTTTTTCTGATCCGCTGAACTTTTTAGTCACATAATTCCCTCAAAGCTGACAACTCATTACCGCGGACTATTTCTTCGTCATAAGAAACTAATTGCCTGAATTCGGCGATATTCGGTAGTGTTCGCATTCACACGGTGAAGAACATAAAACAAAAGCATTCTCGCGTGTTACCCCACCGGCAACGTTCGAATGCGTCGGTAATTAGAAAAGTGGCATCAAGAAAGCCATGCGAGACAGATGAATCACTCTTTAAAGAACCAATCGCTTAGGGGTGTCAGAGATCTCCTCCGCAGCCTACTGCGACCTCCATTAGTGCTGCACGTCATGAGGAAATTGAAAATTCAAGCGCGGTGAGCGACTTGCATTGTTTATAAAATGAGGAGGTGAGGTCCACTTCGGACTGGTCTCTTTTGACCAGGAAATTTAGCTTTGGTTGTTGTGTCATCGTAAAAGCTTCCAATTATCAAGAAAGGATTTTTGTTAATTTAGGAGACGATTTCAGGATTCTACTAGGGACACTACACGGTAGATACAAGTACTTACATTTATTTTAGAATTACGAAGACAAAAAATGTATCTATCTAAACAAGGTGGAAAATATTAAACGACGTTCTAGATTTTAGAACTATATACATTCCAGCATATGCACCCATAAACACTGCTGCTATCTAATATCGGAAGCATTTTCTGTACCTCTTCAGCTTAATATGGTTGGGATACTGTTACTTTTACTCTATATCGTTATTCAATGAATTAATCTTATCTAGTTATCTATTTTAAAGTAGATAATGAAAATTAACTGAGTTCCAATCTTGTCTTTTATCAACAGATCATACTTTATATCTATATCTATATCTAAATCCTGGAAAAGAAGAAGTTTCAAGATTATGAATCTTGGAAAAAATAATTCATGGTTTTGAAGCAATAAATAAATTATAAATTCTTCTTTTCCAAGGGTCATTGAAGATTCAATTTAGCAGCACCGCAATTTAACAGGTAATTCTCACTAAAAAGAAGAAATCTTCTTCTTTTCCAGGATTTAGAACCTTGGTAGAATCTTCAAAGAATCCTCGTGTGACAATAGCTTAACAGTAGTGAATTAATGGGGAGAGGGGGGGGTTGAAATTTGTTGCTGACTGTTATTGTTATTTGAAGCATGTCTGCAATTTTCCTGAATTTTATTTGCAAGATGAATAACATTCTTGGTAACTTCTATCGTGTTCACATCAAATATATCTAAGGCAGGTTCATTTTAATTAACTAATAATAAGTAAGTTCTGCAAAGCCCAATGAATAAAACTACTACATAATTTGCGCAAACTCTTTAGTGTCCAATTGAGAAGAGCCAAACTGCCCACTCCCCATCCACATAACCGCTGGTAACTCATCATAACCACGTTCATTATGGCCCCGTCAAATGCTCGAACTACCTCGGTGGTCGAGCTGTCTTCCTTACAAGAATGAGAAGCGTTAGACAAATTGAGCTGTGTGGCTAACGCTATCAACAAATGCACTGAACAACGAACATGGAGATGGTGCTTTCTTTTTCTTATTTATACGATCGTGTGAGAGGATTATGTCTTTAATAGATCGTTAGTGTATTGTTTAATAGTCGAGAAGAATCCTCTAATGGAATTGTGGATAGAGGAAGATTGAGATAATGGGAATTATTAAGTATTTATATTAATTAATAGTTCGGTATTTGACTGTGAATGTGTATCGTTGCTTTAACTATTAATACTTGCATCTTACCCAATGAATCTGAATCATCATCATCATCGTTGTTAGAGGAAAGTACAGCAAAATCTCTCATTGCGGACACCTCTATTGAACGGACACTTATTCATATAGTCCGGAACCTGATAATATGAATTATGATACATTATATTATAACACATTATATTTTAATTTTTCCATAAACAGATATCTCTGTTAACCGGAACCATTTTTACAGTAGGTACGTATCACTGGGGAGATTTTTGAAAATAAAAAACATGATAATATCATCGACTTTTTTTTGTTTAATAAGTAGAAACATATTTTCAAATTAAGTACAATAAAAAGTACACCCATACTATGTAATATTTTATTCAATAATTTCATAAAAATATTCAGGGGCTCAGGTGAAGATATTTAAATTTAATTCAAAGTGACATAGATTTTCCTACTATTCTCATTAATTAATTGCTGCGATATTTTCATATTAAGTACAATAAAATGTACATTCATACGGAATATTTTAATCAATAATTTGAAAAAATTCAGAGGCTCAAGTAAAGATATTAAAATTTATTTCTTATGTGAAATAGGTTTTTCTAAGATTATCATTTATGTTATTAGTTAATTTATTGATAAATAATTTTATCTATTATGCTTTTCACCTAATTAGAATGTGATATCCATAGATAGCGTGAGTCACACTTGACTGCTCCAGTCACATTTTTCTGCCTACACAATTTACAAAATATCTCCTCTTTGGTGTACTCTTCACTAACAACTAACAACCAGGAGTACTCGTGAGTTGACGACAATTTTAGTTTATCGCTAATATTATAAAATTACTGCTATTATAATTATATACAAATAGTTACAATACTACAAATTCAAACTTCGATACAAACATACCTTCTCGTAAATTGAATACTTACCACATTTCATTTCTCCCTAAATATTAATATTCCCAATAATTTAAAAGGTGCGTGTCAAACAATTCTAATCGTGTGAAAATTATACCGAATGCAACTTCCTGTTGTAAATTCCATTTCCGTTATTTATCGCCCTTCAAACATTTCACCCACCCTAAAAAATATTACTTCCAAGCATCATTAATTACTTAGTACCCTTAGATCTCTAACCCCATCTTCCAAAGTATCAAATTCATCTAGTAGGCCGTTTAACAAACAATAAAACAGAAGAAACTCGTGCTGGAAACAACAGTCTTTTGTTTCAAACGGAAGTAAACGAATGATTTTATTGCACATCCTCTGAGAGGAACACTGTTTATGGGCAGATATCTCTTGTTACTTGATATCGTTGCGCGATTGTTCCCTTGTAACATCAAGAAGGCCTTGGGTCTGGGTGTTGTCTGATGAAGGGGAAACGGATCAAGTTACCTTAGTGTCGAAGTTTAAGATTTTTACACCTCAGAAGTGTCAAGAAGGTATCTGATTGAAATTTTGTTTAGGAACCTATTGAAGTGGACGAGAGTTATAGGTGTTTATTTGGGAAATTTTGGCGCCAATAGTTTTGCCTGTCCCACGATACACGAAGCGAAATATAGGAGTCCTTATTTTTTAAATGTTCTCCCATGGGAGAAAATGTGACATTTCTCTCAATATTTTGGTGTCATAGAAACCTAATTTATCTCCGGGTCATGAAAAAAATCGTGTATTGTATTTTTCAAAAAAGTTTTTCTATCGAAATAATTATAAATGTTTATTTACCATATCAAAAGCAAGTAGAATACAGTTCTTTATTAATGACTATATTGAATAGGTATCTACTATATTTTATTTTATAAGGTAAACAGTTATCAGGTATCAAAAATATATTATTTTATCTGATGGCGTGTCATAATAACAACATTATAAACCTCATTTTAAGAACCATAATAGCGTTTATTATAGACCAAGGACTATGATGAATCCAATATGGTACATAGTACCGCATAATGAAATCGTCGTTCCCAAGGAAGCATTCCTGATTTTTTGGGATTTAAATTTTTTTGTTCAATACCAAATAATTTATTTTACTTTTTGACTAATTTACGCCAGCAGATAAAATTGTGTGTATGTAGGTAATACGGATCGTAACCAATCACAATCACTATGGTACACGTCGTGTTATCAAACTCAGCTTCGCTTCGTCTGATTATCTTCACAACTAGTGCCCTAACGATTAACGTTATGATCCTTATAACAATAACTTTTTTATCCACGTTATCTAAACAGACTGTTAGTTTGGGATATGCTATAAAAACTTATATATTTGCCAAAAAACAATAATACAAGAAGTTTGATTAAGTAATTTTTTATTACTCACTTACATATAATTAGTAAACTGCAAACAAACATAAATACCAGTATTACATATTTATTTAATTTAATAATTCAGGCAAACGTAGAATCAAAATTTAAAATATGCTTTTGAGACAAACTTCAAACACAACCTCAATTAAAATTTAAAAGCTTGATTTACACTCGAACTTTTTAAAAATTAATATGAAAATACAAATACAAATACCCTTGATTTATGTGAGGTATACACAAGGTCATTTATGTGAAGTATTGTGATTATGATTGTGATCAATTATTTTATTGATTTATTGCTGAACTCTAGCCTTCAATAAAAGTTAACTGAGCTAGATAATAATGCATACGCTTTTTATTTTAATAGCTAGTTACAAGAGAAATAGAAGTAGGTTGTCATTTTATGTATATATCTTTCATAAAAGCAATAATGACAAATAACATTAATTAACAATAATATAATTCTAATTATAATAATAATGTAATTCTACTTCTTAAATTAACTACTTTTTCCTAATATTGTATTATTTTGTTTAAAAATTATAATTTATTTGTTTAAGCTAGACTGTTTGATTTATATTCCCATTATTTTAAATTTAAATTTGCTCGCATTATTCTAAATTATGCTCATCCTTTTCAACGGGCCATTTTTTCGAACGTCAGAAACCTATCAGCTAATAAAATTCCCATTTTTAATAAACCCATCCAAGTCCAGAAAAAAATTACTTCCCATCGATCAAATCACTAAAAACTGCACACATTGAAAAGCAATTTATTTTTTCCCTCGTCCATATTATTCACAAATAAGTTAAAATAATCATTTCTTCTTCTGAACTCCTTTCTTTGCGTGGTAATCAATCAATTTCTCCTTGGCTGCTCATTAGACTCCTTGCTAGACGGTGGCGCTTCGGGTTTAGTGAATAGTGACTTTGGTACTGCCATAGGCGCCGCCAAAAAAATTTCCCAGGGGATTCAAACATTAATTTTTTTTTAATGAAATCGTACAATAATGAGTTACTTTAGCTCTTCGCTAAATCGTAGTAAAAGTACAACTTTAGCTTCGCATTTTTCGACCAATCAGAGCGCAGGCTGTGCATACGATCGCTGACATGAATTGGCCAGAACGTAGGCTATTGTTGTTGCAATTCGTGATCACCATTTGTTTTGTGTTCACATTTTGCTATAATATAACAAATTTAAAATAATTTAATAAAAAATATAATATTCTCGGTTGTAAAGATACCTTTTATTACTCACGTGGATATTTTTCGAGTCGTTAGACATATTCGTAATAAAAAAATCCTTCTTTACAGCCTAGATATATAAATAACTATTTTGCGCTATCTATCAAAAAAAGTTGATAATGACGTCCGCAATTTAGGCCGCGAAGAAAAACATTTGTGTGCGTTGCTATTAGAAACGCCTGCGAAGTAAAATTGTGCAGATATTTTTGACAGAGTTGTTATAGAAAATAAAATGTTTGTTTTTAATTGTATATATTGCAGTTGTACATAAAATATTGTGTATAAGTAACTCGTCTGCGAAATGTGTTTAGTGTCCTCGAGAATTTTTAAGCCTCGGCTTTCGCCTCAGCCAAAAATTCTGTCGGACGCTAAACAGACATTTCGTAGCCTAGGTATATAAATATCTATTTAAATAAAGTATTTTTGTAGTTGGTGCATGTAAAATTCTAAAAGTTTATCTTAATTTTACTTCCGAAATTAATGTTTATATTTTATACAAAACTCAAATCCAAATAATATAAAATTATTTTATTTTCTACATTTAATAATTAGTTGATAATGACAATTACTCATGAAGTTTGCTACAGAAACTGATAGCGAGTGTTGTGATCATTCAAAAGAGAAGTTTTGTATTAAATTAGAGGATAATGCTATACTTTATATACCTAGGATTTTATAAACTTATTTATTTATTATCCGGATCAGGTGTAATATTTTCACGACTTGATTTGCACCGGTATCGACTCTCGAAACCATTCCAAGTTGGGATACAATTAACTTTGCAATCACGAAGCTATCGAGTACCGGCTAGTGGTTGTAACAAGGGCTTGCGCGATAGGAAAGAACAGCCTTGGCCGAATCTCACCCATTGTCAGGAGGCAATTAAAATTAGGAGGCATTTAAGGTAAATCATAAATGACAGCTGTCAATATTTTTTTTGAAAAATACCTATACGTTATTCGTAACAGACTATATCCGATAAAGTGGAGTGGATAATCTAGTACATTATTTAACAAACTGTATTTATAATTTAGATTAAAATAGGTAGGTACACATTTTAGTTTGACAAAAATCTCTCGTGTAGGTATGCTCTCCACTAAAAGCCATAAGTGTTCGTGAGTTGACAACTGGTAACCGCACACACGGTAAAACATAAATCTATACCGATGATTCACAAAATGTAAGGCTGTTGCAATCAAGTTAGAAAAAGAGCGTGATATGTACTTATAGTAGGAAGTTATATTAGTATAAAATAATAATACCAGAATTTTTTTAGGCCAATTGCAAAGTGATAATAGTATATGATTACTCACTAGCGAGTAATTTAACCAACATTAATTTTTTCTATCGGCGCCTATGGCCATGGCGTTTGTCGTTTCCCATGCCATAGTTCAGACTTCAGACTCAGACGGACTATGGGTTGCGTAGAAAGGTAATAAGATAGACATCTCTGCGCAGTATGGGGCAAAACTATAAGATGGAATGATGGAAAAGTTATGTGAAATGTGGGAATTGTAAGTAAATAGGCAGTTACAAGATGTTAACGACGAGTTAAATTTTAAGTGTGGTTGGAATACGTAATAGAAAATTGAAACTAAAAGTAAAATGATTATGTGTTTAAATTACTAAGCCAAGCTATTTAACTAAGACAGTAGACACCAATTCAAAACTAGTTTTACATAGCACCTTTATTTATCAAACTAATTTATTTTTAAAATATAAAATATAATATCCCTCATACAAATATCTGTTATATTTTTTTTATTGTTTACTTTAATTGCCTCCTGACAATGGGCGAGATTCATCCAAGGTTGCTTTTCCATCAAACTCTCTCGCACAAGCCCTTGTTACAACTACTAGCCGGTGCCCGATAGCTTGATAGTAGTTGAAAATTAATAGTATCCCAAATTGAAATAGTGACGAGAGTAGATACCGATTCTAATCAAATCATGAAAATTTTATTCTTAAGAGACCTGTCTATCTCCTAAAATCCAACATAAAATGTACTAACGTAGCGAGTGTTTTGCGGCTAGTACATGAATGGTAAAATTTAATTTCAACAAGGATTATATACTTAAAGGGCCAATGAACAGTTGTGTCTGTTTAAAATTTTAATAAAAAATTGTACATGATTATAAAAATTCCAAAATATTCATAAACATTTCCAATTTATGCAAACTTTACACGGTTATATCTCATGATAGAAAATTTTAAAATTTTAAAAAGGTACATTTGTAGATCATTCTCTATTAAATGTTTATGAAAACATTAGGTATGTTTAAGTCAATAATAAACTTGCAGTTTACCCGCAACAAAAACACTTTTACAGTATTTTTCAACTTCAAATTGACATTACATTGCTAGGATGAGGCAAAGTACGAGTTTCGGGCTGGTTCCAGGCAGCTGTAGTAGCGGGAAAAAGAGTGGAATGTAAAAATAAGTAAAGTCGAGAGTATTCTAGACATTTGAAAAAAAAAAACACGGATGGGCCGCTTAACCGTTAACTCTGATTCGAACTAGCGATCCCTGTAATCAGAGTCAAGGATTCTAGCACTTTGTTTTATTATTTGAATCCCTGATGTCATAATGTACCTAATTATCACATCATCACATCTAAAATTTACTAAAAATAAAACAAGAGTGAAACAAAAACAGAAATTTAAAATAGTTATAATTTATTAAGGTGACAAGCTCTGAATCATATTAAAAAAGTTTCGACTGCAGTTTGTTGCGAATGCAATCTGCCAAAATATGATTTATCGAAATCTGATTTCATGGGTGAAATTCACGTTCAGATTATCTATAGAGTATGTAAATGATACAACTGATAAATATTCCTGGAATCAAAATAATTATATTACCATTTTATTTTTATTTCAGTGTTTACATAACATAATTAGCTTCCAACATAATATATTTACAATTTAATATCAGACAGATATTTAGAACATTAATTTATATTTCTTTTCACACTGTGTATTTAATTTACGAGGCTCTATTATGAGGTATAAATTATACCAGTAAAAATAATAAATAATTGGAAATTCAGAATATAAAAGATAAATACATTTTTAACCGTACTTCTTTTATCGTTTACAAGTGGAATTATTTGCATTCAAAATTGCTGTATGTATTATAAATGGTCTGTCGCCCCTTATAAATGAATCTCTGTGATAAATAACTCATAGAATGGCGCTACTTCACACAAGAACGTCGCCTTTTAAGGACTACAGTGGCGGAAAAAGCTACAAGAGTGATGAACAAGAGTAAACAATCTTCTTTTTGTTTATACAATAATTGCTTGTCTTCTTTTAAATATAAAATCTTCTTTGTAAGTAAAGAAGATATACAGGTACAAAGTTTTTGATTGAATTTTTAAAGCTTCTCTGGATACTAGAATGCTTCCTAAATTTAGATTTGTAAAATATAAGCAAACTAAAAATAAATTAGATCCTAGATTATTTGAACGGCTATAGCCTTAATCCATAATAATTCAGAAAATAAGTTAGGCTGGGTTATTGGCACTAGCCTTGCGTTTTTGTAAATTTTAAGTTTTCATAAGTATTACGAGAGTCGTTCGTACGCGCTCTATTGCGCATTAATACTCGTATAAGTTTTTACTCTAGTATATTTTTTATTTTATTAATAATCAAAGTAGGAAAAAAGCGAAAAATAAACTATTTCACAGTTTTCATTATTGAATGAACAGTGCTTTACTCTCTTAAAATGACGATTTGAAATAATGCCGGAAACAAAATCAAGTCAATATTTCCGTTTTCGATATTTCGAGGCATCGAAGGTAGGTAGTTAATTTTTTCGGAAATATGAGAGATTTCAAAATTTTGAAATTTCTCTAAATTAAATGAAAGGCCACAAATCGCAGGTTGACATCGGGCTTGGTTTTTGAGATAATGCGGCCTCTAAGTTGCGAATTGGAAAATGAAAAATCGAGACAGCTTAAAAATCAAACGATATATCGAAACGTGGTTTACGGTATTGGATTTCTTGAGGTTGAATTGATCTAGTATCAAATTATTAGAATTTTGTTTTTTTACAAATAGTATAAATCAAATTTATACAATATAAATGAAGGGATGGTGTTTCTAACTGGGTGACACCAGAAAATATTATTCTAGAATATTCATACACAGGAAGTTTATACGTAATAAAATAATTGCTTTTACAGGAAAATGCAAATCTAGAAATCCCTTCGAACTGATCAACTATTTTTTGGAATAAAAAATAATTTGGTTCGAATTTAATTTATAGATAATTAGCACTCGATAACATTGGGAGAATTCGTATTGGAACTCTTCTCACGATATATTACACATTTGTTGTCATTTACGGCAGGTGATCTGTTTACGGTTACGCCGAAAATATATACACACACACACACTCACAAACTACACGCACACACAAATCCACACATGTATATGAGCCATATGCGTTTTTAGTAGCTCCAAGCAAAATTAAGAGAAAAGTATTATAATTACAATCCGACTGGTTAATTATTTTGACTTTTACATATGAATTATGAGTGAACTTCAACTTATTGCATTTTTGGTAATTATTTACATATCGAGATCTACATTTTTAGGAGAGGAGTAAAAAATATGGCAGAGAAATCTCAATTAACTGCGCAAGATTTATGAGACTTTTTTATTTTAGCATAATTTTGATGGTTTTTGTGAAAATAAATAAATGATAATCAGGGAGCACTGATAAATGTTTTTATGGCCTTAAGCAGTGACCAAAAACCTTTTCGTTCCCGAAATTTAAATCAGTTCAAAACTATACCATAGTTCGATGTTTTATTTTGAAAAAATCACTTTACACAATTCTTGATTGTAAGATTAAATAATTTTTCACAAAATTGGTTCATAATATTATTTCTTGTCAAAGTTATCAATTTGACAAAATAATATCCCAGAACATTTCAAGAATATGAACATCCTGCTTTGTTACTTGCTATCTTAGCGATTGCTAATGTACGCCCTTAGTACTCGTACTCGTACCTACCTATGTAATACCTCAATAACTTGATAATAAAATCCCATGTAATTCTCTGAGATGTTTGTATTGAGTATGTAGTTTTTGATCGTACTCAGGACGTGGCTAGGATAGATTTACATAATATCCCAGTACGAGTACAAGAATAGGTTATTTTCAAATATTCCATGGACGATAAAGTTGGTAATTTCTCCAATCTGGAAAAATAGTCATTCAAATCTCAATTTTCAGATTGTGAAATTTATGCACTTCGTAATATTCTTCATAAATTTAGCAAGTTAAAGTTTATTTATTTATTTATAACGCATCATCGAGCATTTTATCAATCAAGTTTAAATTAGTTGCAGTCTATTAAGAAAATTGTTTGAGAAATACTGATATTAAAGTCAATACATCTTAAGTATTTAAATCAAACATTAATTACCCGAAAATATATCACTTCCAAACGTTGATTTTTATGATTTACTTTTCTTCATCATAAAATAGTTCATAAAACTTTAGAGTCATCATTACTATTCATCCATAATTTACGAGTATATCATCTTTCTGTTGAGTCCGTAATCACTTATTCCAGAGCAACATTAAAAAAAAATGCAACTTGTTGACATTTGACCGCATTTTAAAAATTGTCTTCATTAAAATCACAGTAATAATTCAACTGCAAAATACCGAAAATATTTTGCGACAAGTACAAATAGCAGTCGTTTTGTAAAAACGATATAATTGTTTCGGAAGCCGACAAACGGGTGAAAAATAAGTTTTTATTTTCCTTCATAATAATTGCATAAATGCTAACAAAATTCTCTGATTTTTTTACAGTTTTGACATATTTTTAGATGAATTATGCTTGCAACACAAAAGTTTAACCTACAAAACTAATTAATTTATTTACTTATTATTTTACGTATAGGACGGATAGCCAAGTCTGTTATGTGACCGACTCTGGTTCTCATAATTTAGGTTCGAATCCAATCAAGTACATTATATCAGCACATTTTTGAAACCACTGGATTGTTGATTGTATAATGGATATTTGGTTTACTATGAATCGAATAAAATAAAATTTTAATTAATTGTGCAATGGTTAGAATTAATTGTGCAATGGTTAGAATGAAATCCATTTGAAACAGTGACCCAAAACTGTTTGATTAAAAAACCTGAAAACATAAATTGCAAATTTTGAAAAAATTATTTTAGTAACGTGATAAATGAGTTAAGCTCTATACATGATGTACCATAACTTGAGGTAGGTACATATTAGAACGGCATTATAGTATTTCACGTACTCATCACGAAATAAAAACATTTTTTCAAAATTCAATAATTTGTTTTTGAGGTTTGTGAAGGAAACAATTTTGGGCCACTCATTGATTGGTAGTTTTAATAGTAAATATTACGTTGTAACTAATTAATAACTAATGTTTGCATAATACAATAATGGAAGTCGTTCTCTATCCTTATTCATACTCTTATTAATTCGGAATCAATACGTTGAATACTATATGCCATTACAACAATAGTAGGTACCTCAAGTTATGGTACACCCTGTATATGCCATTAAATATATGCACGAAGTTGTGAATCACCCTGTATATCTATAACGATAACTCACAGTATGTGAGGATTCCGCATTAAATATTATTTTTAAGAATACAATCAGAATCGATGAAATTCGGATTAATTTGATTGACATAAATTTTTCCGGAATGGAGAATAAAAAATGTTTATTTAGAAGATTTAAATAAACCATAAATCAACATTGGTTCCCAGAAGCCGCCGTTAAAAGGGAAAACGTAATAAAAATTTTACAATCTGAACATCATAAATTATTTTAATATTTGTAATGAATGTCAGTATCTTTTAGAAATTTATAAAACTGTTTTTAATTTCGTGCGTAAAATTAATGAAATGCTAACAATAAAATACAATCACGCACCAATCAATGATGCTAAATATAACTTTCTGTTCCAAAAATAAATTTGAGAAGTTTACTTGAAATCTGAGAGATTTATTGCTTTCAAGAAAAGTGTTTTACAGATACAAGAATAATGTACAATTTTATACGTTTATGGTTGGGTTAGTAAGTAAAATTTTACTACGTTTTTACAAGTTGTAAAGTTGTAAATATGAAATATGAATTTGGCGACAGGTACTTAACGAAAAGTCGTAAATTTTAAACGGTACTTTGCCTTTTCAATTTCAATTTGTTCTTAATGCTTATGAAAAATAAATGCCTAACAAAAAAACTTACTTGTATGTTTAAAATTATTAAGAAGATATCTCTGTGATGGCTGGTTTATAATGGATGTAAGCGTTACTTAATCTATATTTTGTAAAGTTGAACAAAGGATTTCAAGGTTACGGCTCCGTCTCATTATGGACCGTAACACAGAAACGTCAACTTTACAGAATTCAGAATAATTAACCAGTTACATCCATTCCATTATAATGGAATGGGTTATTCAAAACCAGAAAATATAATACTAGATTATTCATACACAGGAAAATGCATGAACAAGAAGATTCAAATCTAGAAAATTCATAAGAATTTAATAAAATACTTTTATCAAAAGATTCATTCACAGGAAAAAGCAAATCTAGAATTTTAGATTTGTCATGAAAATGCAAACATAGGAAGATGCAAACACAGGAAAGTGCAAATCTAGAAAAATTATACTCAAAACCAAGTGTGTGGGATTCAAGAATGGTATTGGGTTGTTCATTTAGTTCAGGTCAACCTAATTTATCCCTCTTGTGTTGAAGAGACAATCTAGTTTTCTGGATTTGCAACTTCCTGTGAATTTTTCTGTGAATGGATCTTTTAATGCAGGTATTTTATACCGTAGAAATTTTCTAGATTTGAATCTTCGTGTCATTTTCCTGTGTATGAATTATATTTTCTGTTGTTGAATGGCCACCCAATTATAAACCAAACCTAATAGTGTATAAGTAATAGAATTTGTACTGTTTCAAAATGCATATTTTGAATAAGAGTAAACCCAAATCAATAAGCTAATTGAGTATTCTTTTATCACTCAGAAATAATAATACTAAAACTGAAAACGGATTTTGTTTGTTTAATATTGTAGTAGTAGTATTGAAGCAATACAAATTAACATTTTAACACTGCACATAATCATATTTTTGTATGACAAACGTGTAAATAATAATATCTTTAGTTATTATACAAGTTAGAACGAGATAAATAACGCTCCCATCTCATCAGATTATACAATATCAGAATGTAATTTCCAAGAAAAAAAATCTACTAAACCGTATCTACTGACCATAAAGTTTATAAATAGCGCGTTGCTTATAAAATCCAAAACTTAATTTCCCAGAATCGGAATTGTTAATTATAAACGTGTTTATCATTTCATTAAGGAATATCTTGCGCTGATATGTCGTGCTAGGTCTCATTATCCTCGATAGGTAAATAACTTCGTCTTGGTCTTCTGCAGCCCACACTAGTCAGAAGCACGCATTATTTCAGTAAATACTTATCACGGAATTATCTTTACAGTGTAAATGTGTCCGCCATCGACACTTTAATACGTGAACGATTTTATAGAAGTTGTTCTACAAGAATATTATTTACTTCCAGTGAGAAAACAAGCGTTGTACTAATATTCAAATTGCGGGTATAAAATAGATTAAGTCTAGTTTAGAATGGGCTAGTAAGTGTTGGGAATCTATAAAGTGTGAATATATTTGAATATATGAATAGTTTGTTACAATTTCTTATGAATCGTTTCAATGTTGAATATAAATACCTACTCTTTGGTATTATTAGTTTTCCAAATTTTCCATATCTTTTTCTTACATAAATTTTGTGATGTAAATTAAAGTTGTTATTATTTTATATATGTAGAGTTAGTCTTATATTTTTCTATGTACATACAGTAATGAGAGATGGCCGGAATAAAGAATTTCAAATCGGTATACAATATTAATTGAGCGGACAAAGATTATTATGAATTTTGGCATAAACTGCTTCGCTAATTTGAAATGATGTATAAGGAAGTCGTCCAGCTCGGTTTTTCTCTTGGCTCAGTTGTGTTTTGGCGAAATGTGACTCAGCTATGTGTAGAACATAGGCACATTCTTTATCACACTTACCACACCGGCCAACTCTGGCTGCATGAACAGTACACATATAAAAATAAAAATCATAATATGAAACTCGATTATATATAGGAAACAATGACTGTACTTTCTTAATTTAATTTCATAAACTTAACCTAACCTAGCGTAAGTTTCGTGTCGCAAATAATATTCTTGATTTTAAAACATTTCTAATCGCTCTTTGTACATAAATAACTCTTTAATGCAATATAATGTCCAGTGAGGCAGTGCACCAGAAATTATAAGTAGCTAAACGGTACCTAGTATAACATGTGTTAAGCAACAAAAAATTTAGTTACTAAAATAAGAAATGCTAAGAATGTAGTATTCTCATAGAGGGTTAAAACGCAACCCCTTTGAGTTACAAAAATTTATTTTTTATGGAATCCCGATGCGACAGTAAAAAAGTGGGACAAATTACTGTCACATTTTTATTGTCAACCCCTAAAATAAAACTGAAATAAAAACTTATCAAAAAGACATATGATAATCCTGAAACTAAACACTTCTTTCAACACTTTTTGAAGCAGCCATCCATACAAAGCGAGATTTCCATCAACGAGTTATAATATTTATGTTCTCGATGAAATAATGCAACGTGTGACATTTCGGGTTGATCTCACCCCATTGTGCTTCCAGAACCCGCCACCGAGCGCTGCTGTCGCGGCTGACTGTGCACGTTTTGTAATCTGAACATTTCACTATCAGATTGAAGATGGTATCGTCGTATCTGTTACCATTGCTATTGTGCCGACGAACGCTACAGAATTCCTCTGACATGAAAGGAAAATGCTCCAGGAATTTTTACTTTTTAGCCGAGTTGGTATTTTTGTAATTTGGACTAAATTAGGGAGAATTTTTTGATACAGCCGTTTGATAAAATCACATTAAGAATAACCTGCCTCTGTTTTTTTACAGATCTAACATAGATTGTGTAGATTTCAGAATTTTTGTTTATCTATTCTGACTTTGATTCAGGTTGCTTTGAAATAAGTTTACAGTTATTTTATTTTTATAATCTACGAGCATTCTATTTTCTAGCGCGAATGTGACCGTTTCCATTCAGTTCTCGACTACTAGAAGAACTATTATTTAGTGATAAATTTATGATGTACGTTTTGTATAACCTGCATTTAAATTTATATAATAGGGTGCTTCAGACCACCCGTACCCCCCGAATATCTCGCGAAAAACAAAACAGATTGAGAAACAAAAAAATACGTCCAAAATATTTTTGAAAGTTCTATCCAATGGCATCAAATGAAACTTTCCCTCTCATCTCCTGGGGTGAATTGTTGTCAATTTTCGTGAACCGAAATTTTTTTCAGACAAAACCTGCATTTTTATATCACATAATCTGAATCTGCAATAAAAACTGGGGGTTACCATTTAAGATAACGAAGTGACCCCCTCCTCTCCCTCAGGGGGCGAGTAAGGCACTTTCATTTGATGCCATTAGATAGAACTTTCAAAAATATTTTTGAGATATAATGTCCTTAATTTGTATAAAATAACCACAAAGTTACTTCAATGTTGTGTGTATTCTTGTAGTAGGACATAGGGACCTGCAGTTCCATATCGTTCAAGTCACTCGACCAGCAGTACCTATGTGATTGTCGTTGAATTGAAAAACATCTTGCAATTAAATCGCACTCCGGCGCTTCAAGCTGACCACTTGATCATCTTTAATGTAGTCATGGTTGCTTAAGAATCTCTACGCTACCACTTTGAATTTCTAAGATTTGAAACACCCAAATTGGGGTTACACAGATTGAGATTGTGATTACACCAAGACGAATCGTTCTTAAAGTGGTTAGATTCTGTAATTGGAAGTAAATCTCTGTTGAATGACATGAATTGTCCATGCGATGTTTAAAAATATCCTATTCTTGTACTATAAGACACATTACGTAAGTTTATCCTAGTCACATTCTGAGTATAATAAAAAATTATTTACTTAATACAAACATCACAAAGAATTTCATGCGATACATAATTACCAAATTATTAACATTGGGATGTTACATAGATAATGTTGCTTAGGACGGACATTAGCAATCGCTAGGTTATTAATAGAATGTTAATGTTGAAATGAAAATAATAATTCACTACCCAGTCGACTATTGCAATTCACAATAAAAATATTGTCAGGTATATTGGTCTAGCATCTAGCTTGTAATGTTGGCCATATTTGATTTTTTGGTTGACGTAATAACGAGTGACCCAAATTACAGATTGGTTAAAATTCAGTTTGACAACTCTACAAGTAGAGGACATCATTTATTGGTAGAACTATGATTAGGTTAAAACCCGATTGTCTAAATTATAGTTATACTAAATATGCATTAGACTAAAATATAGTTTGAACGAATTTCAGTTTGATTATATTTCGAGTTGACTAAAATTTTGTTTGACAAAATGGACTTTGACTAAAATACGGTTTGAGAATATAATTTTTTACTAAATTACGGTTTGACTCAATAATATTTGGCGAAATTGTGTGCTCTCCTCTTGAACCTAAACCCAAACCTGAAACAATTTTTTTTGTTTAAATCGTAACCGAACCTGAACTACAACTAAATATCGTTCCATGTCCCTGCTTTATAGACATGGAGCCATATTTTTAGAATGTCTATCTTCCAAGAAACTGCTAATGAAGCAATTATAAATAGATATTAATAAACCTAACATCTTATGAATACTGCATAGAGCAAACCAATCTATCACGAACTATTCTTGTTTTTGAACAAATCACAAATAAAAACCTTCTCATTAGCACGTGCCATAACCGAGCCCAGTCGCAGTCGCAGCAATTAATGAATTCAGTGTGCGCCGTCCGAAGCATAATCCGATATTATGAACTGAATTCCTCGTGGACATGAACTGATAACCGGTCACGCAGCACCTGTCTGTGTCGCGATGCCACTGCAGAGAGTGCTTAATCACAACTCATAATTACACCTTGTTTTTACGGGATTCGATGGTAAATTTACTCGTTTTTTTACAGTCAGATGTCGTGAAACTGGGCTACAGATGACACATTGATCGGTTTCCAGAAGCGAAATTATTGAGAGATTGTTTTGGTTTTATTAGGTGGAAGGAATTTCCGGGTTCAACGGGATTTACAGTCATTTCCTAATCGTTTTTATAATTTGGTGGTCTTTTGTAGTGATTAATTTTAGATGTAATAGCAACAGTGGCAGATCCGAAATTTTGTCTTTATGGGATATAGGTACTATTGAGACAGGTTGACATTGAATTTGTTATACTTCAATTAACTTCAAATATTCTTTATAGTTTTACCATTTCATTAAAATATCTCCAGTCCAAATATATCTTCAAAACGGTAAAGACACACAACATGATCCTTAAACAACAAACTATAAACTTCTCGCCTCGGACCGAATAACAATAACATAAGAGTCTTATACCCAACTTGGTTGTGGCACCCTCATATACTACACATTTTAACGTCTGTGCGATTACCAGCCGTCGACTCACGGATACTTATGGTTGTTAGTGGAAGAGTACAGAACAAGATAGATTTTTGTGCAGTTAAACTAAAATATGTACTTGACTGGATTCAATACTCATAATAAATATAAGCACATAATATGTTTTTATAAAGATTTATAGAAATAAAAAAAAACATTAACAGGTATCCTTTGTTGTTTTAGAGATTTTAGAAAATTCTTCATATAAAATTGACCAGTCATGATATTTTGCAAAAATAAACCTCTCAGTAATTCTAGTTTTTTATGAATCTTACAATTTGAAAAACAAAAAATGCTTCTATATGTGTTCAATTCTTCTATAAAGTGCAAGAAGTGCAAACTTGCAAACTGCACATCAATATTTAGTTGATAAAATCTATAGATTTTACTAAACGAGTTCTTAAAAAATTACAAATTGTAATTATTGATAAAAAATCTGCTGTGTCCACTACAGTACTTCCCCGACTTTCGTTACGTCGTTAATTTTATGCTTTATTTAGCAAAATTTAAATAAATCAATCTTTATTTTCTCAAACTATTTAAGTTGATACCTACCAACTTCGGCATAATTTAAATAATATGTATAAAAATCTGATACTTATTCACTAAAAACTCACACTCGAAAATTTTAACCCGTCACAATACAATATAATAGAATATAATGCGGGAAGTAAAAAAAAATTGTTTAAATTGTTTTCTACTAGAATTATTTTCCCAAGACCTTTAATTTGATACCACACACGATAGTATTTTGATAAAAAAGTTTTGTTTATAAAGTTGGTACCACTGGTTGAATAAAGCTCATTAACGAACTTGAAGTCAGATTTTGGCTCAAGATCTTAAATATAAAATTTCAGTCCAAAATTCCAACGCGTTTTTAAGTTATCCAACATCCAGACAGACCGACAGACTAACAGACCGACTTTTTAGAAAATTATGTTTTTTGGGTTCAGTAGGGTCCAAAACGTGAAGATTCACCAAAATCTCGAACTGTCAAAAAATCACGATTACAATACTTCCCTCTATTACATAGCTCGGGGAAGTAAAAATCATAGTTACTTTAAAATTAAATAAAATATCGCACGCAGTACGCCATTAGATTCTTCAAGATTTAAATTATAGAAAGAATCGTTGATCGAAGTGCAATCAAAATATTTATTGTTGTCTACAATCCAACGTTTCGCACACACTTTTCACTTTTGTCGGAAAATGATCATGGTAAGCATTAAAAATACTTACCTACCTATAAGTTTACTTTGATGAAGGCCGAAATTTTGGATTGTAGACAACAATAAATATTTTGACTGCACTTCGATCAACTATTCTGTCAATTATCCTAAAGCAGTCGAATAACTATTACTTTCATTTAAATTATAATTTACAAAAAAATAAAATTTATGGCTGCTGAATTCATAATTTTGCTACTAAATTAATCTATTCCTATTCTCAAAAATACTGAATTAAACTAATTAAATCTTCTTCACATCCATAGTCAATCTCAGTTGAATCTTAAACAAATATGTTGACAGACCTCGTCGTGTAGATCTTCATGCAAATTATTCTCATTATGTTCGACTCGTCACCTGACCACAAGTGTCACTGATGTTGTTTCAGGACCATTCGTCACGTGACAAGGAAGCTGTCAGTTACGACACCGAGATATGTTTAGTCTCAGTGTGTGATCGCACGCGAACTAACAATTCTTCTAGTGAAGTAGACCACTCAGCTCAAGTTGCTCAATAGCCGTTTCTGTTCGGAGATTGAGATATCTTTATTGAGAGATATTATTGATGTTTTCATTACTCAACTGAGAATGCGGGAGACATGTATGAAAGTTTTTTGTTGACAAGGAATTGGGTGATTTATATGGGAGCGACATGAATCTTGAAAATATTTAAAGAAAATTGTAGTATATTTTAAAAGTTTTGAGAAGCTGATAATTACTGTCAAATTTTATTAGACGATATGAGGCTGGCCAAATTACAGACTAAACAGTATAGCTTAGGTGATCCTCTATACCCATAGCAGAAAACAATCAAAAACATTTATTCCGCACGCTATTCTATAGCGTTTATTGTTTTATTAAATATAAAAATAACAAATATTTTATGTTTGAGGGAAAAAAATTATTTTCGCACCCATATTTAAAAAAATCTGACGTGGACACCACATGACTTCCTTGTACGCCTTGTGTGTTCATACTTTTCTTAATAACTAAAATGTAGAATAATATAAAAAATTCTTTCAACTTATTATATTAGTTATACTCACAAATATATTTTAGTCATTTTATTTAAACTGCAGAAGAAGATATAAAGCATATTTTACTATTGTCACTGTCATGTCATAATCATTTAAATTTTACGTAGTAACAAATGTTAATCGATCATGGACTACAAGATACCGAAATACTAAATTATAAATATATACTTTAATTATTCCTAAATGATACCAGATACAAAAATATTTATAAAATACCGATTGTAGGTAATAATCACATAATCTTTCATTTAAAATTAAAAAATTTGTCTTAAATTAAATATTTATCGAAATATTTGAAAAAAGTACTATTTCCGGATTGTAGATTAAAACAAAAAATAAGAGGTGCACAACTAGATGCTATAACAGTCCTAAATACAAAATTTCAATTTTCTACGTCTAACCGTATTTGAGTTAAGCGACACACATACGTCCGTACATACATACGTACGCACGCACGTACGTACAGACGTCACGACGAAACTAGTCATAATGGATTCAGAAAAGGTCGAAACGGATATTTCCATCAAAATCTGAAAACCGAAATTTTTCGCGATTACAATACTTCCTTATTACTCCGTACAAGGAAGTAAAAAACTGCAAAATTTGTAAAAAAGAGGATTTTTGCTCGCCACTGTACAGCTTTTATTTATAAGTGAATTAACTTCAAATTTTATTATATTGTCAACAAATCTTGGATCTGCTAAATTAAAATTAAAATAGAAGATATTTGTGTTCAAAAAATAACAAAAATTGTCAGAATTCAAATTAACATTATTCGATTTTAAATAAAAATTTTAAAATTCTGCACCGACCACTTTGCAGATTGTATTTTTATCTTCAACAATATATTTTTATCCGATGCCGTGTCACAATGACAAAATTATATGCCTAAATTTGAGGATCATAATTGCGTTCCTTATAGGCCAAGGATCATAATGAATCCTGTACGGTACTCAGTACCATAATGAAATAACAACAATTTCAAAAATATACCATACCAAATAATTTATTTTACTTTATGACTAATTTATGCCAGCAGATAAAATTTGGTATGCAATACGGATCGTAACCATTCATTATGGTACACGTCGTGTTATCACACTCGACTTCGCCTCGTCTGATAATCTTCACGAATAGTACCATAATGATTGACGTTACGATCCTTAAACATAAATAACTATTAAAGAAATATTTAGTTTTTCCGTGAACAGTATTGACAGTTCTTTTTATGACAGTTTCTAATACTTATTCGTTATTTTAGGAAACTTTTTAAGAACACTTTCCTTTTGTGAACTGGGCATGGGCAATATTAAAACAAATCAAAGATAAGTTTAAGCCCTGTTCACACATGTAGGTATTCGTTAAGAACTCTTTGAGGATTGTTTCATGCTTTTGAATGCTGGAAAAATGAAATTCACTATTTACTGTTTTGGAGCTATCAATGAATAATTGATGTTTCTTTTCCAGGACTCATTGAAGAATCAATTTAGCAGCACCTATATTTGACAGGCAATCTTCACCAAGATTATTTTTCTTAAAATTCTAAAGCATGAAGGAATCCTCAAAGAATCCTTTTGTGTTAACAGGGCTTTATAGTTTCCGATAAAAGTTGCCTACAACTACATGATGTAGGCATTGATATTAAAAACTTTTCCTAGATATGAGTCTTCGTCTTATCTAAAAAATGTTAACTGTCATGTCATATTCATACTAAAGTCAGTTTTATCTACTTGTAAATCGTAAAAGCAGTTTTTAAATTTTAAATTAATATATCTACAACGTATAACTATGATATTGATATGAATACCTACCAATATTTGGAACACCGAAATTCTTAAAGGAAAAGTTAATCTTGTTGATCGGAATTGATTAATTTTAAAAGCGAATTTGTATTCCTAATGCTGGACTTCCTTCTTTAGCAAATATTTACATGGAAATTTGCATAATTCGTGAGATTAGAGTCAGATTGAATAAATATCTCAGCTACTATGAAATACTATACCAGTTTTTTATAATAAATAAGAAGTTCCTATTTCCTACTAAAATACATTTTTTCAAAGTTTTTTTTTTTTTAGTTTTTCGGCCATAAGCCCTACAGTATTCTGTGGAAATGTTAACTAAAAACGTAAGCTTATTTTTAAAGATGAAGCATTATTTCAATATTTAGTTTTCAGAAGAAAAATGATACGTTTTCTGCCATTTTGTTACATTTTCGAAATACTAGTGACATTAGACATATACATACATAGGTAAAATCACACCATTACCCTAAAATAGAGTTGGCCTGAAAACCTTAAAACAAAACCAAAAATCTTAACACAAATCTTTACAAACATTCCGAATTCCTAGAATACTCTCGATTTTACTTTTTTTCTATTCCACTCTTTTCTCCCTACTACGGCTGCCAGAAACCAGCCCAAAAGTCGTACTTTACCGCATCCTAGCTATGCAATATCATTTTGAAGTTAAATAAATATACTGTAAAAGTATTTTCGTTGCGAGTAAACTGTCAGGATAAACATTTAATAGAGAAAGAATGGATCTACAGATGTGCCTTTTTAAAATTTTAAAAATTAATTTCTATCATGAGATATAACCGTGTAAAGTTTCTATAAATTTAATGTTTTTTAATTTTTCAGAATTTTTATAATTGTACAATTTTTTAATCAAAATTTTATAAAGGCACATCTGTAGATCCATTCTTTCTCTATTAAATCCTTTTAATTAAATTAAATCCCAAAATAAAATTTTACCATTCTTGTACTGGCCACAAAACACTCTCTACGTTAATACATTTTATTCTGAATTTTAGGAGGTACACGGTCCTCTTAAAATTATGCATAATAGACTCACTAATTTTAATAATCATTAGAGTGCGGATTATATGCAGGCAAATATGATCAAAATATGCATGCAACATGCATTGAAAAAAGGCCAAAATATGCTCAATTTTTGCACAAAATTAAACAAATATGCAATATTTTACAAATATATGCATGCATATGCAGATTTGCAACATAATTTTATTCATTTTTTTTACTAATAATTTATTTTTATAAATCAGAAAATACTACATTTTGTCAACAATGCATAAGAATATCATATAAAATAAACAAAACAACGTATAATAATTTCTGGAATACGACTTGTGTTCCTACCTACCTTTAATATAAATGTAAAAACTACTATAGATGGTATCAAATTTGAGCGATTATAAATTATAAAAAATTTATTAAAAAATTGAAATTTTGGGTTAAAAGGTACAAAATATGCAGTTATATGCATTTTTAATAAATATATGCAAAAATATTGAAATGCAAAATATGTAAAAATATTGAAATATGTAAAATATGCAAAAAATTACATCATATTTTGATCTATTTTTGTATGAAATGCATACATTTGTAAAAAATTACTAATATGCACAATAATACAATATATGCAATTGCATATACTTAATCCGCACTCTAATAATCATAAGTATTAAATATGGATTATTAATGCATATTTTTCATTCTTTGTTTATGTTAATTTTTTTAAACGATGATATCGCATAGTGACAGAGTGCTTGGCTCTGATTACAGAGCTCATGGGTTTGAATTCTAGTTAGATGTGAAATTTTCATGGCTTGATTTCGATCGATATTTACTTTCGTCACCCTTTCGAGTTGGGATACAATTAACTTGGCAACTAAAAAGCTTTTGGCACCGGATAGTGGTTGTAACGAGGGCTTGCGCAACAGGGTTAAATGGACGATTAGGAGGCAATTAAAGGAAACAAATAAAATAAGAAAATAATTTTAAAACATGTCTATATTCTCTATTAGGTATGTCAAAATCTAATTCAATTAATAAAAAGAATAACGATACAATTTAATTAAAAATCTTTGACGATAATCAAGATCACCGACTAGAGTAATAAATTTGAAAAATTTGTCATTCTAATTCCAACGTATCTGAGTCATCTGTGCATACATAAATAAGTTTCATTTATGTGCTGAAGAAATTGTAATGCACGTTTCTAATTAATATGACCAACATAAAATCAAATTTAATGTCAGTATTAACAAGTTTCGTAACATCGTACAGCCATCTTACTACACATCGATCAATATCACCAATGTTTAATGAATAGTAAATCGTAAAATGTAATCACAGTTCGATACATTCGATTAGATCGTGGACGCGTTTGTATGGTTTGTGCAACAGGTCGTAAATTAAGTAAATCACAAGATCACACGAAGTAAGACGGGATGAGAAAGTCAAGGTTGGCTCAGAAGCGAACAAATGAACGATTTTGACGTTTCGGAAAACAAACGCGGATCAGAGTGGGTCTCTAATTAAGCGGCGGAAAGCCCCCGGCGAAGGCGCGTGTGTGATGCATCACACGCGTGCGCAATTCGACACTTCCCAACTCTTACTACTTTATACAAAAAACTAGTTTCTTTCAATTTGAAAACATTACCGATTTGATGATAATAGTTATTTATGTTATAAGGATTATAACTTCAATTATTATGGCACTATACTTGATTTAAAAACTAGGAGGACCGATTTAAAGTTGTTTTGGTGTGCCATATTTACACTGTGTAAATACGAGAAAAATTTTTTTGCGGAATAATTAAATTTGACATTTCAGCTCGAAGATCATCTTCACTTTTATTTTATAGCTATTGTCTGTTAATTAATCACAAATATTATTTCAATAATATATGGAGTACACTCGTTTATTCTATACAAAGTTTATTGTTTTGTGTAAAACTGGTGTGACATGAATAAATCAAAAACGATCACTTTTAGCACTCCAACTTCAGATTGATTTTCCTAGTTTTTAAATCAAGTACCTATACTCGTAGTCGTGAAGATTACCAGAAGAGGCGAAGCCGAGTTTTATAACATGACGTGTACCATAATGATTGGTTACGATCCGTATTGCATATAAAATTAAATCTAAATAGTAAAATTATTTGGTACTGAACAAAAAAATTTAAATCTAAAAAATCAGGTAGGTATGCAATTTTTGAAACTTCCTTACTCGCTTCTTTAGTAAAGAGTTGTTTGTTATTTCATTATGGTTTGAAAATTGAGAAAATCCAAGTGAACCCTACTTTATTTCATTATGGTACTGAGTACCGTACTGGATTCATTATGTCCTTGGCCTATAATACACGCTATTATGGTTCTCAAAAAGAAAAAAACTTATTAAAAAAATTTAAAATCCCAGAAGATTTTGAATTTTCAAAAAAATTATCGAATGTTCCCAAACTTTCCCCCGGTACGGGGGCGAGAAGGCTTTCAATTAAGTGTCCTTGTCATATTAATGAATACGTACCTACTTTTTATTTTTCACTTTTCAATGTAATTTCTCGAAAAGTACGATAAATCGCTTTTTTGCGATTATAGCACGAGTCGGTAAAAAAGTTGTAAACAAAACCTACCTACCTAAGTTTAGCAGTGTAATCAAAGTTACCTCTGTCCTACGGAGAGGAGACTTTGGTGTCTTAGAAAATATTTGACATGCCTCCAGATATTGCCAAACGCAATTTAAAATGGACTAGTCTGCATATACTCTTTCATTTCACGATCTGAGTAGATATGATAATAACGAGTCGAATTGGGAAGATCCCGATATGATGTTGTTGGAGCAACGATCTCGACAAACTGGACCATCAGACGCGTGCCACCATTATAAATGCTTAAAACAAAAAAGAAACTTGATTATGGACAGGAAAAAATTAACGTTGTCGAGAAATGCTGCAATGGACCGCCTAAGTTGATCAAGCTTTAGCATACCAATTTAAAATCGCGAAAAAGGAAAAATACACAAGTAGCTGTACTTAATCGAATTTTGTCAAGTCGTGTTTACATGATTTTAATATTACGCCTGCAAAGTTTGCCATTCTGTATCATTTCAATTTGGAAACCTGCATTTTTTCAAACATTAAAACAATTAAGCCTCATTTCCACCGACTGTTTTAGTGCTTAATGCATAAAGATTAGTGCGTAAGGCGTAATGCATAGTGATTATTTATTAGCTGGTCATTTCCACCTATTTTGTTTAAGGACTAATTCGACAGAGATGACATTTATTTGTTGTCGAATTTTGTAATTTAATCATTACCGGCATTTTTGAGATATTAAGGAATGGAAGAACTGTTATTTCGTAAGTAAAATATTTATTCCCATATTTAGAAACATCAGACAGAAATTGACAACTCGAAATAAATAATAAATATGACACATGTCAATCATTATGCTTGTGCATTACGCCTTATGTTTGGAGTTTGCAAAATTTTGTTCTTATGCGTTGCTCTTAGTACTTACGCATTAAACATAGTTCTTAAGCATTAAAACAGTCGGTGGAAATGAGGCTTTATTCATTAAAAGATATACTGTGAGTGGTTCTGACAACTTAGGTTCGAATCCACATACGGATGCACAGCACTCTCGTCCTGTGGTGTACTCTTCTTATACACGTGTACCAGTGCACATGAGTTGATGTTTGATTTGGTGAAAGGCATTATTTATCTGTTAATGTTATGATGTACCTACGTCTACCCTAAAATTTTACAGCGTACAGAGGTGCACGCCTTCCACGTTTACTTTAATTATAATTGAAATATGATGCTTTTACATATGAGTGTATTAACAAAGGATGTTTAAATGCTTCTATATTTTTATTTTTTGTCTTTGGCCTACTAATTTAAAGTAAAAAATTTAAAATGACGTATTTTGAGGTATTTTGTCATTATTTGATAATATTTTTTTTAGGTCACTATAAATGGCAAGAGAAATATAAAAAGCAAGAAGCCAAGCTTCCTTTTTTGAATAATTTTTGTTTTACTTAATTTCTTTAAAAAATACAGAAGTTACTATGGAAATACTGGAGCCATGTTTTACAGTATTTTTCAACTTTAAAATGACATTGCATAGCTAGGACTAGGATGCGAGTTTCGGGCTGGTTTCGGGCAACCGTAGTAGTGGAGAAGAGAGTGAAATAGAAAAAAAAGTCATGTCGAGAGTATTCTAGGAATTCGAAAATCAGGTAGACGAGCTCCTTAATGAAAGATCTTCTGTATTTCTGTCTTCTGATATTTGCACTTATACAGGTGATTCAAAACTTCTTGCATAAATTTTATTTTAATGGAATATAGTATATAGTTATCACAGAACTGAAAGAATTATTTCACTATTCGCAATTTTAGTTTTCAGGTTTTTAAATATAGCAGTTTTGGGTCTTGTGTCATTGTTTTCAAATGGTATTTCATTAATTTATTTTTCTTTCCATTTCACAAATAATTAAAATTTAAATTTATTCTGCACATAAATACAGGATATTTCTATACCTCTGCACGAAACTTTAATAGATTATATAATTTGATATAGGTACCTACTGATTTATAGATAAAAAAGATTTTTTTAAAAATTCGCAAATATAAGCGTAGTGAAAATATTAGTTCCATTTGTTTGAACGTCCGTTTAACTGTTTATTTATTATGTTATTTATAAAATAAAATTATAAATATTATAAGACTATCTACAAATAGTCACTTGTTATGTAATAATAATAATTAATAAATACACAGTTAAATGGACTTTCAAACAAGAGACACTAAAATATTCACTACCCTTATTTTTGCGATTTTTGAAAAAATCTTTTTTTTATCTATAATCAGTATATAAAATTATATAATCTATTAATGTTTCGTGCAGAGGTATAGAAACACCCTGTATATCCTGTGGTTTAAAAATGTGCTTCTTGCGAAAACAACAACCTTAAATTTATGAATTTAGAAAAAATTCTTTTTGTTCAATAATCAGTAAGTTCAGTAAAAACTATACCAATCCATATAGGAATGACGTCATAAATAACAAACAAATTTTACTGATGAATCAAAATTTGACTTTTTAGTAGGTACCTACAGAGGTACAGCATGAGTTTGGTTTTTATTTCTATTTTTAAAATTAATCATTATTTCACAATTTTAATGCATCTCATGATTATGTTGGAAATTATTAAAGATTAATCAAATATAACAAAACTAAAAACAAATCACGTTAACCTCAAAATTATATGTTGACACTTGATACAACAAGAATGAGAAAAATATAAATTTCATATAATGAATACTATATTATATGAATAATTATTCTGCTACTATGCAGTTAACAGTAACACACAAAGTGATAAGCTCCATCCCTAAATGACATACAATATGCAAAATATAGACTTGTACATGTAAAATGTGTAAGAAAAGGATAACTTATTTTGTGAATGTGGTAAATAAAATTTAACTGATATGACGTCACTCTTATATGGATTGGAATTTTCTTTACTATGTCATTAAAATATATGCACGAAATGTTGTGAATCACCCTGTATAGAAATATTTAGAACTGAAACATAAACATATTTTTCGTGTGTTTCGCTTAGAAGGCAACACAACGCAACACATTGTTTTCAAAATATTTAATAAATTTATACAGTACTGAAACCTGATAACAGCTTTTTCTGTATCCTGTCCATGTAAGGTTCAAAAATTTAAGAAAATGTTTGTAATGCATTAAAAACTTGTTTTTGAGCAGACATAATTAAGAAGTTATTAAAAGTTATGAATCATAATAGAATTTGAGTAAAAAGTTAAGTTCCGGGTCCCTTTTCAGAATTATCCTGCTCTCTCTTCCTTTTAAAGAAGCTGGGCGTATAGTTATTAAAGCCAAAACCTTTAAAAGATCAAAAACGAATTAAGATCACTTGCGAAAAAGTGCAATTTCATAATGAACTGATTTTTCTCGCTCACGAAATTAATTCATCACAAAGAAATGCAAAAAGTGCGATACAGAAATCGATTAAGGGACTGTACACCATCCATTTTCATGGCAAAATGACTTACCGTTGTGTAGATTAAAGCCCAATTACATATAATTTATCAATGTGATTCATAAAGCCTCATTCACAGCCCGAAATTTTGTGAAATTTAACGTAATTTGCGAAGTTAGTCATATGGCAATGTGTACTTGCGTCTTGCGTTCACATCACTAAAATTTGTAGTTCTGAACGAAAGTACACATTGCCGTATGACAGACTTCACAAATTACGTCAAGTTTCATTAAATTTCGGGCTGTGAATGCGGTTTAATACTGTTAAGTGTAAAGTTATAGAATAAATTTATGTTTGTGCAGTTTTTAATTTCAAAGAAAGTACCTAGGTACCTGCAATACAAATAAAGATTTATTTAAAATGCAGATTTAGATGAGAATAATTAATCCTGTAAAATAATAGGATAAAATCAGGACACAAATTAAGATTTTCTGCCACTCAAATTATGTAAAAGCGAAATTTTTTAATCGCCCACAATATTTGTACAGTTCATAAAATCAATATTTCCAGTAACTGACTTTATTTTTTTATTCTTTTATTTTATTCTTGTCCAATCCCAACATTCAATTAATCTTTAGTTTTGTTTCGTCGGTCTCAGAGACTATAGCAGTGTATTTTTGTATGCAATCTCGTTGGATATACGTTTTGCAAAGTGAAAAATTATTATAATGTTTTAATAGTGTTTTATGTACTATTGTAGTTTAAAAAGTGCATTATCGTATTCAAATTTAATACATTGAATATAATTTGTGTGTGAATATAATTATTGTACCTATAAAGTATAAACTTACAACGGTCACATGGAAAATCCATAAACGATTTGTAGGTTAGTATTCATTTCACAAAATAATTTCTACTGTAAACAGTATTTGTCATGAAGACGTTATTATGTAGTGAATCTGGATACGTAAGTGATTTTAAAATATTGATAAACGTTTTTCGGTATACATAATAGAACTTTGATAATTAATAAATATTATTTATTGTACAAATAACTGAAATAATGAATAGCTGTTTATGAAACAAGTAAGCAAGCGAAGGTAAGTTACTTTACATATGTGAAATTTGCAGCACGAGGCGTAGCCGAGCTTTGTAAACACAAAACCACATAAGCAAGGTACTGAGATTCCTTACGTGTTGCATTATAATACTACTACTACTTTCGTTCAAATAACTGCATTTATTTTAATTATAAAATTTTGATATTGAATGACATACTTCGGACATACTAATATTAAAAAATCCAAATTAGATTATATTCAAACGACATTTTTTTTAACTGTATAAAATATATTTATTTTATATTGAAGTTTCTTTACCTACAATGTGGTCTATACTTATATATTTCTATAAATGTATTCTTTTTAAATACCTATAGATATTAGGTATATAACATCAGCAGAGACCGGATAAAAAAGCATGAAAAATACGAAAAAAGGCACTTAAAAAAGTAAAAATGTATCCACAAAAGCATTAAAATACGAAAAAAAATGCTTAAAAAGCACGAAAATGTATCCAAAAATGCATAAAAAATACGAAAAAAGTGCTTAAAAGCACGAAAAGTATTCAAAAAAGCATTAAAAGAAAAAACAAAAAAGTTTTAAAAAATACTAAAAAAGCATGAAAGTTTCTGCGAAAACTAAAAAAATAATCGCTAACAATAGCTTAAAACAAACACAAAACATAAAAATAACCTTAAAATAAGTACAATAGCTGAAAAAAAGCTTGAAATTTTAAAATAAGCACAAAAATCGTAAAAAAAGCAAAATAATCCATAAAAAACTTTGTGCCAAATTTTCACATTTTGCACAATTCGTGGACATTTCACAAATTTCTCTTGGTGCTTTTAATATTAATCGTAAGCAAAATGCTTACGAATCCGGTCTTTAAACATCAGTAAAATGAAGAGCATTGAGTGAAATAATGAACTTCATTACCTAACGCAAATTAATGAAATAAAGTGTCTATTACGTATCGAAAGAAAGTAGAAAAAATATTTACATTGTACATTTTTAGTATGGCTATTATAAACTATAAAGATAAGATGTAATAATTATTTGGTAACTGAGTTCTAATTAAAAAGCTTTTTTCTTTAAATGATGCAGCAAATATTTCTGGTAATACCTACTGAACAAAATTTTGGTTATTTATTTTGTAAAAAATATCCTGTTGACGTTTGTGAAATATATTAATTACTAAGCATTTTTTGCTATTTAAAATAGAGGCCAAAGGTGCGCTGCACTATTGTTGAAAAGTTGAAAATTTATAATAATTATTATTTTATTCAGTCCGAACAAAAATTTATAAATAAATCCAATTTACATAAATAAACAGTATAATAATGCATTGCCGAATTCAACTGTCAACATCAAATTGAATGAGCCATGCAAATAATACCTGCTCTATGCATTTTGATTGCAATTAAACAGGTTGCCAACATTTTTTTGGGGAATTTTCGTCACTATTATTATATCTTTTGGCATCTGCCACTTCTAGGTAATATAGCCGTCTGCATCAGTTTCTTTAAATGTCTTTGTTTTGAGCATTGTAAAGTAATAAATACATATAAAATTTTCATGAAATGGCCGATAAACATGCCAGTTAATTAGGTGACGACTGTATAGGAACATTTTACTCGTGTTTACAAGAGATTTGCCAATGAAAGATTGTTGTTTAGATCGGCGAAATTTCAACAGAAATAAAGTCATTTATTTTTTGTCACGGTAAGGCGCCTGATAAACTTGAAATTAATTAAGTTCAGCTTCACAGCTGCTTGTGTGTTTGTGTATGCTGTACGGTCCCTTTGCGCACTTCGAAACCATGGGCGCCGACATTTTCGAATTCATACCCCAAGGATACATTTAAATGAAACACACCAGATATATAATAGTTATTTATAAACCTAGGCTCTAAAGAAAGGTTTTTTATTACGAATGTGGAGTATTAGTTTGAGTTCGAGACGCTAGCTGAAGATCTTTTTTGTTAATTTACTTATTTATTCTTTGAAAAGAAGCTTTTCATTGGCTAAACATTGTTTTCCCGCTGTCCGACATTCATTCAGGAAAGCAATATAATGGACACAAAATTATTTAAAACTGTCAGTTTTGTAGGTTGAGTCATTTTTTCGTATGTAAATAATAGTAAAATATAAGTAGGTACCAACTTACAAAAAATAGTCATTTTATGAAAATTTATTATTAAAAACTTCTTAATCGTGCCGAACAAAGTTTCAAACAGATGGTTTTAGTCAAAAAACACAAGTTCACCAGCGCCATTGAAACGTTCAAATTCAGGAATGTCAAAATGTATAAACATGTTTGACTGTAGGTTTTAAAATGTATGATTTAATATATATTTTATTTATTTAGATTTACACATTTAACAAATATAAAAAGAAGTTGAGTTGAGTGTTACGGTACAACTTTTAATACAGATGACGTCACAAATTAATTTTGATTTGAAATCATATCTGCCTTAATAATGAGAATTTTAAAACCGGATTTTCGCTGATCGATATGTATTATTATGAAGTTAAATAAAAAAATTTAAAAAGAAATGGTTGATGAGCCCCATACTGTAGATTCGTGACTTTTCTGTTTACCCTGTGCAAGAGAGAAAGATCAATACCTACTGGTCCTGTGCGTTACCATCGTTACCGTTGTGTTTCGTCATAGAATGCATGCTCCGATCTGGCCTGTATTTTCTGTCTCTCTCTAAAAGGTAAACAGAAAAGCCACACTTCATCCGGCCTATGTCCACTCCTGTTGGTTATTTGTTGAATGTGTATTCAATAGTTAAAAGGTTTATTTATAAAATAGTTCTCCAAAACTGCTAGCAGTCCCTAGTTCGATGCCAGCAACCAAAAATAATACCTACAATTGGGTCCGAATGGTTGGATTCCACTATAATCTACCATTCTGTCGGAGTTAATCATTTTAAATGGTTATAATCAAAATATGGAAACAATTATTATTATTTACCACCATGTTTTAATCTGCAATATTCTTAATTATTATGCTCCCTCTTAATATTTGCAATGTCTACGCCCATGTGAAGCCCCATTATTCAAACAGCGACAGGCAACAAGCAACAAGACACAGTGTATTGTTTTATCATACGGCTACTTGTAATTTAATCAAGGCCCTGTCACTGACGACTGAAAAACCCGCGACAATTGAATTTTAACGAAGATGAACAAATAATTGCAACTGAGATTGAAATGCATTCATTACGAGAATTATTTTAATCGCAAGAGCTTTCATCAATTCATCAAGCATTTTTTTTATTTGTGTTTAGTTATTCTGTATCCATATTCAGAGGTGTAAATTTGAAAGTTTTTAATTTGGTTTAAGGGTCAATTTTATAACGCAATTACAATCAGTAGTTGGTTGTATGAATAAAATGTTTCACATAAATCACTGCACAAATTGATAAAAATTATACTCACAAATTTCGATATTCTTCCTTAATTATAGGTTATCCATGGTCTATTTAAAATCACAAAACAATATTTATCGTAGACTATACATGACACAATAGGCGAGGAAATAAAGCACAAATACAGCCGAAATCTCCGAAATTTGAACACTAAGGCGGATTGAGATGGGGTTTTTGCATTCGCTTCCTAAAATTATCTGAAAAAATTGTACCTACTTTGTACCATGTTTTTCTTTTGAGAGTGAATTTCAGGAGAAGCTTCGGAGATGACGTTCATCAGAAATCCTAAGCTCCAGATCGGCGATGGGTCAATTTGGAGGTCATATTCGGGATCAGCGACCTCGAAACCCCCCTGGAACTTAATTAGAGTCTATTCCAGGTGTTTTTAACTAAGTCATGAATTTTTTCTAAGAAAATGTATTTTTCCGAATGCATTTTGCACTGCACAAATGCAATTTCGAAGAAAAACATGGTACAAAGTAGGTACAATTTTTTCAGATGATTTTAGGAAGCGAATGCAAAGAACTCCATCTCAATCCGTCTTAGTGTTCAAATTTGGGAGGTTGAGTGCTTTATTTCCTCGCCTACAAGGGCAAAACAAAATAAAAACTTGTGTCTATAAATAGATAATAGTGATGCCGCCGAAATGAGAAATTTCTCGTCTCATTTTCGTCTTGTCTCCAAATTACGACAAAATTACAATAAAATTGCTAAATTCATTTATGCTTCTAGGGTTTCAAATAGATGACAACAAAAAGTTTTCGAGAAATTGAAACGAGACGAGAATCGAATTCGTTCAGACCAGAATTAAACAGGCTGGTAAAATTTTATCCAAGATTTTCAAAAATCGACTTTCTACTAAATGGGTTATTATTCCAATTTTCTAAGATTTTTAAAATCCTAAAATGTATCTGTCCGAATTTTTCGATAATTTGTATAATGTAATTTAACACTTGACAAAATCAATTTCATTTACTGTCTTCGAGATATCAAAGGCAGTTTCCTTGAGTACCCAAACATTTAAAAATTTAATAAAATTAAGTATAAACCTGGCTATATGTCAATTAAAGTCTTGTCGCAGCTGATCAAGTCTCGTCTTAAAGAACTCGATTTTCTTCTCGTCTCAATTTATCCAAAAAAAATTGTTGTTGCCATTTATTTGAAAAGCTAGAAGTAAATGAAGTAATTTTTTTGTATATTTCTGTTAAATTTGCACACAATTCTTTTTTTAAAATAAAATCTTTATATGAAAACAAAAATATATTACGAACAAAGTAAAATGAAAATGTATTTTGACATTTTCGAAAAGGATAATAACAATTTTTTATAGTTTTAGGTACGAGAATTCTTGATTTCTTGAGAATTATTTCTCGTATCGTAGTTTTGAATTATCGTCTCATCTTGAAAATCCGAGACGCGAAATTTATTGGTTCTCGTCTCGTTATATGACACAAACTTTTTTTATATTTATTAGTAACACAGGATGTCATTTATTGATATAAGTGAAAACTTTACCTATACATATTCTTGAAATCCTGCGTTAGTTAGAAAAAGAACTCAAAGTTGCAAGTAAGAAAATGTGAAAAATCGGGATACACGCAGTTTACGGCATTAGATTTCTTGGGGCTGGAACCAAATGATTAGAATTTTATATTTTTAACCCTTCTTCTAAAATTTTACAAATCTTTTGATTATACTGGATTTTTCGGGATATGGATCACCTTTGACCTAATTTAGTTATGCAGAAGTCAAATTTCATTTATTTGAATGACCTCCAGATTATAAATAAATTATAATATGATTAATATAAGCTTAATTAAGATTTCTAATTTTATATTTTTCCATTAAATCCAAACATGTGTATTTCTTTTCCATAATATATCTACTTAGGATTACGAAGAGATTATTTTAATTTCGTTTACAAAATATTTACTCCTCTCTAATAAATCTACTGATAATCGGTTCTCGAAATTTATATCCACATCTAATATCTAATCGGGATTTCGATACTAAGCAACATCAAAGATACAAACCAGTCTCTCAATCGCGCCTCGCGTCTGAGATATTTCGGATTTAAACTTTTCTCGGCCTTAACGGTTTTGTTACACAACACACAATTAACGACAAAATGTACACCTGTAAAAATACTCTAAATATAAGTTAACAAGTGTGTAATTAGTTGCATTGTAGTTTAAGCCGACTTTAATTGAATTAATTAAATGATTTTTGCGAAAGTTGGACGACATTTTAATGAGAATTAATTGTTTTAGGTGACAATGGGGAACAGGAGGGATGCTTTTGATGCCAATGTAAGTTTACTGTTCATTTTAATATTTTAAAAATTTTAAATAAAATATATTTTATTTGATGAAAAATTGTTCAGCTAAAAACTATTGTACACTTTAGGTACGTACATTTATTTCGTAAAAAATCAATACATTTTATTTTATTAAATGCTGTTATTAATAATATAAATATTGTTGGAGATGAACTAAAGTAGGTACTTCTTAATTCAGAGCAAAGGTGGATTACTTCAATACAAAATTTATTTGGTAATTATTTGATTTTAACAAATCACTATAAGTATTTATATTAACCATGATAAATGGAATATTGAAAAGTAAAAAGTATATCATAATAAGACCATTAACAAATTTTATGTACTAGCGTGATCTGTAGAATAAAAACTAGCTGGACAATGAATTTCAAAATTACAAAACTACAAACTAAATTGACTAAATCCAATAGTAATTCAAAATGATAAAGCCTGATTTACGATTAAGAAAGTTTGAATACATCTAACTGAAAACGAACAGTCACTGTGCTTGAAATTATTATTAATCTAAATAAGACAATAATTATTAGAGTTCAACTAATTTAAAAGTGTAGATTCTAATATTAGAAACCAATTCAGAAAATTCTGCACTAATTTAAAATGGTAATATAAAAAAATGTACAATTTTCATGTTACGAGTAGATCTGTTTCATGTGTCAAATTAAATACAACCTCTGATATATTTTACAATCTGTATGTTGTAAACAGAATGTTTTTTTCAAATCTAAAATATTTTGCAATAAAGATGTACGCACCGTCGTGCGTTTCTGCGTATGTTTGGAATCCAAACAATTTTTATTAGTTCCTTAAAAATTCGCAGCTGTATTCCAAACCTCATAATTAACTAAATTTACAACATCAACATTAGAAATCTTGCGAACAACCGATGACACATGTAGTTCAGCATTGGTTTCTTTCTTTGCGGTTAGAACCATCGACATCTTTAATCAGTGATCAACATCTTCGGATCTAGATCTTACCTGTGCTACCGCAAGGCACCGCATGGTGAAAATGTCACAAAAAGACGCTTGTAAATTAAAAAATACTGAAAGTTGTCACTACGTTGGTTTTTCTCCGGTAAAACATGTCGTTAAAAAAGAAGTTACAGTTGGTGACATCGAATATTTTGGACAAGGAATTCTTTGGTATTGTCTTATGCCCTAAATCTTGTAAAATGGTACTATAAATTGACGTTTACTAGGAGGATTTCTTGTGGTTTACGTGCATATTGATGAATATTGGATGTTCTACTAGATGTGTTATCTTATCTTGATTGCAAAACTAAAAACATGAAATGGGAACAACGGTTTATATTGTTTTACATAAAACTACCCCTAAAGATCAGATTTTATGCAGATAAGGTTAAGTTTTACATTTTAAAGAAAAATTGTTCTATTAAATTAATTTAATGAGCTGTTTAAAGAAGATCCTAAAAATTTATTTAGTAGACCAAAATTCTCTTTTAGAGAGAGACAGAAAATACGGGCCAGCTCGTAGCATGCATTCTATGACGATAAACAACGGCAACGATGATAACGCACGGGCTCAATAGTGATCTTTCTCACACAGGGTAAACAAAAATGCCACAAATCTACACTATTGCTAAGATGCGGAGTTAGTCCGGCGGCTTAATGAAATTATTATGTATTTCGTAATGACAAAAAACGACTTTATAAATAATTTGAAAATATGCAAAATTAATTTCTTGATTTTCTAGAAAACAATGTCATTTACAAAAAAATCTATATAAATCTATCTTCTAGAGAATTTTGTGCTCTACAATTCTGTTTAACAGTTTTCTTCGTAATGTAAACCATTTGCAATTGCAAGATAACGTGGACACTTCCGGTGATGCCTCCTCCCCATAAAATACTCAATAAGGTGTGTTAAATGAAGAAGAAATGCTTTTGGCTCAAAGTGTATAATTCATAATAGGTATATATTACAGTAAGTCGCCGGACTAAGTGTCCACTCCTGTGTTTGTATTATATTTCGTGGCTTTTATATTTTTATACTTTTTATTATACTTATTAAAAACTTCATGTCATATTTCAGTATCAAAACAAAACAAACATTTTCACACTTAATCTAAAATATTAAAATATTCATTCCTCCTGAATATTCAATATATAATAAAAAAATGACACATCAAACCAAAACCACACATCTGATATAAATATGTAACAGTTTGCCAGTGGGGTTCCTCGTCTCCTGGAGACTGTTTGGTCAGTTTGCAGTCGAGGAGGCATTTGTACGGGCGCAGAACGTGTGTCGATCACTCCACAAACAATGTGTTCTTGGAAAGTGCAAAATGAGCACATGTTCCCCGATCATGTAACATGAAACACGACACACGACAGAATAACACCACGAAAGATTAACTAACCACTGGCTAGTTAGATGTAGGGTTGCCACTAGGGAATAAAAGTAAACATGTCATACCTGGACATCAGATTGTGCTTGACAGATGTAGGGCAGGGTGTTTTATCAAAATATGTAGGTGAAATTAGAGATTATTGCATATTATGCTAGATAAAATAAATAAGCATGAACGAGAGAATATGTGAGCTTATCTAAGACGATCCTTGCTGGGTTATTCAGGATTTCTGTTAATAGGTATTTCGACAAGAGACTCAAATTTGTATATATCTAAATCAATGAATTCATTTTTTCTAAACGTTTTACCCAATGTATCAAGTTTAATCCAGTTAAGAAGTCTGGTTTAAAAAAATTGTGATTGATTCACTTAATTTCGGTCAATCAAAAATCAATCAATAGACTGAAAAAATTATCCCAGGTTTGTCTTTAAATTTAATATGTAAGTATGTTCTTTACCAGTTAAAATAACTGAAAGTTGCACCAATACTGTGTTGTACGCCATAGCAGAATACTTGTTATACACAACTTTTAGGACAAAAAATTAAAGGGTATATATATACTGTACGACGCGCTGATCATGAAATAAAAAGAATTTTTATTAAATTCGCAAAGTTAAGGGTAGTTTACTTGACGTGTACATTTTAAGTATCACAGTTTTGATGGTATATTTTTGATAATTTGACATTATTTATTAGTATTAGATAGTATGTAAACATTCTAGAAGATTTGAAAAAATTATTAAAAATAACTACCGACCAGTGGCAAAAAAATATTTGCTTGAAATACGTTGCAATTTTTTTCGAATTTAAAAAAAAATATTTTTGTTATGAGCAGCACGTCGTATAGTACCTATATATGTACCTAAGTTGTGGAACACTATTATTATAGATTTAGCAATTTATTATAGCAGATTATTTTCTTGCATTTTTAGTTAACACTTCTATTACTACTCTACCCCGTCATTACTCGTACCCCACAAAAGCTTCTACCACCCCATCTCGAGCAATCCTTCACTTACAAATCATTCATCATTCATTGCACCATTCACTACTCGCATGTAGAGCAATTCTAACTTGTTCAGAGCTAGCGTGTTCACGTGTGCACGCCAGGTGATCGCTGGTGATCGTGCACAGAGGGTGAGGCATTGAGGGGTGTACAGCACACTATTCTGAGGGGTGGTCGTGGGGTGCCACCCTCCACGCACGTGCGCCTTCAACGAGGTTGCGAGTTTCCCGCCTGAATGTGAATAAAAGAGAACGAGTGCGTACCGCACCGTCGAAACTCCACACCGTCGAATCACCACTGTGTCGAATACGTAGTGCATTAAATGTCCACTGCGTCGAATTTACCCCCTCTCTTTAACAGAACACTAAATACCCGCTCCGTCGAATCACCACTGTGTCGAATGCTGAGTACATGACATGTCCACTGTGTCGAATTTACCCCCTCTCTTTTACAGTACACTAGAAACCCGCACCGTCGAATCACCACTGTGTCGAATGCACAACATGAAATGTCCACTGTGTCGAATTTACCTCCTCTCTTTCGAAGTGTTCCACACCATCGAAAACCACAGCGTATAAAAACCATACCACCTAATAACCACACGTCCGAAAAACCACAGCGTATAAAAGTTCCCCCACCACAATGTCCAGCTACCCATATACCAATTTTCACACGTCGATTTGCACATTTGTACCCAAACTAATCAATACTAACAAAACCCTAATTGACTCCAACAGATCTCCGTTTTTTTTAAATAAACTAATCAATACTAACAAAACCATAATTGAGTCCAACAGAACTCCGTTTTTTTAAAATAAACTAATCAATACTAACAAAACCCTAATTGAGTCCAACAGAACTCCGTTTTTTTAAATAAACTAATCAATACTAACAAAACCCTAATTGAGCCCAACAGAACTCCGTTTTTTTAAAATAGACCAATCAATACTAACAAAACCCTAATTGAGTCCAACAGAACTCCGTTTTTTTTAAAATAAACTAATCAATACTAACAAAACCCTAATTGAGTCCAACAGAACTCCGTTTTTTTGACATAAACTAATCAATACTAACAAAACCCATAAATTATACGCTGTGGACATTGTGGTGGGGGAACTTTTATACGCTGTGGTTTTTCGGACGTGTGGTTATTAGGTGGTATGGTTTTTATACGCTGTGGTTTTCGGTGGCGTGGAACACTTCGAAAGAGAGGAGGTAAATTCGACACAGTGGACATTTCATGTTGTGCATTCGACACAGTGGTGATTCGACGGTGCGGGTTTCTAGTGTACTGTAAAAGAGAGGGGGTAAATTCGACACAGTAGACATGTCATGTACTCAGCATTCGACACAGTGGTGATTCGACGGAGCGGGTATTTAGTGTTCTGTTAAAGAGAGGGGGTAAATTCGACGCAGTGGACATTTAATGCACTACGTATTCGACACAGTGGTGATTCGACGGTGTGGAGTTTCGACGGTGCGGGATGCTCCGAAGAGAACCACCCCTGTGGACAGGGAGAGATTCAGGGTGTTTGTAGGGGTTGAATTCTGGAGTGAAGAGTTAGTTTTTAGCAAGGCATGATTATTTTTGCGACAAAATATTGCGTGCAATGGTATACCAGTTGATGCTTTATTGTTTATATTTATAAGTAGGTACCTAAGAGCCGCATTAATACCCCGGATGCAAATTTTATATTTACATTTTCTTGAAGGCAAGACTTGAATTAATATAAAAACTCATTTCTAGCAAGGGATAAAATCAGGCACGATTTATATTAAGGCTCTTTAGCTACCTATATATTTATTTAAAAATATACCTAATGCATCTAAAATTTAGTAACATTTTTCGTCTGCAAATTAATGTTTGTAATTTGGCTTCATTTTCAAAATTACGTACTTTACAAGAAATACAAAGTCGAGCCATGCAAAAACGACTTTATTCAAGTTTATACCTGCACAAATATTTTTTCTGTAGTGTATTTTTCATTAACAACTATACATAACCGTGATTTTACACTGGGTATTTTTCATATCAATGATTCACAGTTTGTGAAGGTGCCACATCCAAGTTAAGTAAAAAGGGTGTGATAGATAATGTATTTGTGTAAAGGTATATTTTGTTTATAGGTATCTACTAAATAATGAATTGGTACAATATTTTATACTTTGAATGTACTATTTTTTAAACTGAATTTAAAAAAATTACTTACCCCTAGTTTGAAAACTGGTAAATCCGGGCCTGTTTCTTGACGCACATCACCGCGTGGTGATTTTCGAGCGCGATATTACGGTGAATAATGCTGTAGGGAGCGTATGTAGTGTAATGCAGATTTGTGCGTGGTGGTAGCCAGCAACAGTGGATTCAACCCTTGTTTGATTAGCATACTTGCATAAAAATTATGCCAGCGCACACGTGGACTATATGCTTTGGTTTAGAGGTATTTTAATTTGTAAAGTTGGGGTTAACATGATTATGCCAGTGGAAATGATACGTAGTATTTTTTATGTTGTTTTTATGCTTGGATTGGTTTCAATGAAATTTTGAGATAATGCTAAATATATTCTAACATGTGCACTAGTGCGCTTAGCAGAGTGAATATTATTAAAAAATCATATTTTAGGTATTATGTTGTATGCTGAGGTATAATAAGACACTCCAATTTTCAATTTAAGCTAATCTCACAACGAGCCTTTTTATAAACTTCAAAAATAAATTTAATAAACCTATAATGTTTTCTATTATAGCTTATAGGTATGCACCGAAAAATGTTCACAATTTGCAATAAGAATTATAGGTCCTACTAAACAACTCTGTCACCTCACTCAATGTCCAATATCTATCTAATATACAGTGTGTTTCACAACTTCTAGTCAATAATTAAATGGCAGTTATACTTACAAGCTGATTTACATCATATTGATACCATAATGTTCTTTAAGGGTAGTTTTCGCAATAAGCACATTTTTGAAATCACTGGATTGTTAATCGTATAATGGATATCTGATTAATTATGAATGAAATAAAATAAAATTTTAATTCATTGTGCAACAGCAAGAATAGTAAATACATGAAATTCCATTTAAAAACAGTGACCCAAAACTTGTTTGATTAGAAAAAATTAAAACTAAAATTGCGAATTTAAAAATTCTTTCAAGTCCGTGATAACTGATAAGTGAATAATTGAGCATTACATGCCATTACAACATATGCACGAAGTTGTGAATCATCCTGTTTATACTGTTTTGATCGCAGTTTTCATGTATAGATCACGAACCAAAAAGATTTTTTTAATTCGCAAAATTAGCCATTGTGAGAGCCACTGTTTTAATTAGTATTTTTCATGTTATATAAATAAACAAATCAAATAAATTTTTGGTGTTATGGCAATAAATAATGTCTATGAGAATGCAATTATTTTGTAAATTTTAAAAAATAATCATTTTGATTCCTGAGCAATATCTTGTAGTTCTGCCATTTGTGTGTTGCGACTTGTGACACATCATATTGAAAACTTTAGAGTGTTTAGAGAATAAAAATTTACATTCATTTAAATGTTATTAAATTTCAAATTGCCCTTATTATTATTAGGATTTAGCGTCCCTCTAAAATTTTTAAAATATATTATTATTTTCTTGATTTTTGTAGTTCGTAGGCGTAATTTTACTTTGTAAATTTGTACAAGCACAAACTTACAAGCTATTCTATATCATATCTTAAACGAATCAAAGTAAAGATAATTTCTCATGCAGTCTAAAATTACAAAGTATAGGTTAGAATTAAATCCCATTGTACTAGTTCAAACTTCAAAGTTAAAATATCAAATTTCAAAATACGTTTAACAGCAAACTTTAAGTTCAAACACTAGGTACCAGTTACCGAAAATGAAAACAATTCACGTGAAACGAACATATGTTCAAGTTTAAAATGACGTCATAATTGTGTGCGATCAACCCTGAAATAACAACCACCCCTTACACAGAGCAATGGAGGTACTTAAAAACTATACCGCGTTCCAGACCTTACGGCAGACAACGTACAAATATGCTCTACCTAAGTCGAATAAAATATGATAAGTTTAAAATTTCCATAATCTATGAGAAATATTTTATATTGTAGCAACGAAATTTCACACATTTCATTTTCGAAATTCTTTTGAAGTGCCGCTTGTCATATAAATATTTATATAACACATTTTTAGTGAAGTGTATTATTGACAGGAACCTTTTATAATGTAGATTAATATCAAAGTAAATCGATTCTTTGCACGTAGTCACAAATATTTTAATTAACAGTTAAGTTAAGTTGAGCTTCTGAAATTAGAGAAACTTCTTTGATACATTTGATACATCAATCGTAGATATCATCAAAGATTAGATAAAGATTTTTTTAATTAGAAATTTTTGACCATTTCCCTGAGAGAAATCACAAAGTAACTGTTTGTTGAAAGAAATACAAATTAGGAAGATCAGAAATTGCATTAAATTAAAATTAGGAGATTCTACAAATTGGAATTGTATAAATTAATAATTCAAAATTTTCTATCTTCATAAATTATATTTTATTTGTTTGATGATCAGTTTACATATTTCTTCACAAATTTATGTCCACATATAAAAAATATATATTATTTTCAAATTTATTTTTATTGTATCGCTCGAACAAAAAATATTATAAGCATCACGTTATATGCATTTTTACCGGTTTCGACTACGTCTCGGTATCCAAACATTATCCTCAACCGGTAAACTGCACATATACCGCCCTTGATACTTAATATACTATAACTATATTTTTAAATTTATTTTTATTGTATCGATCGTGTAAAAAATATTATAACCATCACGGACGTTAAGAGCACTTTGTACCAGTTTCGGATAATATTGGAAACCTTGACTAAATCTCGGTCTCCAAATATAATCCTGAACATGTAAATTGCACTTACCGTCCTTGATACATAATATACTATAACATAATGTAATCGAATTTATGATTCATCCTGTATAATTGTGAATTTATAAAGACATGACCGTCTTTTTTTCGTCGACATGTTGTTTATATTTAAAATTTGAACACCCCTAATGTAGGTGTAGTTATGCGTTAGCACCTAATTTGTAGCCATATATAACAAATTCAAAATTCAAATAAGATTCGGGGAAAATTCAGTATCTTACTCTCCTTCGATCGCGGGCGGATTTTGCTCAAGGCGTCAGTCTCCTAAATCTTCTAATTTTATGGTTTAACCTGATTTATTATATTTCCACCGTAGGGTGTGTCCTTACCGACGTAATTTCACATTTTTAACTACGCGTAGATAGCACCCACCTCAAGGGCGTTTTGCATAATTTTCCCTCCGATGTAGGGCAGTAAGACCGTGAAAAAAAGTTCCACATTCCGCGTAGGTGGTCTATGAAAATCCTCGGCTAATAGATACCTTCACGTTTTCAAATTAGGTGTGGGAAACATAATTTGCTGGTGATAATTTGTTATCTTTCGAAATTATGGTTGTTATGCTTGTTATAAATATGAAATCTTTATTATTAATCTCTGTGTTAAAATGTTAATACTTTAAGAGTTGTAGGAAATATTTTGATCTTGACATATACAGAAGATATCATTAATTAACATGGGCTGGATCATTTTTTGTAAATATGTTTTTCTGGTTTATAATTAGATGATAAATTATATTACGCGTAATTTACATGTTGGGTATTTATATACAATTAAAATAAAAAGAGTTTATCTGAAAATGAATCTAATAGATTGGGTACGTCTTCATAGATTTGTAGCTATTTATTTACTTTTCCAATTAATTTTTAAATACTCTCCTGTGTAGAGAAATTTCTATAGTACTACAGTTAATTTATATAAAGTACGATTAGTAAATTGTGTAAACAAGTAGGTAGTGTTTTAAACAGCTTTTAACATACTTGAGCATTTTTACATGTGAAATATAAAAATTTGAAGAGATATTGGATTTATGGCTTTAGCAGAAAAAATTAATGGGTCATTAATTTTTTCTCCTAAAGCCCTAAATCCAATATCTCTTCAATTTCCTACGTTCGGGCTAATATTCGTTGATTTTCAATGAAATATAATAACACGTACCTACCTATTTTTTTTCGACTGCAGCTTTAAATGTTTTGTTCAATAATTTTATAAATTTTATTTAAAGTAGTTTTATTTATTTACTTTAATTGTCTCCTCTCCTACCTGACAATAAGTGAGATTCTGCCAAGGCTGTTCAAATTGTATCCCAATTTAAAATGGTGACGAGTGTAGATAGGTACCGATCCAAATCAAGCTATTAAAATTTCACACCTGACCCGGACTTGAACCCACGACTAGAGAATGCAATACCGACCAATAAATTTTGGTAAAATTATAGAAAATGGAACAAAATTGAAATTAATTAGCAGTAGGATGTTTGGTAAATAAATAATAATGAATAATGTAATTTTTCAGAAAGATTGTGGTGTGAAATAATATTTTATAGTTTTGTCATTGATCAAGGCGTTTTATATTTTTTTAAATTGTTTTTACTTCCTTGTACGGAGTAATAAGGAAGTATTGTAATCGCGAAAAATTTCGGTTCTCAGATTTTTACGGAAATATCCGTTTTGACCTTTTCTGAATCCATTATGACTAGTTTCGTCGTGACGTCTGTACGTACGTATGTACATACGTACGTCTGTACGTATGTATGTCGCATAACTCAAATTCGGTTAGACGTAGAAAGTTGAAATTTTGTATTTAGGACTGTTATAGCATCTAGTTGTGCACCTCCTATTTTTGGTTTCAATCTACAAACCGGAAGTAGTAAATTTTTAAAAAATTTCGATAAATATTTAATTTAAGACAAATTTTTTTATTTTAAATGAAAGATTATGTGATTATTACCTACAATCGGTATTTTATAAATATTTTTGTATGTGGTATCATTTAGGAATAATTAAAGTATATATTTATAATTTAGTATTTCGGTATCTTGTAGTCCATGATCGATTAACATTTGTTACTATGTAAAATTTAAATGATTATGACATGACAGTGACAATAGTAAAATATGCTTTATATCTTCTTCTGCAGTTTAAATAAAATGACTAAAATATATTTGTGAGTATACTAGTATAATAAGTTAAAAGAAATTTTTATATTATTCTACATTTTAGTTATTAAGAAAAGTATGAACAAACAAGGCGTACAAGGAAGTCATGTGGTGTCCACGTCAGATTTTTTTACTTCCTTGTACGGAGTAATAAGGAAGTATTGTAATCGCGAAAAATTTCGGTTCTCAGATTTTGATGGAAATATCCGTTTTGACCTTTTCTGAATCCATTATGACTAGTTTCGTCGTGACGTCTGTCATACGTACGAACGGGCGTACGTATGTATGTCGCATAACTTAAATTCGGTTAGACGTAGAAAGTTGAAATTTTGTATTTAGGACTGTTATAGCATCTAGTTGTGCACCTCCTATTTTTGGTTTCAATCTACAAACCGGAAGTAGTAAATTTTAAAAAAAATTCGATAAATATTTAATTTAAGACAAATGTTTTAAATGAAAGATTATGTGATTATTACCTACAATCGGTATTTTATAAATATTTTTGTATCTGGTATCATTTAAGAATAATTAAAGTATATATTTATAATTTAGTATTTCGGTATCTTGTAGTCCATGATCGATTAACATTTGTTACTACGTAAAATTTAAATGTTTATGACATGACAGTGACAATAGTAAAATATGCTTTATATCTTCTTCTGCAGTTTAAATAAAATGACTAAAATATATTTGTGAGTATACTAGTATAATAAGTTAAAAGAATTTTTTATATTATTCTACATTTTAGTTATTAAGAAAAGTATGAACAAACAAGGCGTACAAGGAAGTCATGTGGTGTCCACGTCAGATTTTTTTACTTCCTTGTACGGAGTAATAAGTATTGTAATCGCGAAAAATTTCGGTTCTCAGATTTTGATGGAAATATCCGTTTTGACCTTTTCTGAATCCATTATGACTAGTTTCGTCGTGACGTCTGTCATACGTACGTATGTATGTCGCATAACTTAAATTCGGTTAGACGTAGAAAGTTGAAATTTTGTATTTATGACTGTTATAGCATCTAGTTGTGCACCTCCTATTTTTTGTTTCAATCTACAAACCGGAAGTAGTAAATTTAAAAAAAAATTCGATAAATATTTAATTTAAGACAAATTTTTTAATTTTAAATGAAAGATTATGTGATTATTACCTACAATCGGTATTTTATAAATATTTTTGTATCTGGTATCATTTAAGAATAATTAAAGTATATATTTATAATTTAGTATTTCGGTATTTTGTAGTCCATGATCGATTAACATTTGTTACTACGTAAAATTTAAATGTTTATGACATGACAGTGACAATAGTAAAATATGCTTTATATCTTCTTCTGCAGTTTAAATAAAATGACTAAAATATATTTGTGAGTATACTAGTATAATAAGTTAAAAGAATTTTTTATATTATTCTACATTTTAGTTATTAAGAAAAGTATGAACAAACATCAAACAAGGGTCATGTGGTGTCCACGTCAAATTGTTTTTTTTGTTTTTACCTCTCGCCTAGAGAGGTATAGGGATCGTGAAAAAATTCGATGTCGAGATTTTTGTCAATAAGCACGTTTTAGCACCTTTAGAACCTATTTTGACTATTTTCACGATGATGTCTGTGTGTGTGTGTGTGTATGAAAGTCTGTATGTACGCCTACTATAGTCTTTCGTTCCGGTTCATTATCTCAAATTCTTCTGAACATAAAATTCTAAAATTTTGCATTACACATTTATATATGTTAATGAAGAGCTGAAAAGATTTTGGTAAAAATCTGCCAACCGGAAATGGTATTTTCTTGAAGCATTCTGACATTTTTTGCAAAAAATATTGGAAATACTGCGATAGTTACAATTTATCATGCGACATTTGAAAGAACAAATTACCTCTTACAATATTTATTTAACATCTTTTCTATATCTCTTACCAATAACGGAAAATTATTTTTCAAAAATATGTAATGTTACCTACCACGATTTGTGAATCATTATATAGGAAAAAAAATTAAAAACAAAAATGAAAATGTCAATGTGACAGATGAACAGATGTATGATGTATACACAGTTTCCGAAATTTTGGTTGCACCATTTATATATACAGGGTGAGTCATCGAAATGCCCGTCGTCGATATCTCCCTTGTCGTTAAAAATACAGCATAAAATTATTAATAGAATTTTTCGTCTACTCAAGGAGCATAACTTAAAATTATTTTCACATATACAGGCTGTTGCATAATGACTTTGCAATAATTGTTCGTCGTTTTTTAAATGAAACATCCTATATATTTGTATATACAGGATGTTCATTTTAAGTGGCGCACCATTGCTATCTCGAGAAGTATAAGAGCTACGAAGTTGGTTAAATTAGCAAACAATTTCTATTTTATATGACTACTTTAATGAACGAAACAAAAAAAAATTTAGACCAGTGGTTCTCAAACTACGGGGTGCAACTTTCTTATTTCAAATGGGGACCTATCTTTTTTATTCTCTTACTCGATTCAGTATTTTTTTCTGAATTCAACGAGATATTAGTTTCATACCCTGGCATAACAAAAACATGAGAAAAGCGCTATTGAAAATTATGATAATTTAATTGAAATCAAACAGAGAATCAAATTTACTCAATTTCAAATGGCTATAACTCGTCATTTTCAAATGGAACACCCTATATTTTATTATTCTGTTGTGTGTATTTTTGCATCTTCTTATGATATAAAAAGTGTCCTATGCCTAAAAACATTAATTAAATTAATTTCGAAATTAATGTTTTTAGGCATGGGACACCTTTAATAACATAAAAAGATGCAAAAATACACACAACAGAATAATAAAATATAGGGTGTTCCATTTGAAAATGACGAGTTATAGCCATTTAAAATTGAGTAAATTGCATTCTCTCTACTGAACACCCTGTATAATAACATTTAAAAAAAGTTATGTCAGAACAAAGAGTATAGTTACAGTTGTACAGAAAAAAAATTTGATAATTTTTACTATTAAAATAACTTCAGTGCGCCTTTATAAAACAATACGTGTATTCGGCTTTTTTTAGAGAAAAAATTGAATAACTTGGCAACGCCGCGGAAAACTAAAATGAAATTTATATGTTCGTATAGGTAAATAAAATACAATTCTAAATATATAAAAATATATAGGGAGTTTCATTTAAAAAACGACGAACAATTATTGCCAAGTCATTATGTAACACCCTGTATATGTGAAAATAATTTTAAGTTATGCTCCTTGAGTAAACGAAAAATTATGTTAATAAATTTGTGCTGTATTTTTAACGACAAGGGAGATATCGACGACGGGCATTTCGATGACTCAGCCTGTATATATAATCATTTTAAATCTCTTTTATCCTTTCGGGTTTGAAACTTAGTAGGTAGTACCTACCTAGGAGCTGAAATTTAATTAATAAACAACTGACTGAATTCCAGTAAGTTTTTATCCTTCCATTAAACGTATCCAGTCAAGAAGCATCATCGATTCATTATTAACTGGATTATAATGTAATAAGGTAATAATAAAATAAAAATTGTATCCACAAAGAGCTAATTTGATTTCAATGTCAATCGAAATCGGTACGTTGCTTGAAAAACTATAAAATAAATTACAAAAAGTAGCCTAACAAAAACCAAATTCACATATTACAGTGTCAAGGCGGGAGGTTATGTGCTAGCCACAACAGATTTTTTCAACTAATGATAATAAATTTACATTTCAAAATGCAATTACTAAATAGCATTTTATATTAATTTTTCTCTTCAAAATGCAGTTTTCTCTTTCTTTTATCCATACATCTTTCTCTAAGACTAAAATTAATAGTTCGTGCAACCGACTGTTTATTTCAATAATACTGTATTGTATATATTGTTTTTTGCGATTTTAACGACCGGTGTTGATCCATTTTGAATTTAATTTTCTGGGTTACAAAATGCAAAAATAAGTAGGTAGTTTAATTTGTTTATTCAGATACATAATTTTTTTATTAAAATAATACAGACCGTTCGTTTGTCAATGGAATTAAAAGTACCTAGTCGACTGCTCAAATTTATTTAGTTTTAATTTAGTAATGAATTCACGGCAACAAAAGCAAAAACTTAATGAAATGAATTAAATATTGCATGAATTTCGTGATGCGGTGATAGCGATCTTATCAAGATTTATAAACATTTTCATTTGGGCCACTAAACGACAGCACGCAGCATTTTGTTTTCGTCAGGAGGCGAGCGATCGGCGATGGACGGATGGACGTTCGACAGAGTCTCGATTAACCGGAGATATTTAAAGATCGCTTCGACTTTCAATTAACGATATCGCGGCATCGGCAATCGAGGAAGGAGGATATAAATACGCGTGCGTGACAACGATTGTGAAACCCTCTCTGTCAGCTAATTTCGGACAGTAAAACGAACACATCCATCCTAATTAAAAAGAGTAAAATGAAACAAAGCAAATTTCAGACCATCGCGACAGATTCGATGCGATACCAAACTGGATTCTCGATTCTCACAGAGCCGTACTCAACAAAAACATTTCATTAGTTTCGGGATTTGAACCGACTGTTATAGTACGCGATATGAGAAGAATTTCAAATTGGGTTACAATATTAATCGAACGGACGTAGATTATCATGAAATTTTTTGGCAGAAACTGCTTCGCTACCTTGAAATAGTGTATTGGTTTAAAACTTCAAAAATTCTCACCCTACCATGTCTGTATATTTTAGAATGTGCTGTATTTGTTAAAAAGCACGAATATATGTTTGAGGATATGGTGAGAACTCATCATTACAATACAAGAAACAGAAATGAGTTTATTTCAACACAAACAAATTTAACTGTAGTACAAAATGGTGTTCACAATGTTTTGATAAAAATATACAATCATATAGAACAAGAAACTAAGGAATTGCCACTAAAAAGTTTTAAAAAATCATTAAAAACCTATCTCTCAGACAAAGCATACTATCATGTTAATGAATTTTTTGAAAAATGAGTTTGTAACTTTTTTTTCATATGTACCTACCTTTGTAAATTGTTTGGACTTGTTCTTTGTATACGTTATACTATTTTGGAATAAATTTATTATTATTATTATTATTATTATTATTCTTATATAGAAGTCGTCCAGCTCGGTTTTTCTCTTGGCTCAGTTGCTTTCAGGCGAGTAATAAAATTGTATTGAATTGTAACATTGGAACATTCTTTCTCTCCCTCACGGCTGCGTGCAACTCTGGCTGCATGAATTTATTATTTTATTTTGATGATAACTATTCAACATTCAACTCCTAATTACATAATGGTAGATAGTATTACAGTAGAATCCAACCACTCGGATCAAATGGTATAGTCGGTTGCTGGGAATGAACTGGGAACCGCTAGCATGGTAGGCAGACACACTACCGTTGAGCTAACAACCGAGTCATGTTGAACTCTTTAATGAGATTTGCATCCCATTTTCAGAATGATTATTAACATGGAATCAAACCACTCCAATCCAGTATATAGTACCTACCATATTTTGCCGTTCGGGCTTCTGCCATTAGACAGAATTACTACCCGTTTCACTACTACAATTAATAATTTATATATTTTATCTACAACCATTGAATAATACATTTATTATCTAGGTAACTTTAGTAAGATAAACCCCCTTTATAAGACACACTATTGTATTATAAACTCATAGTTCAACACTATTGTATTATGAGTCCATTATTCATCTATCATACCACCAAAATATGAGGTAAGATTAATATGTTAACGAATAAAAATTTGTATGGAAATTTTTTATTTAAAAAGTCGTTGATAAAACGTCGTATTTTACTCGCACATAATTCACGCGGATTATTATACACTCGCCTTCAGCTCGTGCATAAACTTTCATCCTTTTGAATTATAGCCTACATTATGTGCTCGTTAAATGAAATAATATACCTACTATTCATTAATTTTAAAAATTCTACATTATTCATCTTATTGATGAAATTTTTAATTTTTATTCTCCTAATGCGGCCCTGATTTCTTCTGAGACGACACGTGTTTCCCTGACACACGTGGACCAAACTCCAAACTGTTTACGAAAAAATTTAAATATCACGATTTCGTAACTCGGATCTTCGATAATTACATTTTGACAAAGATTGAAATTATATAACACATAGTTATGAGATGATCTGTGTTGTGAGAATGTAAAACAAGATTTGAATCTGGTGTAATTTGTTTCCAGTATTAATGGATGTTCGCTGCCAACTTCACGGAAGTTCGTTTTTAATGGTTATGTATAGTTTTTGGAAGTAATGCCCTTGAATTAGCATATTTTATAAATTATTGGCAATGGACTACAAATTTTTATATTATTAAAATATGAAATGTTTTTTTTAAACGATAGGCTTATTAACTATGATTTATTCTGTTTATTATTAAAATATATTTGCTTTCAGAATTCATTTTTAACGGTTCAATTTTGGTTTCGGGTTAACTAAAATAGCAGCGGTTCCGGTTTTCGTTCCTTTTCCGGTTCGGGTCGAGTTCCTGCCTACTATTAAAAATTTAATATAATTAACAGCACCTAAATAAATTGAGATTCATTTACTGATTATACAACTTTAATTAAATTATTTGAAGTTATTTTTAAAATAATTATCAATCTAGTAGCACGCAAAAATACGTTCAAATTCATTAATGGCATATAAATCAGCATATCAAACTGTATATTCTCGTTACGTATGTATTTGAAGTTGGAATTTATCAAATGCTGTTATAATATTTTGCATTCTACATTTTTGCATGTTTTATAAAGCCCACATTTGATGGTTATGCATAAGTAATATAAGTAATGATTTTCATCAGACTTAATTTTCAAGGTTCATTATTTGTGGTTATCAATATATTTCGCCTTCAATTAAGGAAAACATTGTTGCCTTGTATTTTCGTAAATACCTAACAGGTCAAACTGTTATTGTTCATGCTCTATTTTTATTACACAAATTTTAAAAGTGAGACCAATCTCGTACGATTAAAATATTCTTCTCACGTATTTGATATTTATAAAATGTCTGACTAAATTGATGCCACTAATATTAATAAAACCGCACTGTGATGATTACTTTCGATTAATTTATTATTTTTAATTAATGAGAGTATCAGAGTATGTGTCCATGTCACATTATCTATCAGTTCATTAATTTTTATCGTTAATTGTATGATAGATTCAAATTGGTTATAAATCTTCTATTAAATATCAGAAATTAATTAATAGACGTGAACAAATTTTTATGATAATGTCAGTAATTAAACCAAATCCTAGTAATTATTTCCCATAATTTTTTAATTTAGTTCTAAGTGTATCGATATCGATTCGATTAATTAAATCAATAGTTTTAATTAGGGAATATTAATTCTTCAACACTACAACACTACATGTCACAAAATATAAATGAAAAAATATTATGTAGATTGAAATAAATTGTCAGGGCTCATACGTCATACATAATTAATAAATTACTAATTTGGGTTAATTCTGTATATATTTTTAATTATGATTATTAAAAAATCTGACGTGGACACCACATGACTTCCTTGTACGCCTTGTTTGTTCATAATTTTCTTAATAACTAAAATGTAGAATAATATAAAAAATTCTTTAATTTATTATACGAGGGGCGAACCGCGACATAAAATTTGTACACCAAACTTCTATTTGGCAAGAACTTCTAATATTTCTGTGAACTTCTATTAACTTCTACAAACTACTGTTGACTTCTACAGACTACTACGAACTTCTACATATTACTGTTGACTTCTACAAATTACTGTTAACATCTACACATTACTGTTGACTTCTACCAAATTCTATGGACTTCTACAAACTACTGCTAGTGGTAACTTCTATATAAATATTTGTTGATTTGTAATGTTAATGATAAACAAGGATTTCTCTGGGTGAAAAATAAAAAAAACTAGGATTCAATTTATTTAACTTTTGAACGAGAATCAGAAACAAGATTATATGTATATTTATAGTTTCTAACTTGGTTTCTAGCTACTTCAAACTTGCAGTTAGTTATTTAAATTTAAATCTGTTCGTCGTTCGTCCTATATATCCAAAGATAAAAATTAACAACAGGTACTATACATGATCCTTTGCCCAGTCAACAAAGTACTGGTACTAATAAAATTACGAAAATTTGTATTCGAACTTAATTTTAAATTATTGCAATATAATATACTTTCAATTTTTACTATTTGTTTTGATTTATCAGTTTTAAATATATTTTTTTCATATTGAAAATTAATTCAATTACCTAATTCAAAAAATTGGTTTTCATTTTATATTATAAAAGATCTTCTAAATTTACAATTCATTTTGAATTGTAAATTTAATTCCTTTTTAAGTGAATAATGAATGGAATACTTGCATGGTACTGAAAATTAGATTTTGAACACTATGAACATAATGTTAGGTCTAAATACAAATTTTATTTAAAAAAAATATGTTTTTTAGTAAATTGAGAAAGAAATTTTACTGTGACGTCACTATTTTGTATTGAACATTATGGCAACTTTGTAGGTCACACCACATTTTCATTAATTATTATTTTTGGGCTTGTTAATAAAATTTTTGTAAAAATAAAAAATACAGGTCTCAAGTTTTTATCTCTTCTTCAAAAATATTCAATAAAAAAATCATGCAAGTAGCCCATTGTGAATTGTTAATTCCTTTTTGTTGTTGTGAATTGTGAATTTAGAATTAATTTCTTTTTTTGCTGAATTGTTCCAGTTCTGCAACACACATAACTAACATTTACCCCATCATGTTCGTTTATGTAACAATATCAATAATATAAAATATAATAATTTGTTTCCTTTTAGATCAATTCTAATCACATTAGATCAGCACAGATTTACACTATTGTTGTTCTAAGAACCGAGAAGCCACACGTAGATTAATGTCTGACGCATGCGTAAACATTTTTTAAATAAATATGTGTGCGCATGCGTCATTTGAGCTGAAAACTACTGCTAACTTCTATAAATTTCTACATATTTCTGCAAACTTCTACAATATTTCTGCATATTTCTGCAAACTTCTACATATTTCTACATATTTCTGCAAACTTCTACATATTTCTATATTTCTTTTAACTTCTACATATTTCTATTTAACTTCTACGAACTACTGTGGGCATGTACACCAAACTTCTATCGCGGGTTGCCCCTCGTTATTATACTAGTATACTCACAAATATATTTTAGTCATTTTATTTAAACTGCAGAAGAAGATATAAACGATATTTTACTATTGTCACTGCTACTGTCACTGTCATGTCATAATCATTTAAATTTTACCTAGTAACAAATGTTAATCGATCATGGGCTACAAGATACCGAAATATTAAATTATAAGTAGGTATATACTTTAATTATTCTTAAATGATAGAAGATACAGAAAAATTTATAAAATACCGATTGTAGATAATAATCACATAATCTTTCATTTAAAATAAAAAAAATTGCCTAAAATTAATTATTTATCAATTTTTTTTTTAAATTTACTACTTCCGGTTTGTAGATTGAAACCAAAAATAGGAGGTGCACAACTAGATGCTATAACAGTCCTAAATACAAAATTTCAACTTTCTACGTCTAACCGTATTTGAGTTATGCGACACACATACGTCCGTCCGTACGTACGTACATACGTACGTACATACGTACGTACGTACGTACGTACGTACAGACGTCACGTCGAAACTAGTCATAATGGATTCAGAAAAGGTCAAAACGGATATTTCCGTCAAAATCTGAGAACCGAAAATTTTCGCGATTACAATACTTCCTTACTTCGTACAAGGAAGTAAAAACGGATACCTAACCTATAAGAATTAGTATGCTGTGACATGACAATTAAGTTTTTTGATCACTGTGAATCCGAACCAATAATCTTAGTCAAATATTTTTTGCAATTTCCCACTACGAACATTGAGATCATTATCAGCATTGCAATAGGTTTTAACCGGCTAATGTGAAAATTTCAATATCACCGCCCCCTAATAATTTGATTTGAATAAATTAAGATAGCTCTTATGTTAATGTATTTCTGCAAACCGCATTTAGATATCTCGATTATTTTTCAAATAATCCAATTAAATCGCACTCGGATGATTCAAGCTGACTACTTATCGTCTAAAATGTAGTCCTAATTGAAAAAAAATCTCTCCGTTGCCAATTTGAAATTCAAAGGTCGTCGCACGGATTGAGACTTTGCCTCGACTTTGCCTGTACCAAGACGAATCGGTCGAAGTGGATCTATTGTACTATAATATCATCTACTATTCTATAATTGGAAGAAAATATTGTTTAATGGCAAAATAAATAAAAAATATAGGTATTTTTTGGACAACCAAATTATTAAAATTTAATATTTCTTAACCTGTTGAATAAAATTTTTTGCACTTCCGGGACTAAAACTCTTCTTTAGTCCTTATTTTTAGGGACTTAGGTTCTTAATTTGATCCCAAGGGATTATTTTTCATATTTAATCCCGTTGTCAAGGAATTGAATTAATTATTCCCGTTGTCAAGTAAATACGTGCTATTTGTTACAGAGTATCTATGGTAACAATATAAATATTTGTCATAAAATTTACTGTCAAAATTGCAAAATGTGTATTCTTTTAAACTATTTTGCATTCATTTGAGGATGAAGTGCAAAAAATAGCGTATATACCACAGGACTAAAGTATCTTTAATCCCTCAGGTGATTATTTCCCTCACCTTCGGCTCGTGAAATAAACTTTCACCCTCAGGATTAAATCATGCACTTTAGTCCCTCAATATATAATATACTATTTTGTCTACATTTTTAATAGTAGGTACTTATTATACTTATTATTTAATGGTAAAATGAAAAAAGTTGTTTTCTGGCGAAATTAGTAACATCGGACAGTAGGTTTTATGAAGTGTAGCTTATTTCGGAGAGGATAAAAAAAAAACAAATTTGGCATTACCACACCACAGAGACACACATGAATGTATTATAGATTATAGTCTGAGGAAATGAATTTTTCGTTTGAAATGCCTGATATTCTTGCTTCTTCCATACTTCATAACCTCAATTCTTCAATAAATTGACTTTAAAATTAAATATCATTTTTATAAAACTGACGATACACTTGAAAATCAATCAATCTTCTTCTATATTCTATTAATATTGCGATAGATTTTTGTTAAAATCTGTCGTCTGGTTTAGATACACTAATTTAATAACGCACGATTTCAAATTACCTTCCTATGTTTGCAATGCAAAATAGGTCAACTTTACAGTCTTATAATTGCCAAACGAAACTGACGATTGTCCTGTAAATTTATTTTTTCACGGCATGCGGAGAAAACACAATTTTCTTCTCGCGAAATAGTGAGGAAAGTAGGTTTTCCCTCTCTAGAGAGGAAAGTAAGCAGTGTTACCACCAGTGTTATTTTACGATGAAATATTTTAAAAATTGTAAGTAATTTATTATTTAATTGAAAATTCTGATTTTATAGTAAAGTATTATTTTACAATTATTTTGTTTTATACTTTCTTTTTCTACTATTTCACTATTTTACAACTTAAATAATTTAATTTGGCATATTGGCTGCATTTCGTTGTTTTCAAACGTCATTCTGACAGATGGCAGTTATAACCTAACTTTTAGTTATGTGTTTCTTCTACATTTACAATGTTTTTAAATATGTCGTGAAAAAAAATGTTGTGTCTAACACGAGAGGAAAGCTCTTTTTCCACTCTTGCTCGATTGCCTCACTCGCTTCGCTCGTGACACAAACTTTGAGCTCGAGTGGGAAAAAGAAGCGCTTTCCTCTCTAGTTGGACAAATAACTATATATTTAGCTACCCGTAAGTTGTAAAAAATGGTAAATAGAAGAAAACTAAATGATTTTGACAGATCTAGCTAATAATATTCACGTAATATTAGCGATATCATTTGTGACTAACCTAACATATTTGTCATAAAGTGAAATTAGTTTTTCTCCAAATTAGAAAGGTATGATCACGGAAAAATATTGTAACTAACTCATGTGTTAATAGGCGATTAATAATCTCGACAATTAACGCGTTCGCTTCTCTCACGCGTTAAAATGTCTTAATTATTAATCGCCTTCATTAACACACTAGATAGTTAATAACTATTAAAAGTGTATTATTATCATACACATATAAATGCCCTATATAAATTTTATTTATTTCTGTCGTCGTCGATTTTGCTAGACAACCTTAATGTTTACATTTTCATCTTTTAATTGCACTATATTCTACTCAATTCCACAACTGATGTAGGTAGGTAGTCATTATCGGAACAAATAACATAACAAGATTATGAATCTGTTCTGTTCAATTAATAAACCTCTTCATTCATCTTCAAAGTTTACAATCCAATAACTTCAATCTAAACATCTCAGCACCGCTGGGCAAAAGCACAATCTTTGCTTTACAACCATTCTTAATTTAGCAATCAGTAATCACCTGCCAAGTCAAACTAGCCAAGACTTCTTTAATTTCAGGGTTCTTAAGGTCTTTACTCGAAGCACGAGCCACCGAAATTCATTTTCTTTCGTGAAATACTTTACACAATCGTAAAATGAGTTATGTATTATCAATGGAAGCACTGAGAAAGATAAGACGGAGAATTTGTGCAGGATTGGATCTAGCTTTATTGTGCAGTAACTAAAAATCCATTGGACTGAAATCTTCTACCCTATGAGAAACGGGTTTTGAACATGAAATAATTATTTTTTTCAATACCTGCACCGAAAACGCCACCTTACGTCCCTATTATCAGGGACGAAAGTTGAGGTGTTTCACCGGTCAGTATTTTTCCTATCTAGGTAGGAAAAGTACTTTTCCTCCCGCTGTATGCGGGAATCTACCTGATTTTTTTCTTCCTAGGAAGGAAAAGTACTTTTGCGGGATTCCAAAATTGAGTATTTAGATGATTTTTATTTATTTTATGGAATTATTATACATTTTCCCAATGTTATCATCCGGTTCATCTCTTTTTTCAACTTTTAATTGCTTTTCGGTGCAGGTATAAGTGTTCTTTCGACTCGTCGGAAAAACGCCACTTTCGTCCCTAGTTGCACAATATACTATTTTTTACGACATGCAGGGAAAATACAACTTTTTCTCGCGAAATAGTGAGGAAAGTAAGTTTTCCCTCTTTAGAGAGGCAAATAAGCAGTATTACCACCAGTGTTATTTTACGATGAAATATTTTAAAAATTGGAAGTAAATTTATTATTTTAGTGTGATATACTGTAAATGTATTATTTTACTATTATGTTTTATACTTACTTTTTCTACAATTTTACGATTTTACGACTTAAATTTAATTTGGAATATTGGCTGCAGTGAAACAAATAGTCAAAATTACGGTTTCAAAATTTGGTGTTGGTAACATTGATTACCGGCTGATCAAGAAACTAGTACAAAGCTTGGATGTGATTCTAGGCAGAAAAAGTTTCTAAAATGTAAAATCTAATTCCAGTTTCTAGCCGAAAAATGTATATTGTAAAACAGGCTTAACATTTATGACGGTTACTTATTTCAAATTTACTTTATAAAATGAATTTATTTATAGTAGTATGTCGTCAGTATATTCTACTCTTTCGAATGATTATCATGATCAAAAATAGAGCAAAAAATCAACTGACCTATATAACTTTTTAAATATCTTCTCATTTTAAGACTTAATTTCTGAGTATTCTCCTCCTGTTTACGCTGTTATAAATTCGGTCCTGGATAAAAAGTCCGCTAAAAGGCTCAGCAGAGCGTGTAACTCGGTAAGAGGTTCCTTAATTGATTTTTTAATGGGCGAGGAATGAAGCCACGACCAGTAAATTCAGAACATCAAAACCTGCAGTGTGAACTAAGTATGTGTATTATGAAATAAGTGATGTGACTCTAAAATTTACCGACTGGAATAACTCTAAAGTTATAATTAATGTGAAAGTACCCACGTTAAACGAGAAAATTAAATTTTTACTCTTAATGTCTGTGCGTTTTCGTATGTTAACTGCACCTGCTTATTTCAGCTTTTGCATATTGAATATTCGACTATTGAATTTAACATGTAAATTTATTAATAAGGGTTTTATCGATATTTATGCATAAATTAATTATGTAAAGTATACGAATGATCCAATGATGAAAGTCGCTTAATGTTATTTATCACGCGCGAATTCAAGACCGTTATTTCGGCACAAATATTAAATCCATCATTACGGACAATTTCAGTAATACGATCAAATTAAACAAAAACAAAAAACAAAGTCGTTCGTAGTAGGTATGTATTACTCTTCAATGAGTACCTACCATGTCCAAGATGATTTACATTGTGATGTTAGTTGTGTACCTTTAAAAAATGTAGCCAAGAAAAAGTATTTACCTACAAAATTGAATGCGTTTAAATGTAGCCTTTTACTTATAAACAATTTAAAAATAGATTTTAACGTGAAGTATAGGATTCATCATATCCATGGATACGAATTTGACAGCAATGTATTAGAGCGTTCTTTTTAAAATGAACACAAGGCATAAATTTGAATTTGTTAATTGATGTCACAATGCTGCTATCTGCAAATACAATGTATGCTTAGAAAAATTAAAAGTTAACATTGCTGTCAAATTTGTAATCGTAACCATAGATATAAAAAATCCCATGTTTCACGTTAAAATAAATTTACTTTAAATATATGCGATTACGTAAGAACATAAGTTTCTTACATAAATAGTGAAAACAAAAGAATATGAGTGAGTGAAATCAGAGTACAACAAACAAGAGACAATTTGGTCGACCGTAGAAGGAAAGTCAAAGTTTACTACGTCTACCTCCACACAGAGGCAAATACTTTTACTAAATTATAGTCAATGGTTTTGAATAAATTCCTCTTGGGAACAGATTTATGCACTACTCTCGTTCCCATTTCAACGAAGACAGAGCCTTGCTTTCAGCCATTCAGCCCTTGCAATTCAAATCAGATTCATTCTGATCGCTTTACATAAAACAACTGTGATTGGGCATAAACAATGCGCCTTGATTAACGAATAAATAGCGAATCAAGATGTTGGTGGTCCCTCTCCCGACAATTCAATTAAAACATTTCGGAGCTCTCGCTTAGGGGTAACAAATTAATTATTTCCATTTGCTTGTTTTCTTTTCAGAGCCATCGACAAAAACGTGCATGTGATTAAGGAAATTATAATGAACTAATAAATAAACATAACCCTTAAAGGATAATAAATAATAAAATTCTTGCGATAAAATCAAATAGACCGTATTTTGAAGAGATAGTTATTATCCTAAGATGGTAGCATTTTTTGTTTGAAGTAATGTATCGACAGATATAAGATTATTTTCAAGTCGGTACTTTAGGGCTTCGCTCTTGACACATTAACATATTACTTAGTAGATATCTTGCGCACTTAAATTTGAATAAGTATTTACATAGATATTACTAATTATTTTGATACAGCATATCGCGGTTTAATGCGCCTACTTGTAAATTAAATGCGTGGGCTAAAGTGATAACTTAGATACCCTCAAATTACTTTTTAATTTTCTGGTATTTGTGTTGGCGTGAGATAAACGACAGTTATAGGTACAGCAATATAAAATAAATCTTACTATTAATTCTACTGACATTAGGAAAATCATGTGCTTCATAATGATTTCTTAATAATTTTTATTTCAATATATTTGATATAAATTTCAATTTTTATTCTTATATAAATAATTTTTTTAGGTTACTGGCGTTTGTTTAATATTTTAGTTTGATTTTGTGTCAAAATAGTATATTACATAATGAGCGAATAAATTGAATGATATCTTGTGAGTGAGATTGTGGACGCACGAGGCTTGCAGAGTTCGGAAATCTCACGAACATTCGATAGACACTTTCCAGAGTTTTTCCCCCGACAATAAATATTAAACATTTTATTCATAAATATATTTTGATGTAACTGCCACTGTCATAATTTTAGTATTACGAAGAAACAAATATAGGTACCACGATCATGGAATACATTTTCAATAACAAAATTACCAAATGTTAGAAAGACAACCCATGCCTACTAAAAGATAAAACAAAAATTGAAACTGTTAGATAAGACCTGTTTGATAACATATCGAACTGGTTGAACGGATGTGTGATAGTTATTGTTTATTTTCGTAGGTCGGTAACAGTATGGAAACTGTTAGTTCCGTATATGGTCGTGGGAAAAAATTGCAACAGTATAAAATGTCTTGATTTATGAATTTTGTTAGTTAGGCCAAGTTTAAGTATAAATATTTACTTCATACTAAGTACAATTTTTTATATGAACAGCTTTTATGCTTTGAAAAGAATTGATGGATATTTTAAATACATGGTAGGTACTATGGCATATATATACTCAACTTCCTGGAAGAATTTTTTCAAAATTTGCAATTTTTATTTACATGCTTTTTAATCAAACTGTTCTGGGACACTATTTCCATAAAAAATTTCATATGTTTATTTAATTTTTAATTATCTTGCCATTGTTTAATTTTAAAATTTTATTTCTCTTCATTCATAGTTAGCCAGATATCATTATGCAATCTTCAATCCACTGGTTCCAAAAATGTGTTCCTTGCAAAAACTTCCATTAATTTAATGAAGTTTAAAAAAAATTGTTCCATGATTAGTAAGTTAAATATTATATACACGAAATTTTGAATCTGACGATCATCATTTGACAGATTTTACGTAAACTTTGAATTATAATAATGTGTCAAAGATGAAAATTAACCAGGTCCATAGACTCATGGACATGTAGAATATATTTTTCTTTAATGCTATTTTATGTATTCAAGCCTATTTCATGCAGGTACTAAAATATTTAAACATAATTATACAATCGTTTTTATTGTCAAATAATTATAATTTCAAAGGCAAATCCTAAAACAGCGGAACTATAAATCACTCGCACCTATCCTGAATAATTTCCCAGGAAGGTCTTTTGTCTCGACGTAGTTATAAGTACGAATAATTACAAATAGATACAGAAATTTATTGTTTTTAGCAGACATGCAAATCACACGTTAAATATGTGACTTTTTCCAAGTACCGAGTTATCTTTACGCTGGTTACATACAAAACCAACTCTGTGTCACGGTCGTTTTTTTTTATTTTTTCCGACAAAAACACCTTTTCGGTAATGTTCTCTGCATACAGATCAATGGCGTATTTTAAATTTAAGTACGGAATTGACGCGGACATTTGCATCAGGTTTTTAATTCTCTTTGTCGTTAAACAGTTATTCGCGTATATCTATCACACTGTAAAACACTGTCTGCAATTTTAATGCTTAAAGGAAAAAAATGCCGCCTTTCAAGGAATCAAAAAGAAAGAAGATAAATATAAAATTTAGTGATAGAAAAATATTAAGTACAGCTTAACACTAATAGGTACAATTCGGACAAAAATGTCAATATGCTAAATTCGAGCTAATATAATGTTATCAGGATCTTCGTAGAATTATTTGACTCATTCTGTATTTCACAACTTCGTGCATATACACTATACAGGGTGTAACCTTACCTGTGTAACAAAATTTAAGGGCGTATAGTATTGGACGCACTGATCATGAATCAAATAGAATTGATGAAATTCGTAAAATTATCAGTAGTTTGCAAAACAATATCATTTTGGGTATCACTGGTTGTCACTTGTCATATTTAAATACATAAAAAGTTAAACAATAGTTACGCAGTATTTATTAGCGTAATTACATTAATGTAATAAAAAATTTACATACAGGAAAAAAAATTAAATTTGTAAGTACTTACAAAATGTCTCATTTGCTTTCAACAATATTCTTTTTGATCCATGATTAGTGCGTCAAATACTATACACCCTTAACTTTTGTTACACAGGTTGGGTTATACCCTGTATTTTAATGGCATTACAAACCCCAGCTTATACTGATCATGGAACAAAAATATTCGAAAATTTAAGAGCATACAGTTTTCACAAGAAGCATATTTTTGGATTGTTGATTGTATTATTGATATGTGATTAAATATGTATGGAATACAAGTTAAATTTCAATTAACTGTTTAATTTAAAAACCTATGGAAACTAAAATTGCGAATTGATCGAGTTGAGCATTATAATATGCCATTCAAATATATGCACGAAGTTATGAATCACACTATATATTATACGTTATATTTTGGTTTTAATTAAAATAGAGGTCAGTAAATATAAGCAAATGAATCATTTTTACCTTCCGCCATACCTTTAAAGGAAGGTATTGGAATCATGCTAAAAATCGGGTAGTGAGTTTTTAGTAGTGAGCACGAATTAGGGTCCTTACAATTGATTTTTGATAGTTTCACGATGATATGTGTGTGTATTTCTGTCAGTCGGATAACTCAAATACGAATTACCCAAATATTTTGATATTTGGTATTTAACATTTTTATATAAATTGGAAAAGCTCATAAGATTTTGGTACAAATATCTTCACCGGAAGTGATATTTTTTTAAGATTGATAAGATTAATTGTCAAGAATTTCTATAAATTTGGATAAATATAGTATTTATTTGTAAGGATAAGGGGAAAAGATATTTGCAACTTACTTTTTACAAAAATTGTCTTTATCTGGTAGCATTATATGTAGTAAAATTTCCAAATAAAACGTTGAAATCTTGTAATCCATGATTACAAATATTGACAGGTGAGACGGGTGACACGTTGACATACTAATGCCATATAAGTCATAAGTAAGGTATTAAAATGTAGTAATTGAAAGGAGGATGGCTCCAACTTCTGTGAACGAATCTTTTGATTCAGGTGATGCAAATTTCTGTGTTTGAATATTTTAGATTTTTATTTGTGTTTTAAATGAGCACCGGATTGTAAGTATACATTTATGTTTATAAGTCTAGATATGGCGGGAGGTTGTGTGCTGGCCACATCAGATTTTTTTATATGAGCACAATAAAATCAGTTTGCAATTTGTGTGAATTATGACAATAACTTGACATAGTTCGAAATCGTATCGTAAATTTCATATTCCGTATATCAGTGATAATCGAGCATATAAACTCGTAACAAAGTGTACTGTTTAACCTCGCATTTTCTAATCTCTATCAGTAGATTTTTTTATGTCATATTTTATTTTCCTACAAAGTAGTTTCGCCAGAATTCATTATCATTAGACAAGGGTAGATGTAGATTAATAAAAAAGAAAAACTTCTACATTTAAATTTCATTATAAGGGTCCTAATATATCATCAGACTACTGTGTAATAGAATAAACATAAAAAACAATTTGATTCATTTTGTTTAATGATGAAGAAAAAAATTAACGATGCTTCTGCGGGATGATTTAAAACAAACCAAGATGAAGTTTGAATGAGGGTTATTAATTAACAAGAAACTATAAATGAAGAATAAGAATTTCAATTTCCGATGGGTGTTCCGAAATTTAATCCGCTTTTACGTTTTTAAAACGAAAAGTCACGGTTTTCATACTTTTTCTATTATGGTTGAACGTTAACCACCAACCCCTAATTTGAAATTTCATGCTGCAGTGTGAAAAATCAGAGCATGTAATATCAAGTTTCAATTTTCTCAAGAGTGGGAACTTTCTCCAGGAAAAAACTCTTTATCTTTTTACCAATTTAGCGAGAAGCAAGCAGCAAGAGCCTTCAACAATGTTGCTACCGTTATGTCGTTAACTGAGGTAGCTAAGTATAATTGAAATTTGACAGATGAAAAGAAATTTAATACTTTTATTGTAAGCACGACTTACGTTTGGAATATCAGCAACTGAGAATAGGGTTGAATTAAAATATCACATTTAATATAACGTTTGAAATTTGAAACCGATAGGTATTCTAGAAATTGTTATTTAGAATTTTATGCCAGTGTTTTTATGAGTACGCTAACTCTTTTGCTGATTGTAAAAGTTAAAAGTTTCTATTTTCATATTATGGCGTAGGCAGATTGTAAAATTAGGCTATTTATAAAAGCACATTATGTCATATCATTTTATTTCTCTCACGAAGGGTATTAAGTTCTTTATTTAGTTCAGTTCATTCAACCAAAACTCAGTGGGACTCACGAAGGGTATTAGATTGTTTATTTTTAGTTCAGTTCACAGTTTAGCAAAACGAGTATTTAAGATGATCCTCTACCGCGCCAGAAAACAGCCAAAGACATGGATTTCGCGCGACACTCCATTGCGTTTATTGTTTTGTTGAATATAATAATCTAAAGAAGATAAAAGTACAATCTATAAAATAGTCAATGCAGAATTTTAAAATTTTGCTTCAAAATCGAAATATGTTCATTGAATTTTGACAATTTTTGTTATTTTTTGAACACAAATATGTTTTATTATAAAACGAATTTATAAAATTCGATCGGTTATTTCAGAGATCCAAGCTTTGTTGACAATATATTAAAATTTGAAGTTAATTCACTTATAAATAAAAACTGTACAGTGGTGCGCGAAAACTCTCTTTTTTTTACAAATATTGCAGTTTTTTTTACAAATATTGGTGCCTACATTATTTTTTCCCCAATAAACGGTATAGAATAGCATGCGGAATCAATGTTTTTGACTGTTTTATACCATGGGTAGAGAATCACCTTGACTCAAGAAGGGTATTGGTTTTTTAAATTTAATTCAGTACAATAAGTCGAGTCTGTGGAATTCAAGAAGGGTAATTGTGTTCAGTTCAGTTCCGAGTTTCTACCAAAAGCCTCGGCATATTGTGTAATACAATAATATGACATTATATAGTCATTTAGAAAAAGACTATAGGCATTTTATAAAACGACTGATTTTATAATTAGCCTACGACATTATATACCTACCTAATTCACTGTCAGATATTTGCGTACTACCTATTGTAAGATCTGAGTATCAAAATGTTTTACTTTTTGCTATTGTAAATTCCCTAACTATTTTAAAGAATGGTATAAGAATATATAATACAAATACATTAGTAGTTAGTAGGTACACGTGAGAACTAATTTTAAGTAAAGAAGTTCTTCGGAATATTTAAGGCTACCAGTCTCTAATTAAAGTAAAAAATGTAATAAAAACTACTAATGCTCATTTGTATAAATTTGTTTACACCCTCAAGTGCGAACACAATTTTATTTACTTAATTTGATTTTAATAAACAACATTAGAAACCGCCGCAAGGAATAAGAGCAAAAGTAAAACGTATCTTAGTTAATTTCATGGCTTGTAAAGCTTAATCTACTTCAACTATCCTTCATATGAATTGCTTCACTTAAACCTTTGCAAATATCTCTTTACTAATGTGCACTTCTCAGTGAAAAACGCTGTGATTCATTATTAGTTTGAGTAGGCGTGGCACTGCCCCTCAAATTATAAATCTAGAAAAAAATGACAGTGAAGGACTGAAAGTGAAATGACCCACTAAAATGTGACCCATGTCCTAATGACTATCATTTCAATTATCCAAAAATTCTTATAGTCCTTTTTCTCAAGCTAATGTTACAAAAAATCTACCATCATTAGAAAGTGATTCTAAGAGCCTAGTTTGTCGTTTAGGGATGAAACATATTTTGAAATGGAAGAAAAATTCAGAACAATTTTCTTGGGCATCATATTTTATGTTATAATGGTACTCAAAATAGTATTGAAAAATTGATTTTGTTATGAATAAAAAATGGAGTAGTACCGTAGTAGGTACCAATGTCTGCATTTTAATAGGTAATAGTCTTTGCTCTTTGTCTCTTCCCCTTCCTCGAGCTGAAATGTTGAAAATTGGACACAATTATTTTAATCAATATTTTATTTTGTAATTTTGCAAAACATGATTAAATTTGATCAATAATCGCGCCTGGTTTTCTAGCAGGTAAGAAGCAAATATTATGAAAATTCAAAAGTGTAAATTGTAAAATATTCTTTGCCGCAGAACCATCTCAAGAATGTACCCCCGTAAATATATCACAATTAAAAAACAACCATAGATAACAAGATTAAAATAATTCCCGCACCGCATTAAAAAAATTTGTAGCCAATTTCGATTATTTATTATGCGTTTTATCAGCCATTTTCTTCAATCATTTTAATTAATAGTCAAACGTTCGCTACCACCAACGGCTCTACTGCCCGTGCAGCAATATATCACTGCGCAGGCGCAGCGCTTGCTGCGCGCACGCATGCACACACGCACGCACGCTGCGATGTTGTGTCACTAGGATCCTGTACGTGAAAACATTCATTACAAGACTGGAGAACATGTGTACGTGATTTAAACACGAAGAATTGGTTCTAATAAAGAAATAAACCTAGACAAAAAAATGAAAAATGGAGAGATTTATTGTTTGTGGAGACTTGTAATGAAACTTTCATTTAAAATAATAACGCTTTTTTTCTTTTATTCAACTTGGGTGTGGCTGCCTTACATACTGTGAGTCATGGGTTTAAATGTATATTTGGCCATAAATAGTTACCAGCCTTCAAATCACTCAAGTTGTTAGTGGAGAGTTCGTCAGACTATTGTACAGTTTATTTATGTATTTTGATGGTAATCATTCCACAGTATTAACTCCAAATGACAGAATGGTTGATTCGTATTATAGTGGAATCCAACCACCCGATCCCAATGGTATTACATATTTTCGATTACTGGGACCGCTAGCATGCTAGGTTGTTCTGATTAGGGGTTTTAACTCCAAATTTTCCCAAAAGCGGACATAAATCAGTGGATCCAAAAGGAGATTTTTTGAAAATTTTAAGGCCAAGCGTGTTTTAAATCAAAGATAGATAATATAAACAGAGTTCCTTACAATGAAGCAAATTTAACAAATTTAAAAATAAAATTAAATTAAGGCGTAAGTAAAATGCACGAAACTTACGGCTTCTATACCTGACGGCGATTCATGTTGACTCACAGTCGCTAATAAGCTGGTTCGGCACTCTTGGATTCTACTGTTCGAATAGGTCAAATACCTAATTACCAAAAAAGCGTAGGTACATTAGGAACTACAATTTCTTTATAGGCGTGCGTAGCGTATGTAGGTACACATTAATATTTTATTACTAGAAATGGGTATTTAGGTTGTAAAATTGACAACAAGGTAGCTACCTAAATAGCTTCAAAAAATTATTATTTTAGGTACTAAATGTCTGAAATTAGGTTTTAAAAGTATTTTAAGGTTTTAAGGAAAAAAATTGAAATATAATTAAAATTGCTCCTAACATTTATTGATAAATTATATAATTTTTTTAACAATGTTACAAATTGACAATTTTAAAATTACAAATATTTGTAAATGTGTGCGAATTAACAAGAAAAAAATTATTTTTTAAAAACACGATTTAGGTAGGTACCTACATTTAAAATAGAATTTAAGTAGGTATATACCTACTTCATTGGTAAGTTAGGTCATTTTTTTAAAAACACGAGTTTATGTAAAATAGATAAAATCACGTTGACCTCAAATTGAATGAAAATTGGTTGTCATATATTTCAGATGCAGTACCTAGCTATTTCGTTTACCTAGTATTTTACTTCAATTTACTATAGCAATTGGCAATCACTCGTTTGATTGATTACGACACTAGCTTACAGTGAGTAATTCTCATTATTAAACGTCAAACTGGCGATTGATAAATTATATTGTAAATTTTAAAAACCCATTAAAATTAATTATTTCATCCCTCATTTTTGACTGTGATCTCCATCTGTCATTTCTCAATGTGTCTCAATGAAAACTGAATCTCTTCAAACAAAATTTAATAGTAAAACAGTGCAGTGTGCTTTCCGGCACACATCCGGAGCATTTTGGTTTTTAGCGTGAGAAAGACAAACATCGCTCTAAGATTTTATTTTTATTCCATTACCAGGTAGCCGGGCGACCCAATTAAAAAAAATACAAACTTTAAACCCCGGAAACGTCGATCATAAATCTACTTTCGATATTGTTAAATCATTGCCGGAATGATTTGAATTTCTTATCTATCGGGGGTTAATCTGCTGAGTAAAGACTAATTAATATTTTCGAAATTAATTAGGGATGATCGTAAATATTACAGTTTTAGACGTGAGAATCTGTCCCACTTCACTCATCCTTGCTATAAATAATAAATACAAATCAATTCCATTTCGGCCATTGAGATCATGAACCATCAGTATGACAAGAATGCTATTGTTTTTCTCCCTTTTCAGTATAATGTTTTTTTTGTCGTATAAAAATCATGAATAACCAAAGAGATATATCGCAATGCGGTTTGAAGAATTTAATAGAATAGAATAGAATAGAATAGATATTTATTTGCTTGAAGAAAAAATACTTCATACAAATGAGTTGATAACATTACATGAGACAAACTTATTATAACTGATGTAATATATAGGTAATTTTTTTTTTTATCATACTTCTACTTCATAAACTTAATTATAAATATACATGATTATACATTTAATATGAATGCTCTGATCCTTAGGGCCGCTTGGACATATTTGTATAGATCGTACATCTTCTCTTTGGTTGGGTTGCCAATCAGGGTCTTCATAGCGTCTTCTTCTTCTTCAGGGAAGTCGTTTGATAAGTGTTTTGTGATATAAAGGTTTCTAAGAGGATTGTACATAGGGCAGCGAAAAAGAAAATGGAAAAGATTATTTGCTTCAAGTAGGTTACATAAATCGCAGATATCTTCATTGTTGAATTTGTGGGAATAGCTATCTTGATATAAGGAGAAGTAATTTGGATTGACTGTTCTAAGTTGGCCTGTTGTCTTAAGGACATTGTACGGGATGTTTAAGGAGAGATAATTATGGGTAGTGTTGTAGGTAAGGAACGTTGAAGTGTACGACGAGTTCAGAATTCTTTGAGTGTCGGTTCTGTATAGCATTTCTCTGTATGCGACGTTTATATTGTTCATTTCATTTTGCAAGATAATACAGCTTTGTTCTTCCCATACCCCTTGAAAATTAACTTTGGTTAAGTTATTTTGTAAATTTCTGATCCAGTTGTATCTAATTTGTTTGTCTTCAGATATAATGGTGCCTTGTTTAGTGTTTTGTTTTAACAGCTGATTGTAGAAGAATTTAATATATCTCATTAATAATAAATAATGACACATATCCGAAATAAAAGATTTTTCGATCACGTAGACTAAATTTATTTTTGTTTTTACGAGTTCCTATATAAGTACTAAGTCTTGCAAATACTTTACCTGATTAAAAAATTGGGATCCATCAAATAAAAACATTTGTATGAAATAGTATATTTCATAACAAGTATCGAAAGTGAGAAATATCGTACGAGTGTACAGTTTGACGAACGAGGTGCAACTGAGTGAGGTAATACTCAACACACGAACAATAAGATATTACTTTCGAACGAGTCATGAACGCTATTTTTAGACGACCATAAATTTTTTAAATATACACACAACATTCAAATGATATTTCTACTGTCATTTCAAACAATCAACAAACATATCATACTAGTTCATATGACATTTTCCGATATCTATTATTTTCTGTAGAGATCGCCTAAAAAAATAAATAATGAATAAATTGAATTATCAACGCAAATGATTTTTAAAAAATGTGGTACCTACACGAAAAAAAGGTTTAGTTGGTGATAATAAAATTTTAGCGTCCATAACTAAAATTTTTAGTGGAATTTTAGCAAACAAATTTCTTAGTCATCCCAACATTTTTTTTAAATAAACGTAAATTAGTACTCATAACAAACGGGATCTTCTCCCTGTCAACTAATATTGATTTGTTGTCACTATTAATTTAAATTATTTGGGTCAAATAATAATATTTGGTTTATGTTACTACTTTTCGACCGTACAGCTAAAAATATTTACAATACGTTTTTGTTACGAACCTACATAATAATATAATAATTTATATTTATTTAAAAAATAAAGCATGTACAACATTTGTCTCTTTCTATAATAGGTACTACTTATCATAATTTACAAATTTCCATAAATATTAACACAAAAAACATAATTCCAAAAAGTATAAGTAGTAAAACATTACTTAACCTGCAAACGTTTGTACATAATCTCCAAACCCCAGTATTTTAGTAAGCTGATGTATTATGTTGATGTTAAAAGCACAAACAACTTTTTTGACTTATATCAACCTATATTAAAACACACTACACTGTAATATCAGAGAGACACAAGTCACATCAACAACACTGCATCATCATGTTAAAAATTGTGACAAATAACTATCGAAACTGTTTAACCTACTAATAATTTGGCTGTAGCAGCAATATTATATTAGTCACTAATATTTAGTTCTCGCAAATAACAAGAACATTGTTGAGGCAACAAAAGCGATTATTTGGGCCAAGTATTTTTCTATGTTGATAAAAAAAATTATTTCTTTGACAATAATGTTAAGCCATGGCGACTGAGAGAGTTTTGTAAGATTAACAGGCATAATTCTTGAATCTGTTTAAGAAACAAATCTCGTTTGTCTCCGTAACAATAAATTGATCAAGTACCACCTCATTTTAGAGCGCAAATATTTCTAATGTGTCGTTGAATACTGTATTCTGCAGTTCGTCAATTATGTGAAATTTATGGAAATACCCTTGTAATTATGTTAAATCTACAATCTACGTAACATATATTTTTTTATCTGCATTAAAAATAAAGTAGAAATAATGAGAAATGTATTTTATTTTTAACGCTCAAATATTTGTGGGTGAAACTTAATCTCGTTTAGGGTAAATAATGATTTTTCTGTGAAAAAACTCCTTGCGGTTTTGAAGAAGTTAACGATTTTTTTCTCCTTTATATTCAAGGTTCCCAAGAGGCCTTAGTATCAGGGCCGCGTCCCTTACCTGGATTTTTTCAGCTATTTTATTGTCATTTAAATTTTTTGTACCTGCAGTTACTCCACATACATTATTAAACAGTTTTTTATGTCTTTTACTTTCTTTGAACTGTAAAAATTTTAATATTTTTTGAACAAGAGGAGTGGGTAAATATAGTTTTAATTTCATCTCACGGTGATTCATATTTTTTCTTGAATTCTTAATTAGTTTAGAAGTTTTTATGAACACTAACTTTATTTTATTTCTCTATAATCTTTCGGAACGTTTCAGAGAGATACATTTTATGGGAGGATAGAGAGTGGGCTTATTCGGGACTAATGTACTGGAAGATTTGGGTTCGAACCTGGTCTGCCCTCAAAATATACTTAACAAAGTAATGTTTGGATGTTTCCTACTATTTGCACTGATTAATATTTGCTTGAAAATGCCTATAAGACATTAAAATGTATCCAAAAGTAGGTACACAAAGCTAAATCACAATTCGCCAACTTATTACTCGCCTAAACGCAACTGAGTCAAGAGAAAATCAAGCTGGATGACTTCTATATACACTATTTTAAGGTAGCGAGCGGTTTCTGTCAAAACAATTAATTGATAATCTATGTCCTTTTGATTAATATTGTTTACCAATTTAAAATTCCTAAGTCCGACCATAACAGATATGCATGTAATAGGCTACTAACATGAATTTTTTTATAAAATATTTTTTATTATATGCTTTCCAAAATCGTTACTGTGCGAACGGTTTCATCGCCTACGTTTTTCTAAATTTCATTTTAAAGATATTTTAGAATAATTACATATAGTTACTCAACAAATTTGGAGAGAATATAGGTACTAAAAAAATTAGTAAGTAACACATACACAAACTGAATTTTAGAGGACTCATCTAATTTAAGGACTCGGCTTGCGCCTCTTGAAACAGATTCGTTCTGTAATACTCTATTTTGCGTACTTGTCACATAAATAACTATTTTGCAACATGTCATATAGTATAACAAGTGTACATTTTAAAACTGCCAATAGTAAGAAGAGCAAGAACTTTCATTAAAATATTATTTAATTATTTCTTGTATCTACTATATTTTCTGCAAAATTAATCTGTTCTTACAAGAAGTAAGAACGAAAATTAAACGTTGATTTTTTAAAAACAGTTTTGGTAAATAAAAAATAAAAAGTAAATTTCAAGATAAAATTGTCTTTGTTGTTTTTACATTATTCTTTAATTCGGCTTAAAATTTCCCTTTGTAAACAAACTAATTTAAATGAACTGATTACCAGAACTGGAATTACAAATGGAATACAGATAATATTGCAGAGATACACGAATAAAATAAATAGAATTCGACTTCTGTTGACACATTAATTTGCTAATTGAGAATCAATTTTATGGATTAATCTTTATTACTTGAATTTAATGTTAAGTATGTTAATACAGGTATGCTGATGAAAATCATAAATTTCGTTTAATTAACAAATAAATTCTTGATACAAAAAGAATTTGTTCAATTCGACAAATTAGATAAATTTAATGGTCATAAATTCAGATCATTATTTACGTGGGCCGATATTACATAATCGATAAAAATCTCAAGAATTTTTGTACGAACCAGGTAAACTACATACATTAATTTTATAGTGCGTAATAACATATAATTATGCGTTACAATATTTACTTAAAGTTAAAAACAAACAACGGCATACATCAAAAGTAACGAAGCATTACTGTGTCAATTACTTTAACACTAAAGACACAAATTGGTGTAATCACATTGTAATTTTAACCTTTATTTAATAAAATAAAAAACAATTACCCTGAATATTAAAATATTCAACTTAATAAAAATGCAACTGGTACGCAATGGAAATTTTAACGGTAAATTCTGAGAAAATAACCACACAAGCAAAAATAAAGCACACAGTTACTTCAGCAGACAGATTCAAGATAATAGGGAGGGTAATTATTGCTTTTTTATCTAATCGAACGATCTTAATCTAATAATCAACTACTGTAATATTTATCTGATTTTCGGTTCCTGCCAGACAATGAAATTATTGCATGCACACCCCTTTCTATGGGAGAATTTTATGGTTGTCATTGTTTTTTTTTTAGGTAATTGTTAGTGCGTTATCGTTTTCGGCTGATTATTTGGTAGTTTTTACTTTTGTTTTATTTGTTTTGTCTCACGTGTTTGTTTCAAATACTGGAAAATTTTGTTTGTTTTATTTTATTCGGCATATAAAAAGATATATATCTGATTATGTCACGTTTTTTAAATTATTTTGGTTATTATTAGTCTGGGAACATTACTGAAGTAGATAAATTGAATTTTTCAGCACCTTTAAAATATAACAATACATGCCCGACCTATGTAATAATATAGAGGGAAATAATCGTGATTTTTTGACAGTTCGAGATTTTGATGAATCTTTATGCATAGTGCACACGGAGAAACTTTTTGACATGTTTCCTGGAAAAAGTTTCCGGAAACTTCAAAGTTTTAACGGCGCCTATAAAAATAAGGCGTTTTCAGTAAACATTGTGAAGTGCAACTAACTTCTTATTTGTCAAATCGTCAAATGTGACATGTGATCATAAACATATTTATAGTTTTTCAAAGAAAATCTCAATTTTCTGGAAACTTTTTTTAGGAAACTTTGAGAAAAGTTTTCCCGTGTGCACTAGGCATTACGATTTAGACCCATCTGAACACAAAAAGCATGATTTTAAAAAAGTCGGTCTGTCGGTCCATCTGGATGTTGGACGATGTTGGATAACTTAAAAACGCATTGGAATTTTCGACTGTAATTTTGAATTTAAGATCTTGAGCCAAAAACTGACTTCAAGTTCGGTAATGAGCTTTATTTCAACCTGTGGTACCTACTTTATAAACTGAACGTTTTTTATTTTTATTAAAATACTATCGTGTGTGGTATCAAATTGAACCTCTCGAGAAATGAATTCTAGTAGAAAAATAAAAATAACAATTAAACGATCGTTCATTTTTACTTCCTTGTACGGAGTAATAAGGAAGTATTGCAATCGCGAAAAATTTCGGTTTTCAGATTTTGATGGAAATATCCGTTTTGACCTTTTCTGAATCCATTATGACTAGTTTCGTCGTGACGTCTGTATGTACGTATGTACGGACGTATGTATGTCGCATAACTCAAATACGGTTAGACGTAGAAAGTTGAAATTTTGTATTTAGGACAGTTATAGCATCTAGTTGTGCACCTCCTATTTTTTGTTTCAATCTATAAACCGGAAGAAGTACTTTTTTGAAATATTTCGATAAATATTTAATTTAAGACAAATGTTTTTATTTTAAATGAAAGATTATGTGATTATTACCATTGAGTAAAGATAAGAATCTTTACTCAATGTTATTACCTACAATCGGTATTTTATAAATATTTTTGTATCTGGTATCATTTAAGAATACCTTATTAAATTATATATTTATAATTTAGTATTTCGGTATCTTGTAGTCCATGATCGATTAACATTTGTTACTACGTAAAATTTAAATGATTATGACATGACAGTGACAGTGGCAGTGACAATATTAAAATATCGTTTATATCTTCTTCTGCAGTTTAAATAAAATGACTAAAATATATTTGTGAGTATAGTAGCATTAGTAGTAGTACTTATATATTAATATATTTGTATTACATAATTCTACATTTTAGTTATTAAGAAAAGTATGAACAGTTTAATAGGCGTACAAGGAAGTCATGTGGTGTCCACGTCAAATTTTTTTATAAATTATTCAAATTATACCGAGTTTGGAGTCAATTTAAAACTCTCGGGGAGATAGGTTTAGTAAAAATTTATGCGATTTTCAATTGTTTCTCCAAAAATTATTCAAGTGTATTATCAAAATAAAGCTCTGTGGGAAAAAATGTAGTCGAAGAATCAAAAGCAACATTTAAACGATAGTCAGTTTATTATTACAGGAAATTTCGTACTCTAAGTACAGTACATGGGCTTTTATGGAACAAAAGGATGCAATATCTTCCTACTGCAAGATAGAAAGAGCAAACTAGATGCAAAGAAAGAAAATTGGCAACATGGCTACCAAAAGTCCATAAAAATAGGATTACCTATCCTTATCACAAGTCACAATGTGGAATTAGGAATAGTAAAGATAGATTCAGAACTACCCAATAGTGTTAAATTCACCAACCAGCGCTTCCACAAAATTCCAATTCGAATTATAAGTGCAAACGCTGAGCGCTGATTGGTTAAATTAGATACTTACACTTATAATAAATTGGGTAGGTCTGAATCTAGTTTAAGAGTGAAAAGAATTAAGGTTCTCCCTCAATAAAATAATTTGAAACAAAGTCAAAATGGTCAAACATAAACAGAGTGCCTGTTGATTATTTTTTCTAAAACCAATTCAAATAAAGAATCCTAACTCCAACTTCTGTTGGAAATTCGATCTTGTTCAGCAGGGCACTTTGTTTCAGGTCAAAAGTAAACAGGGGGCCTGATTACTTCATCTTCATTTTCTCAGAACGTCAACACAACGTTTCAAAACGAATTCAAATAATTATAATTATCCAATTAAATCCCATAAGAAAGTTCCTTAGAGGTTTTTTATTCGAATATATTTTACTATTATTAGAGGCAAGACAGGAGAACAGGGTTTTTAATATATTCAAGTTGGTAGTAAAACATGGAATGAGACAACAAGAATACAAGTTTAATTATGATGTTATTTTGAGTCTATATTTTAAGAGAGATGCCACTGTTTTAAAAATTACATTTTATTATTTTTATTGTCTGGCCCACTTTTAGAACCTGAAAAAATATTGTTTAATCCATTATTGGTTTTTACTTGTAACCAAATGGTTACATTGATTTTTGGTGGAGTTATTGGGCCAGGTGCTTAACACTTTATATAAAAACAAAGCCACTTCAATTAAAATGTGACTACTATCGGAGTAATAAGTATAGTCACTCGGATGTAAAGTTGAATAACTTGTTTAAAAATAATCAAAAAAATTTAAATAAAACTTTATACTAAAGTATGCACATTTCTACGTTATTGTATAGAATTTCAAATTTTTAAATGTATATGTGCAGAAATAACAACAATTTATAGCTAAAATGAGCTATGATTTGACACATTTTTAGAAACTGTTAACTTTAATGACGTCTACTGTCAATATACATCATGCAAAAAAATTCAAATTTTGGTATAGTATAGTTATGAGCTTAGTAAAGTTATTTGCTACTGTAAATTTTTTTAAATATTTATATTTTGTTTATAATAATAAAATAAGTGAATATGTAATATCTTTGTTATTAGTAATCTTATAAGATTCAAATTTAGGTTAGCGATGCCTTATATAATTATAAAAAAGATTTGTTTATAATTTTTATTGAAAAATTATTACTTAAATTTTAATAATTTTTTTTCTGAAATTTATGAATCCTGAGGTATCACTTTTTCAGAAAACAATTATTATAATTCATATAATAAGTTTAAAATAAAAATGTTTAACAATTATTTTTTATAATTATATAAGGCATCGGTAACCTAAATTTGAATCTTATAAGATTACCAGTAACAAAGATATTACATATTCACTTATTTTATAATTATAAACAAACTTTACTAAGCTTATACTATACTATATGTATATTGACAGTAGACGTCATTAAAGTTAACAGTTTCTAAAAATGTGTCAAATCATAGCTCATTTTTGCTATAAATTGTTGTTATTTCTACACATATACATTTAAAAATTTGAAATTCCATACAATAACGTAGAAATGTGCATATTTTAGTATAAAGTTTTATTTAAATTTTTTGGAATATTTTTAAACAAGTTATTACTCCGATAGTAGAGAGTTTGTTTGTAATTGATGTAACTGGTTAGGGTTCTTTATGGTGTAAAGTTGAACAAATGCATTTCTATGTTACGGCTCCGTCTCATAATATGAACCGTAACATAGAAATGCTTATGGTTTAACTTTACTTAATACAGAGTAAGTAGCAGTTACATCCATTGTAAACCAGTCTTAAGAAGCTACAAATTCTAGAACACGAGTATAAAATGCTTTTAAAATCACTGTACATTGCCATATTATGGTTATAGAGACAAATAAAGTTAAAATAAATAATTTTAAAAGGAGACCAATAAGATTCGCTGTCACACTATCGGAAGTGGAAACTAATAAAATTACTGTAATATGGAACATCGCTGCTTGACATATGTTATTTACAATTTGCAGCCCTTTTGTAATTATGTTTCCACCTTGTCGTATTCCTTTTAATTTTTTAAACCATCTAAGCATAACGAACCATTTAGCATTTAAAAATGGCTAATAGACCATGTAACATAATACTTACTTAGAAACGTGAATAATTTAATGCACTATTAATTTCCACTGTCATAATAATACCACTATTTAATTTATAACCAAAATAAACCAACATGCATCAAATCAACTTCAAAACAAGAAAAAGAACTTGATTCGCACTAAATCATTTTCTAGGGCTTGTATTTTTATGTCTACATACTTTTATTGGTAGTAGTGTAGTTACAATAATTACTATATTTACTCTTCCATTTTTTATAAATTTGGGGAAAAGTGTACTTACTGTAATCACGTATCATCTTAAGCCCTGTTCGCACGAGGATTCTTTGAAGATTCTACCAAAATTCTGAACCCTGGAAAAGAAGAAGTTTTCTTCTTTCTAGTGATAATTACATTACATGGTTTTTCAATAAATTTTAAATTATTCTTTTCCAAGACTCATTGAAGATTTAATTTAGCGACATCGAAATTCTCAATAGAAAGAAGAAAACTTCTTCTTTTCCAGGATTAAGAATCTTGGTAGAATCCTCGTGCGAACAGGGCTTTATCCAACTTTCTGCAATTGTTTTGAATGATGGAAAATATGGAAACTCTAAAATATAAAAGTACAGGGTGATACAAAGATATTGCAAAAAATTGAAGGGTAAATTTGCAAAAAATCTATTACCATGCTATAATTTAGTTATTTTATACTTGTCATCTGTACTTCAATGACACTCATTTAGATATAGTTTATCATAGATACGGATTCATGTTTCGATAAAGATTACAAGAAAAAGGGTTCATTCCGATATAAAAGTGTATTGTGGTGTATCTACTAGAGACGAGACTTCAAATTTTAATTTGCATTCAACAAAGCTTGAATCTGCGAATAACCGATTGAATTTATGAAATTCGTTTGATTGAAGATTCAAAAATTAGCAACATTCAAATGAACATAATATTTCGAATTTAGAGCAAAATTTTAAAATTCTGTTTCGACTATTGTATTCTTATAATAATAAAGTATTTATTCCGTCGACAAGTAAAATACAAATATAGAGTATGTCAGAGTTGGGTACAGAAAGTGTATGGACTAGAAACATTTCCCATTTTTATTGCATCATTTATATCTCTGGGTTTTGTACAAAGGTCTAGAACATTTATCTCTTGAAATTCACTATTTTATTTATAAACATCTGCTTTTGTCTGGTGTTGAAAGTGTGTATGCTGGAGTTTAATTGAAAATCATTTTTGTTATTGAAAACATACAAGCAAAGTTCGAGAATATAGAATATTATGTTTAAAAAACAACAAACGCTTTAGACGCGACATCCATGTTTTTGGCTGTTTTCTGGCATGGTAGATTATCTTTAGGTTAAAATTCGCTACCAAAACAAATCTCCCTCCTATTAAAATTCCCTTGTACGCCACTGACGGCACGCACGGTGTTCCATGAAACAAACACTGCGTATTTCGTACAAACACCTGCCTTGGCACATGCGGCCTATAACAACTGGACCAGAACTCACAAATGTAACCCTTTTACCACTGTTTACTAACTGTAGAGTGTAGAGTGTGCCAATATGACGACTACTAAAGTTCCTACCCCTAGAGAGATTTGCAAATAGAAACTACCCTTTGTCAAGAACAAGAAAGTGAGTTTGCGGGTTTAGTTTCACTTTCCGTAGGAGGGTTACTTTATTTTATTCTGCACATTATTTGTTTCCAGCCTTTAAGGGTATCGACTCCACGTAGCGCAGCTTTGTCCTATGGTAACGCATGGAAACATTCGCCTAAAATACGTAAATGCAGTCTAGCTATTTTTAAAATGCTCACGAAGTCGAGGTTTTTTCCGAATTTCTAGAATTCTCTCGATTTGACTTTTTTCTATTCCACTCTTTTCCCCACTACTATGGCTGCCTGAAACCAGCCCGAAATTTTTACTTTACCACATCTTAGCAATGCAATGTCATTTTGAAGTTGAAAGATACTGTTTCGTTGCGAGTAAACTGTCAGATTATTATTGACTTCAGGATTGTAATTTTATAAACATTTAATAGAGAAAGAAAAAAAGAATGGATCTTCAGATGTGATTTCTATCACGAGATATAACCGTGTAAGTTTGCATAAATTGGATATTTTTATGAATCTTTCGGAATTTTTATAATCATGTACAATTTTTTAATCAAAATTCTAAAAATACACATTTGTATCCATTCTTTCTCTATTAAATTATTGTTGAATAAAATTTTACTGTACTGGCCACAAAACACTCGCAACATTAGTACATTTTATGCTGGATTTTAAGAGGTAGACGGGCCTCATAATGCAAAATTTCATAAATTTATTTACAGATAACAGATATAAAATAACTAAATTATCACATGCGAGTAGAAAAATTCCATTTTATTATGGCAAGCCGTTTTAACATTTAATGTTACACTGGCTTCATACTAATTTTAATAATGTACTTGGTGTAACAAAAAATAAATGTGTTCAAAATATTCGTATCTTATAAAAATTGATGTATTTACAATTTCAATGTATAGTCCAGTTGTGACTAAACCCGTGCGTCAGAAAATTTGAAAACAATAATTTTACTCATAGTAAAGTATTCAGGAAATTTGATTCTGCAAACCCGAAATCAATATTTTTAATCATAAAAAAATTACAGCCGGTTTTGTATGATGAGACATAAACTACAACTTGTTCAAAATTTATCGTTTTTTTTCAAATTACATTTTTACGATTTTCTCGAAAACTACCACTTTCATAAAAAATATGTACCTATACCATTTTATAGCAAATTTTGTGCTCTACAATTTGTTACTAACTGTTTTTTTCGTAAAATTAATCATTTACGAGATAAAAATTAAAACAATAGATGGCGGCCATTTTTTCAAAATGGCTGACGAAGCTCCAGTCCAATCGATTGAGACTTTTAGTATGTTGTCAGTAAAGGTATTGGAAAGGTGTATACCAAAATCCAGCTTTCTACTAATTTTTTCCACTAAAAAATCTAATTTGACTGTATTAGTATTAAAATTTAATATTTACACTTATAAAATTCTGAACGATTTAAAATTTGAAAATGCGTGTAAATTTATTATAATTCATTCACATTAAATACATCTTACAAATTTTAAATCGTTCAGAATTTTATACGTGTAAATTTTAATTCATTCAAATTGTAAATACATCAATTTTTATAAGATACGAATATTTTTAACACATTTATTTTTTGTCACGCCAAGTATATTATTAAAATTAGTATGAAGCCAGTGGTAACATTAAATGTTAAAACGGCTTGCCATATTTTATGGATTGGGGCGACATTACATTACTATCATTGACATCAGAGTGTAAGTACTTGCTCTGCTATATTTAAAATTTATAATTTCCAAGAAAATTTTTGGGCTCGATGTAAAACCAGGTGTATCATCTTTTTATATAAAAAAATGTTTCAACTTTGCCGCTGCAGTTTGATATTAAATTACGTACACTTAGTGATATAGGCGCAATAAAATTTGATTACAACTTATATACTGCCGATAAAAAACAACCTTCACCTCCTAGAAATTTTTTTGGCCGAAAGGGCAGGCACCAAACCACATATATTTGCCTCCGATAAATTCAAGCAAGTTTTTTTTTCGCACCTTTCCTAAACGATTCATTCTAAACACGCATCTTCGGAATAAAGTATAGGCAATCGGTGCACCTAGACGTATAATCCTTTCGGCTCGAAATCATCAAAATCATTTTCTAGAAGTCGCCGCAGTAGTGTCTGCAATGATCGGTACCATATAATTACAGATGTCTATCTTCCTCGTGCGTCTTCGGGACGGGTCGGATGTTTTCGGGTTTCCGCACGCGTGTGTTTCGGTAATTACACCAGCCCTCTAGATTGGGTTTCTTTTCTGTCTGGAGCAGAATGAGATTAGCTGTAAGATTAAAGTTAATTAATAAATTCTGGAGCGGCCGTAAGAAGAGTTCTTGAAATTGTGGGCAATAATTGAATATGGATTAAGATATTATTGGAGGGTTATTGATTTTGTTGTGTACTAAATTCTTTGATCTTTGATTGCGGTTTGATTTTGATCTGATTTTAATTATATTTAATTGTTAAATTGTTGCCGAGGTAGTTATCTTTGAAATCAGGACCGAAATTTTAAAAAGATAATTATTGTGATTATTAGAAATGGGTAGGTTCAGGTTCTGAAGGAGCTTTCTAAAACAATAAAATAAATATTTATAATCATTTTAAGTTGTATCATTAATAAAACTATTTTAATGATATGTTTATTGCATTTAAAATATTTTAGATATTTAATATGTACATTCAAAACATGATGAGTATTTATAAATGATAATTAATTTGTTATAGTTCAATAATTGTATAAATGAGCTTTAAGCAGGAAAAGTATAATAAAAACAGGAGTAGACAGTCTGTATCTTAGCAATAGTGTAGATTAGTGGTCTTTCTGTTTATCCTGTGTAAGAGAAAAAGATCACTACAGAGCCCGTGCGTTACCATCGTGACCGTTGTTTATCGTCATAGAATGCATGCTCAGAGCTGGCTCATATTTTTTGTCTCTCTCTACAAGGTAAACATGTGATTTTCTTTATCACCGAGAATTAATTTCGTTACCACTGTCTGGCTTTGGAATTTAAAAACTGCAAACGTTTTATTTTAAGATGCGTGCAGAAATATAATATGAATAACAGTATTACCGAATAAAATGTATTATACTACGGTATTTATCACAAATAAATAATATCAATGTGTAATAATGATTAATGACATTAACAAAGACAGAGTTACAGAAAGAGTGTGCGATAATGCTGTTACGTGCCCAAGTAACCTTCTGAAAAATGTTGTCATTGCTAAAGGTGGTTTTTGGAAATTATTAAAATAAGACGGTCATAAAAAAAATCAATTGATTTGGGAAAACTGCAAAATTTTAGCAATTGTTAGAAATGAATTAACAAAATACTGAAATTGTTTACTCATATATTTGGAAATTGGTTCTGCTATGTTAAATAATTCCTTGTTGTTTTTTGTACTATCATTTTTGTTATGTACCTGATGATGGAAACGCATCATTTTCCAAACGTCGTAATATACTAATAACTAATTTTCAAATAAATAAATTATTCATTGTTGTGAATTCTGAAAATTTCATTCAATCTAAAAAAATACTGGAAACTGTTTCATGAATTATCATTCTATAATCAATTTCAGAAATAAAGTCTCGAAATGACACATTATAAAATGTTTCATAACAACAAATTAATCTTAAATTGGAACAAATTTAAAACATACAAATCCAAATCAACACCCATGCAGATCTCCAGCGTTCCCACGACTCCACGAGAAGTAAAACTTATATATCATTGAGTACAATGATATAAAATTTATGATATAATCATTAAAATCTCCGGTGCTGGTTGTGCAGTCCTCGGTCAAGTCAGAGTCAGACCTTTGCCACCGGCAGTCGTTTGACCGCTACAGCGCTGGCCACCGATGCATCGCGAACGCAGAGGCAGATCCTCTCCTCAAGCTAGAAGCAGTTTACCGCCGAGATGAGGCCATTGTTTCGAATTCTCAATGATTATAACATGGTTTCAGTCAACAATCCACTACAGTGAACAGTCCAAATTTAACACATGAGGTTCTATAGAGTGAACACGGATAATTTTAATTATGTGAACAGCTTAAAATTAAATTTTCACGTTTAAATCTTAATTTATTAAATTTTGACTTTTAAATTTTGATTTATTAAATTTTGACTCTTAAATTTTGATTTATTAAATTTTACTTCTAAATTATGTGAACTGCTTAAAATTAAATTTTGACTTTTAAATCTTAATTTATTAAATTTTGACTTTTAAATTTTAACTTTTAAATTTTAATTTAGGTAATAGATTTTGCCCTTAAAATTTAGATTTATTAGATTTTGACTTTTAAATTTGGATTTATTAAATTTTGACTTCTAAATTATGTGAACAGATTAAAATTAAATTTTGACTTTTAAATCTTAATTTATTAAATTTTGACTTCTAAATCTTGATTTATTAAATTTTGACTTTTAAATTTTGATTTATTAAATGTCGACTTTAAAATTTTGATTTTTAAAAATTTTGATATTTAAAATTTTATCTTTTAAATTTTAATTTATTAAATTTTGACTTAAAAATTTTGATTTATAAAAATTTTGACTTCGATATTATGTTTTAATTTTGATTTATTAAATTATGTTTTTAAAATTTTGATTTATTAAATTTTATGTAATTTTGACATTTAAATTTTGATTTTTTAAATTTTGTCTATTAAATTTTGTCTTAAAATATGATTTATTAATTATTAAACTTTGACTTTTAAATTTTGATTGATTATATTGTGACCTGTGATTTATTAAGTCGACTTTAAAATTTTGATTTCTTTAATTTTGTCTTTTAAAATTTGATTTATTAAATTTTCACTTTTAAATTTGGATTTATTAAATTTAGTTTTTTAAATTTTTACTTTTAAATTTTGTTTGATTAAATTTTGACTTTTAATTTTGATTTATAAAATTTTAATTGATTAAATTTAGACTTTTCTCATTCCCCAACCTTCCTACTGGTAATCCCCCCTCATGGTCACTTTCCCATCCCGCGGGCTTCGTACGCGTGCCGCAGTCTCTGCGCATGAATAATTGATGGTCCATCCGCCCACTCCTTGGCCGCGGCCGCTGGCTGCTTGTGAATGAACCAGAGAACCACGGAGCACAAGAACACTACACCACATCACGCACCGTGGGAACCGCCGCAGATAGTAGGCTGCGGAGACCACTGCGAGTTTGTTTCTCCGAATAAATTAAAAGTATTTATTGCTGAATTTTAATCAACGTCTCAAGGGGCCAATCTCGTGAGAAACAATTAAAATTGCATAAATCACCGGTGCGGTACGTGAGGGGGGTGTTAATTGTGGATTGATATTCGCGCGAGGAATTAGCGTGGTGTGTACTGTTATTTATCTGTTATTCATCAATTTTTTTTCAATTTTTATTACACTTTCCAGAGCTAATTTCACATTGTTGACGTCTATAGCCCACAAATGCAACAGTTAGTCCCAATTCACAATGAGCATAAGCATAAGAACTACATAACGTAAAACGTAAAAAATTACATAAATGTTCATAATGATCATAAACATAATCCGACTAAAGCGAATGAATTTAGTGATTTTTGGATGTGAAGTTGGTAGTAATTAGGGTTAATATTATTTTCTTGTTGGCTGTATTCTATTAGCTCATTGTCTTTAATAATAATAATAATAATAATAAATTAATAATTCAATATTATTCATTTGCAATACTTCTTTTTATACACAACTATCATCTGTCAGATTTACGCTGCCATGTCGTGAATGCAGATAATTGTTCACTTGACACATGCGCTTTGTACAAAATAGTACCTACGTAATTTTGACATAAAGTTGACCTGATTCCAACTTTACGTTTTTCTTATGTATTTACATAACCGTAACATAAACGTAATATACAAAGCGCATGTGTCAAATGAACAAATTTCTGCATTCACGACATGGCAGCGAAAATCTGACAGATGATAGATGTGTGTATAACAAGAAGTATTGAAAATGATTAATATTAAACACAATGAGCTAATACAATACAGCCAACAAGAAAATAATATAACCCTACTTACTACCAACTTCACATAAAAAAATCACTTAATTCATTCACTTTATCTCCGCTTATGTTTATGATCATTGTGAAAATACGTAATTTTTTTACGTTTTACGTTATGTAGTTCTTATGATTATGCTCATTGTGAATTGGGACTTAGAAATACTGTGTGTGTGTGTTGTTTGTGAAACAGAGGCGCCGCTATTTTGTGGCTTCTATGTAAATTAACGGCCAGTGGTTAGTTCAGCGGTAGAGGATCCGCCTAGCATGCTAGCGGTTCCCGTTCGATGCCCAGCACAGCAGATAATAATACCACTGGATCCGAGTGGTTGGATTTCACTATAATAACATCTACCATTCTGTAATTGGGAGTTAATCCTGTAGATTGGTTAGCATCAAAATAAAAAAAATGAAAATAAAATTTTAAAAAAATCGAATTTGGGGCCAACGTTCCAGACGTTTTTCAATTTGATTTTGTTGCCTGTGTGTAACAAGTGTGTCTTTTGTGTGTTCATGTATAAACAGGGTTTATGGTAACTGCGATTTTACTCTCATACTCATACCATGACGTACCGTACATATAGTCCGGCGGCTTAGTGAAATTATTGTGCACTTCGAGCCAAAAGCAATTTTAATTATTTCTTATTTACCATACCTTATTGAGTATGTTGAGCCGAAATTTAAACAATTTAGATATATTTACTCATATTTTGAGTTTAATTAGCTGTGGTTTTCACCGGAAGTGTCCGTGCCAGCCGCCATTTTGAAAAAATTGCCCCCGTTTTTTGTTTTTCGCGTTTATCTTGCAAATGGTTTCAATTACGAAGAAAACTGTTAAACGAAATTGTAGAGCACAAAATTCCTACAAGATAGATTTATATAGATTTTTTTGTAAATGGCACTGTTTGCTAGAAAATCAAGAAAATGAATTTTGTATATTTTCAAATTATTTATAAAGTCGATTTTTGTCATAACACAGTATAATGGCTGTAATATTTTATTGGATAAAGATATAGACTTCCGGTTTTAAGCACTCGATTTCTGAAACATTTTTCAATAAAAAACATAATTTTCAAAATTTTGGAGACTCTGGTGTAGCCGCAATTTAATTATTTTCTACAAAATATTCAGAACTGAAAGCCAGAAGTCAATATTTTAATCCATTCGAAATCTACGGCTAATTAAACTCAAAATATGAGTAAATATATCTAAATTGTTTAAATTTCGGCTCAACATAGGCCCTCTTAAATGTTTGAAATAATGCATCTAAAAGAAAAAAGTTCGACAAATCGAATGCTGGAAACCGGAAGTCGGTATTATTATCCGTTCAGAAATGGCAGATGAATAAACACAAAAATGACTAATATTTATTTTGTTTTCTTGTAGAAAATAATTAAATTGCGGCTACACCAGAGTCTCCAAAATTTTGAAAATTAAGTATGTATTTTATTGAAAAATGTTTCAGAAATCGAATGCTTAAAACCGGAAGTCGATATCTTTATCCGATAAAATATTACAGCCATTATACTGTGTTATGAAAAAAAAACGACTTTATAAATAATTTAAAAATATACAAAATTCATTTTCTTGATTTTCTAGCAAACAGTGCCATTTACAAAAAATCTATATAAATCTATCTTGTAGAGAATTTTGTGCTCTACAATTTCGTTTAACAGTTTTCTTCGTAATTAAAACCATTTGCAAGATAAACGCGAAAAACAAAAAACGGGGACAATTTTTTCAAAATGGCGACTGAGACGGACACTTCCGGTGATGCCTCCACCCCTTAAAATACTCAATAAGGTGTGTTAAATAAGAACAAAATAAAATTGCTTTTGGCTCGAAGTGCACAATTCACATTATATATTACTGTAATCCGCTGGACAAATAGTTCGATAAAGAGCATGGAATTGTATTGCTTTATTAGGCTATTTAAAAAAAAGTTATTGTAAAATAAAAAAGCCGATGTGGCCAACATATGACTTCTACTCTACCATTATACCAGGGTTACATTTTACTAAGTAGTGTGTATGAATACCTACCATTGTAGAAGGGAATTCGGGAATTGTGGTTTTTATAATATTATTAAAGTTTATTATGACCTTATAAATAAAAAGAGACATTTCATATTTTCCATTTCAATTTGTCAAAAAGTCAAACATTTATATGACATCACACTCAAATATTTTCTTTTTTGTTTTCATAGGTAGGCAGATAAATCAAAATTGTAACAAATTTGTAGAATTTTTAACTTCTTGTAATTGGAAAATCGTGCTAGATAGAAACAACGTTTTGAATACATATTGTAGACAATAACATTTAGTACCTATACAATGTTATTTAAAAAATTTCTATGAATTCATAAATTTTGAGGATATTCCAGAAAAAATCTTCAGATCTTCAAGAAACTACCTCTTCCGGTTGCACGATCAACACCAAAATCTAATCAGCTCTAATGTAGGGTGTCAGAATATTATATACAAAATTTCCAATTTTTTTATTTAGTGGTATTTGAGTTATCGTACCGCCAATATCCATTCGTACAGAAATCAAAAGTTCATTATATGCAAAATACTGAATAAATAATAAGACATATTTCGTTCAGTAGGTAACAATAACAAAAGTTTAGGAAAATTCCAAACTGCGATATCCTGTTTACTTGCGTCTACCCTCAAAATCACCTTGACTTAAATTAACTTCTTGTCCCTCATATTCATAACCTATTCAAAATCAACATTAAATAATTCTTATTGCTGATTATCTGTAAAGTAATTAATTTCCAAACAATATGCCTGGCATGGCATATAGGCCCGATATCATGAAATGAAATTCGAACCTTTTTGAGAGCTCTATTTCGCGAACCGATAGCACATTGTTCCCGCCCGCTGTTATAAATTGATTGCCGAATTATCAGCCGAAAATATCGCAGGGAATAATAAATAAACCAACGAGGGAGCTTTGTTTGCTGACGCCCTACGGACATCCGAACGAAAGCTGACCTTCCAGAGAAGTCAAGAGATAAAAAAAAATCGTTGGAAGAATAATAATCTAACATACATTCTACTTCGCATTTTAGCCAACTTGGGTATGGCAGCCTCACATACTTTGAGTCATCATCTTCGAGTTTAATACGTTAAGGTGTACGTCTATCCTAAAATTTTACAGCGTTACAGAGGCGTACGCTTTCCACGTTTACTAATCGGTCATTTCAAAAACAACATAAGTCACAATGTTAATATTTCACAAGATTAAATAAAAACCGTATAATATCACAATTAGCATATTGTTTTTGCAATAATGTGTTTACCCATGTACAATAAAAACCTTGCAAAAACGCCGATTTGAAAAAAATACTGACTTACGTTGTTTTTGAAATGACCGATTATAATTATTATAATTGAAATATATGATGCTTTTACATATAAGTGTACAAAGGATGTCTCCATGCTTCTATGTTTTTATTTCTTGTCTTTGGCCTAGGAATTTATTTGAAATAAAAAAAATTAAAAATGACGTTTTTAGCGATTTTTTGTCATTATTTCATATGATTTTTTTCACTATAAATGGCAAAAAAAAATTAAAAAGCAAGACGTATGCAGCTAATGTTTTTATTTTAAAAGAAAGACTATGTGATTATTACCTACAATCGGTATTTTATAAATATTTTTGTATCTGGTATCATTTAATAATAATTAAAGTATATATTTATAATTTAGTATTTCGGTATCTTGTAGTCCATGATCGATTAACATTTGTTACTACGTAAAATTTCAATGTTTATGACATGACAGTGACAATAGTAAAATATGCTTTATATCTTCTTCTGCAGTTTAAATAAAATGACTAAAATATATTTGTTAGTATAGGTACTAGTATAATAAGTTAAAATAATTTTTTATATTATTCTACATTTTAGTTATTAAGAAAAGTATGAACAAACAAGGCGTACAAGGAAGTCATGTGGTGTCCACGTCAGATTTTTTCATGTTAATTAGTAATTAGTAATTAATTACTTTTTTTGAGTAATTTGCCCAGCTTATGTGAGTCAGACACCCAAGTTGGGTATAAACGTCGTGAAAGAAATGTATATATCTCATAATATTATTGTTATTTTTTATATCTAAACCATTGGGCCATAAGCCTATGGATAAATATAATTACTACCTCGGGCCTAAGAAATAGCAAGATAAAAATATGGGACAAAGTGTCTGAATTGGTGTCAAAAATATTAAAAATATTCCTCCTATACTGGTACTGAATATTTATGTCTTCATTAATATTAAATCCATGTATTAAATTTTACTTACTTTTAATATTACACAAGATTTACCATTATATTATAATAATGCATACTTTTCAAAATAAGAACAAACTTTTTAACGTCTTAATATCAAACTATCAACCCTTTATGATCAATAAAGACGATGTTCAGCAAAATTACCATGTATTACATACTGCGCATTACATGCACTACATAAAACTTCTTGCTCTATATCTTACGGACATTGTGTTTTGCAAAATTTCTTCATTTAAATTCATAATCACCGTGAGAAAATTCTCTCAACAAAACCAATATATTTTTATTGGGTACTTTTACAAAATTTAAAATATATTTTACAAAATATTTCTACTACTAATAGTATATTATATTATACAACGACGCTATAATGGATGCTATTATTCCTCAAGATGAAGTTTACAACACGAGCTAACAAAGCGAGCGAGGGTTTTCATAATCTGAGGGAATAATAGCCATTATAGCGTGTTGTATACTGTATACTGTACTTTATCTACGACTTATATATTACGCACTAGATTTTTTTTAAATAAATACCAATACGCAAAAATTTTGACATTTGCAAATGCCAATTCTTTATCACTATAGTGATTTTAGTAAAATAAATACCAATAGGTACGCAAAAATTTTGACATTTCCAAATGTCAATTCTATATCACTATAGTTACATCATTAAACATTGCAATGTTTAAAAAAAAATCTGACGTGGCCACTACAAGACCTCCCGCCATACCTACTTCATTCTTTTTACTTATTACCTATACAAATATATTAATATATATAAGTACTATTCCTACTGCTACTACTCGCATATTTTAGTCATTTTATTTACACTGCAGAAGAAGATAAAAACGATATTTTACTATTGTCACTGTGACTGTCATATCATAATCATTTAAATTTTACGTAGTAACAAATGTAATACGATCATGGACTACAAGATACCGAAATACTAAATTATAAGTATTATACTTTAATTATTCTTAAATGATATCAGATACAGAAAAATTTATAAAATACCGATTGTAGGTAATAATCACATAATCTTTCAATTAAAATTTAAAAATTGTCTGAAATTAATTATCTATTGAAATATTTTTAAAAAGTACTACTTCCGGTTTGTAGATTGAAACCAAAATTATATTGGACTTTTAAGAATCATATTGAAACCTTAAATACAAAATTTGGGTATTTAAATGTTTGATATTTTTGGAGTTATCGTGTCCGAAAAAATTGTAACATACGAACGAACGAACGAACGAGCGAACGCACGCACACACATACACGCAAACACTAAGACATCATCTCAAAAATGTGTAATTCGGATTCTAGAGACCCTAAAACGTGCTTATCCACCAAAAACTCATACTCGAAAATTTTGACCCATCACAATACCTCCCTTATAGAATATGAGGCGAGAGGTAATAATGTGCATGGAGAAATTGATTCTGGCAAAGTAATTTTCTGATTGGTGCAGAGGAGGGAATACTGACTATTATTCCCTGTGGGTGTAATATTATGGCATTATGTAACAAACATCAGATATTTAATGTTAATGTTATACATTAGTCGTAAATAAAATAAGTTTATTTCATGCACGAGAAAATCAGAAAATTGCTTCAAATAGATCGGTGAACTAAATCTATTGGCTGCAGTGAAACATTTCATTGTTTCTAAACGTCATTTTGACAGAATGACAATTAAGTTTTATTTCCGTGTTTCTATTACCTTAACAATGTGTTTACATCATGAAGAAATGTTGTGCCCAACACGAGAGGAAAACTCTTTTTAAATCCTTTATATTAACTTCACCGTCTTGTCGTGGTCAAAAAAACAAAAGTCAAAAATGACCCACTTCCCGGATTCCTATCGAGCTGAAATTTTGGAAATAGGCTTTTGTCACCTAACAATGCACTTTGGAAAAATTTCAGATTCTCCGCCATCTTGAAACGAAATGGCGGCTAGCTATCTCAAAATGTATACTGCACCGATTGCGGTCAAATTTGGTACAGTAATAGCCAAGGATCTAACTTATGATATAGATATATTAAAATGTCAGTCCGCCATCTTGAAATAAAATGGCGGACAGTTATCTCAAAATGTACTGTAACTATTGCGTTCAAATTTGGTAGTACAGTAATAGCTGAGAATCTGTCTAGAAACATAGGTATATTAAAATGTTAGTCCGCTATCTTGAAACAAAATGTCAGCTAGCTAGCTATCTCAAAATGTACTGCACCGATCTGGTTCAAAAACAAAGATTTAAATAAATATCGATCGAGTCTCATATATAATAAGGATTTATAGTGAAAAACTGTGTTTTTACGGGTTCGTTTTTTTCCACTCTAACTCTAATGGAAAAAGAAGTGCTTTTCTCTCTAATAATTGAACAAAGAACCATTTTTCCTTTCGTCCAAAAGGGATCGTGAAAAAATTAAACGTCGAAATTTTTGTCAATAAGGACGTTTTAATACCCTCAAAACCTATTTTAAAAATATAAAGAAAATACCAGTAAATTACCGGTAAACCGGAATTGAATTTTTATTTACCGAATTACCGGTACCTAATTGAAAAATTTGCAAAGCCTAATATTTACAGTTTTTTTTACAGTTAATTCAAAAGCAAGTTGAGTAATTTGATTGATTATACCAAAGTATAAATTACTAAACTAAGATAGGTAAGGTAGATACTGAGAACAAATATAATGAATGTACCTACGTACTATTTTATAGTTGTCACTATCAAATACAAAATATAAAATTTAAAAGAAATCAGTATTAAAAAACGTGATCCAAATAAATGAAATAACGTATATCAGAAAAGTTATTAAAAGGTGTAAGTTCTTCATTAAAATTCAGGACCATCGTGGGAAAATTCTTCCATCAAAGGCTCCTCTAATTCGATTTTCCGTTTATTATAAAATTAAATTCTTCTTGCATTGAACATTGCTAATAATATCTGCATATAAAATTTCGTATATCCTTATTAATGACCATTACCAAAATCCAATAATTATTGAGGGTTCAGAGTTGTTTTTCTTTTCTACATTAAATTTCGAGAAATTATGCTCCCGCAGCTGACCAGTTTCTCGCAGGTAAGCGAGGCTTCCATATTAATTTTCTGGTGGTTCATTAAAAAAAATTGTTAGAAAACGGTGAAACAATCTGGCTTCTACTTTAGACTGATGAGGAGAGCTGCCTTCTAATAGGTTTTGGTTTTGGAGTAAGGTAGCGACCTGAATTCGAAACACAATTTTACCCTGATTTTAGTGATTTTACAAAGGGTTAGCTACTATTAACATAAAATACAGGCTTTTAATTCTGGTTGATTTTTTTGGGGAGTAAACACCCCATTTTACGTAATGTAAAATGGTGCATTAAATTGCATGAAGTTATAAAATTACCACGAAAATAGGGACATTAAAAAGGGTACAATTTTATCAGAAGTGCTCCAAAATTAGTAGGACAATTCAGCTAATTTGATTTTATCTAAAAATTGTGTATTGTATTAGCTACCAAAATTTAAAAAATTTAATGGTATAAAAATTTGTATTTTAATTTTAACACATAGGGTCAGAAATTTTATTGAAGATATTGGATAAAGTTAAGTTAATCTTGAATTAAGTTTAAGATCAGTATACTTTCATGAACAGAAAATCTCATTCACAGTTTGAAGGTTTACTTTTATGTTTTTAAGAAAGTTTAAATCTTTAAATTCATTTAACTATATACGAGCATTCACACTTCCCACTTTCAAGCACTGTGAATGCTCATATTTAGTTAGATGTATTCTTTCTTAAACTTACCTAAACATAAATCTAAACCTTTCAACTAAATGCTTATGAGAATGAGGCTCAAATAGACGATATATTTTCACAATAATTATATTTAGTATAATATAGGTAGGTACCTATATGCTATAAATTGCTATTTTCTTTTGCGTTTTTTGTACAGTCAAAAATTGAATAAAATTTATTAAATTCTATTCCAAAATTGTTTGATTTAAATAGGTACCTAAAAATTAAAATTGCGAATTTAAAAAAATCGTCCAGATTCTTTACCAGTAAGTTGCGTAGTAGTAGTATTTGCTATTAAAGAAATGCACTAAGTTGTGAGTTAACCTGTATATCTTGATTTACAGAATAATAAAATCTAATCAATTTTATTGCATCTGCTATTTTATTAGTCAGATCGCTTAGTACTTTTAAGTTCCACAATAGTTATAATAAACAATCAGTTTATTACCCGTGTATTTTGATACCGGACTATATGACCAGTAGGTATACCAATAAGATTACAATTTAAAACAAGGCTTAAAACCTTTTGAAATTATATTTTATAAAACAGTTCGAAATTTTAAAATTTAAAATTGACTAAAATATTTTTGTATTTCAATTTTAATCAGAAGTTCTTATATTTTTTCTACTACTTTTATATCAACTTAGAGGTCCACCATCCACCTAATTCAAGATTACAATAATAACAATAATTTTCTTCTACACCATAATATTGTGATCCAATCTTACCACATTTTAGCAAAGGTCTGCAAAAACAAGATTATAATTTTAAGTCCCAAAAAACTTTTAATATCAATTACTTTTCTCCACCATTATGATTATGATCAGAGATATCCCCAATTTGTGCATTAGCCCAATGAAGTTATAAAATTACAAAAATTCCGCAAAGAAGATTGCAGCTGAATGCAGTAACCTAACCCAGTGTTTTGCTTCACATTTAAGTGAAATTTGATGACCCGCGAGTGGGCACATTCCCGCCACTGGTCTATCAGTGGCGTGCCGCCGCCTCACGTGCGCAGGGGGCGTGGAAGGGGGCCAGAGGGGCAAGGGCCCCTGTGGAAGCTGCTTCACAGTGCCGTATTATCCAAAAAGCCCGGGCTTCTGGCGTTTGTTTTTTAATTATATTTCTCTTTAAAAAAATTGATATTTAATAATATAGTAAAACATTAAGGTACAAGTAAGTTGTTTACGGCCGAGGCGATAAGCCGAGGTCAGAATTATTTTTGAGTACCTACCTCAATGTCACTTTTCATTGACCGAAAGTGCATTTTTCGAAAATGCATTGACCGAAAATACAAAAATCAAATGATGCAAATCCCGAAAATATTTCGACCTTAACTGCAAAACCCGAAAGCGTCAGAAAGAAATCATAAAAAGAATGCCGCGAAAAACGTTGCCGTGTAACGTCACCGGTCCTGAGAACATACTTTCACCGAGCTGACAACGACCGAATGCGATACGTAGATCCTTACCCTATTTCAACACAGGTCCGTCGTCCATTCCGTTGTCAAAACGACAAAAATAATTACACGAACAAATCTACTCACGGTTTGGTTTCATTGTTATCTACGTCACGCATTTTAATGCACGTTACAAAAGAGTTATATTTTAATTTAGATAAAATGGTAATATATCTATCAAATAACAATTATTATCACTTTTCTATAACTTATGCTGAAAATTGATATTCAATAAGTATTTCTTTAAATGCCGTAGGCTTAGAAACCCCCATTTTCATAAAAATTTAATTAGATTTAATAAAAAATTTTAAGAAAAAAACGTTAAATTTTAATGCTGTAAACCGTTCCGAACCGCTTATATTTATGTTGGTGTTACAGTTATTTATACCAATGAAGAAGCTCTGTTTCGTCCAAGGTAGGTGTAGGTATAGAAACAAAAAACTCATAATCAAAAAGGGCGCAAAATGTTCTGGGCTTATATTCCTGAATACGCCACTGGTGCTGCATTAGCCGCAGAGATGAATTAAGCTGATATCTATCTAAGAATACGTATTAGAGGAGTTATGTTTGGAAGTATACTACGAATGGCCAAGGGTGTACCCTCCAAGGGTGCAGGGGGTGTGGGGTGCTGTCGGCGTGCTTCTTTGAGTGAGTGAATTAGACTGCAATGATGGATTATGGACGTGCCACGCCAGTCAGGGGTAAAAAATTGAGTAAGGGTTGTGCGCAACGTGATGGGTGTAGATGAAAACGGATTATTAAAAAGTTGGGGAAATTTGGTTATTATATTTATTACATACAACGCTTTTCAATAATACATGTTTAGGGGTGTATTTTATTTTAGATGGAGTGGAGATTAGATTTGGGAATAAAAAAACAGTGAATCAGCAACATTTTCACAATGGGGAAAACAAATTAGGTTTCGATAAATTGGTTATTCATGTATTCAAAATTTGTGCATGTAGTACAATGATTTTATTTATTACAATTAATGGAATATTGCAATCTCTACGTAATAAGTTGTTCTTATTGTTATTGCAAGTAAAAATACAAAGTATATTTTTATTTGCATTGCCAATAAAAAAATATTTTGCCAATCTGAGTTTACTCCAAATTATACTGCATATATGGCTTATTGACTAGAAAAATAGAAGCTGAGTAAAACTAATAACAATTTCGCATGTCTTATATAAATTTAGTAAAATTGACACATTTGATATCCTAAAAACGGACTAACATAGAATTGGTTAACTTTTGGCGAAAGAAGTTAGTAATAACATTATTCTCAAAGAATTTTAAATATTTATTTAAATGACACCAAATGTCGTAGAATTAACATTCACCCTGTACCTACTTTGTATTTATGTTATTCTAAGCAATTTGATGTAATTAGCAAGCTAATGATAACATGCGTTGCTGTCGAATTGTCCATTATACAATATTAACAATAATTGTCAAATTTGTATTGACGTTTTTTGATCGTTTTATCTTCGCAAAAACTTATAAATATTAAAATAAACATTTAAAAATATATTCATATCATTTAGTAAACTAGAAAAAATATCTGGCTAAACATAATTTACAAGGATTATTCCATCAATATTGAGAAAGAAAAACAAATAAATAACAACACGTATCCACATCAACAGAAATCAAAAGTACCTCTATCGTCTAGCCATGCAGGTAGATATAAATAAACCACGAGTACACACTAGTTCCAGTCACCGTATGACCCGTATCTACAACAACCTCACAGACCAACAGCCTTAGCCTTAGAGACCAAGCGACCCGCTTCTTCAGCTTACCTCAAGACCGACATCGGCATCGGCGTCTATGCGGTGCTGTGTCATCCGCCCGTCTTCATCCGAAAAAGAAAAAAAATCTGATATGGCCAGCACACAATTTCCCGCCATATCTAGACTTATAAACATAAATGTATACGTACAATCCGGTGCCCATTTCAAACATACAAATAAAAATCTAAAATATTCAAACACATAAATTTACATCACCTGAATCAAAAAATTCATTCGCAGGAAATTCTTCTGGTGTTGAAGCCGTCCTTCGTTCAATTACTCATTTAATTATGACTTATATGGCGTTAGTGCCAACATGTCACCCGTCTCACCTGTCAGAAACAAAATTCAAAATAACTCAAATACGAATTATCAAAAAAAAATTATATTTGGTATTTTACATTTGTATACGAATTGGAATTTGTAATATTTATTTGTAGAATAAGAGGAAAAATTATTTGCAACTTGCGTTATAAAAAATTGTCTTTATCTGGTAGAATTAAAGAACTGTAGTAAAATTTAAAAAATATATTTATCAAATAAAACGTTGAAATCTTGTAATCCATGATCGGTTGATTTTTGCTTCTGCGTAAAAAAATATTGACAGGTGAGACGAGTGACATGCACGTTGGCACTAACGCCTTATAAGTCATAAGTAAGATATTAAATGTAGTAATTGAATGGATGATGGCTTCAACACAGAAGAGTTTGCCTGTGAATGAACCTTTTTTTTCAGGTGATGCAAATTTCTGTGTTTGAATATTTTAGATTTTTATTTTTTTGTATATTTTAAATTGCCACCTTATTCGCGCTAAGCTAAGCGATACGCACCAAGCGACTTAATTTTGAACTAGAAAAAGTGACGTCACGATAGGGATATTAAAATCGGCTGATTCTGATATTTTGTGAGCTTATTGAACTCTTAGATAATTCAAGGAATTGAATTATTAATATGGAAGGAAAAAAGAAAATAAGTAAGATTAATATTAATTGTTGCCTATTTGGATGTAAATCTGTACGCAATAAGGATCCTAACCTAATTTACTTACTTGGAAAAAAAACTGTTGGTGAAATACTATTATTTTTAGTATAAAACCTATATCTGTAATCTTTGAACGCTTGAGACAGCCTTGTGACCCTGTGATAGCAATTAATACAAATACGACACAAGAATTTTATCCCTCTCGTGACGTCATTGCGGTGCGGGCTGCATATAGTAATTTCTCGTAATTTCCTAATTTGAATCGCGAATTGTACGTACATTTCTGTTTATAAGTCTAGATATGGAGGTTGTGTGGTAGCCACATCAGATTTTTTCATGAAATGTAAGGTAGTACACGATAACAAAAACAAGTTTTATTAAATCCATAAAGTAAGTCACTAAAGGCCATGCACTTGTTTAACCCTTTGCTGGACATCAGGAACCTGAATGCCTGACCAAGAATAAGGATCACCTAATTAATTACCCCACGATCTTGTTTTTCGGATGAAACGCTCGAGATGAGAGAAGAAGTCACCTGGGCGTCTAATGTCTTCGCTGGCGACACAGCGGTGAAGAGGCGGAGTGCGCAGAACGCAGCACGCGACGTGGAGATTCACATTAGCGATTAGACGGGAAACCCGCATCATGCGGGCTAGAGACGGGAGAACGCACACGCGAACGCGAATGTGTGCGGTAGATTACGAGGTGGAAAGATGGGAGGTGAATGAGCTTACCAAGACGCAGACATGCGAAGAAGGCAATTTGGAGAGGAATCATTAGCATTAGAAATATAGTGTTGAATATTGCAAATTGGAATTGGACTGATAATCAGAAAAAAATATGGGAATGGTGGAAATTTCGAAATGAAAATACGTTCTACAATGATAATATTTAATTACTTATGCGTAGATAGGAGAACTAAATCTCAAATTTATGAAACTGAAAGTAATAATAAGTAATTGCAGATAAAGTATAATGTTGTTTGGTTTTTTCTTTCGATTTTTCTTATATGCCAATAATTCTCAACTTGGAGACAGCATATTTAAAAAACTAAACATTAACATATTGAATTGTAGTTTGCGCCATTGTTTATCTTACACTTTAATTTGCTATAGGTAACCACATTTTTAGAAATTTAAAAAGTTTGATATTTAGGTACTTCCCTTAAACTCCCGAAAACGGTGAGATATATGAACTTAATTTTGACACCAATAAAAATTTACAGCAACAACTTCCGATAGGTACCCACATTTTTTAAATTTTTGAAATCTGTTATAATCACAAGGGTAGGTTACCTATTGCCATTTTTCCAGATTTTGCAGGTTTTGTCCAGAACTACAATAATAATTATTTTTTTCAATATCTACACCGAAGACGCCACCTTTCGTCTCTATCATTAGGGACGAAAGTGAGGTATTTCTGACCGCCAATTTCGTTTCTAGTTGCACAATAGGTATACTATTATGATTCAGATTATATTTCCGAACAATAATTTTGAAAATATTCTAGTACCCAGAAGAAGCACGTTCTAATAGCGTTTTTCGTGCGTATTTTATTACGTTCACTATTTATGTAACAAAAATAGGAACCCAAAGACCCCATATCTTGTAATCAGTTTCGATAGTATTCAAAATCCCTGACCACGGTCTCAAAATCAATTCACTACGACATTGTACAACAACAACGAACAGAACAACATGAAAACAACAAACAACCAGATATTCCCACAGAGATACTAGCTACGCGTGGTTGTTTCACTTGTAACAGATGCTATCGCTTCGCGCGCCGTTGTTTCACTTACAACTTACATAAACCGCAATAGCGACTTTGTATTACACGCGTTCAAGAAGTGACAGTGATTTCTGACACACAAAATTCTTCTTAGGTGATATCATGCCAACAGGCGTCAGGCATGATAGAATGATAATAGTCTTGGATACAATGTTATTGATCGACAAAATATCACTTTATTTGAAAACAAAACATGTCAGCTATTCTTAAATTTGGTTAAAACATCTTTAAGTATGATTGAATAGATATAAATTAAGCTTTTCAGTCAGTTTACTTATAAAAATTAAATAAGACAACTAAAATACCTAGAATAAAGATTGTTGAACAAAATCGTACCTAGTAACTTTCTTGTTTAAGTCGCTAAATTACAGTACTACTCACACAAACGATAGAAACACTACTATAAAATCTGTCTACACAGGTTTAGGTGACAGAATAGTAGGAGTGGAACTCTTTTCTATTCATATTAAAATTTAGGTGGCAATAGGATCAAAAATAAACTGGTTACAATGTTCGTTTATTGTGTGACGTTTCGGCGCCGAAACGGCAACCATCAGCCTTATAAAGTAGGTATTGATTTTTTTACATGTATTTATAATATTAGGTCGTTAACAAAAATTTATATTGCACAAGTACATGTTTATAGATTGAGTGCGAGAAGCACAACGTCCCACAATAAACGAACATTGTAATCAGTTTATTTTTGATCCTACTGCCACCTAAATTTTAATATAACTACCATATTCTTTTCTATTCACTTAACTTGTCTGGAATCATAACCAATGATGAAATTTTGTGCTAAAATATATGTCAACACCAAGCAAATAATACTAAAATGTAGAGCTGGATTTTAGTGACTTGAACAGTTAACGTGTGTAGTTTCGCCTTGAAGGTAGGTATTTGTTAAGTAGTATCACAACACTAATTTTCGATGCATCTATCGTTCCATAGCGTAGTGTAGAAATTATAAGCACCTTCGACATTATTTTTTAAGTGGATGCAGCTAAACAAATTTCTTTTAAAAAGTTGCTTAGAGCATATAAGTTTGTAACAAAAATTGCCTACATCGGAACAAATTGTCCATATAATAGTTTCTATCGTGGTATCCAGGCTTTACAAGACCTTAAAACTTATTGTTACTTATTATACTCTCTGATAAAATATTTAGATTTTCCTAAAAATGATTAATTATTGATATATCGCAAATTAGTACATTGGGTTTACTTAATGATATTTGAATGCAATTATCATTTGATGCATCGATGTTTTAATGCAATGACATATGTTTGGCAGTAGTACTTGGGTATCATTTATAGAACTCGTTATAAAATAAATAATGCTAAATAAGAAATGATGCTATGCACAATGCACATGTCAAATTAACCTTTTTATTACAAATCCTTGCTGTGTAGAATAAACCATAAATCTGAAACAACAGCTTGAAATTTCTTGCATAAGAAACGTTTCGATTATGAATAATGTGCTACTGAATGTGTTTTTCTGTAAAATAAGTCAGTAAAAACTGATTGTAGTCTTTGCACTCTATATATTTCATTCATACGTGGTATATAATCAAACGAATCTATTATACGAAAGATGCAGTTCACAAAAACCAGCATTTATAATTCACTTAACCACGACTCGTGACGCCGTGACTGATCGTACATCACACCATCGAGAGATCGACAATTTTTTTTATTATTCTACACTTTGGAGCAGACGTTTGAGAGTCTAGACATTCGTAGCGTGTTATAAATTACATAAATCAAAGATTGGCCTTGTTTTTGTATTTGAAATAAAAGCACAGTTCGATTTACCAAAATATCAACTGCAACTAAATTAAAACTAAAATGAAATTAGCTATGTATTTTAATAAAAAATTGCTTTATCTTATCTATAAATTAAAAATCAAATCGAATCAGTCAAATAAGCAGAGAGACAAAAACTGTACATAGTATTTGAGATGAAAGAGTCTGAGAAAGGTCATTTATATCATGACCTAATAAACAAACGGTGTACCTATATATTTATCTTTGTCGTACTTGCATTGTTTAATTGTATGTATTGATCACATTTGTTTTTCAAAAATTCATTTTGTTTCGAGTAAGTTACGATATGCATAGCAAATTTTTATAGTCATAGCATAAATACACGGTTTCCCAAAAGTCTCGGGACGGGGCTATAAGTTTTGAACGAGCGAAGAAAAAATATTAAAAATTTGGGGATCACTTAAGCGTTTGGGCCATTGCGAAACCGAAGAAGGTCAACAATTTTAACATTTGTTATATAAATCGTAATAAAAGTGCAAAAAACATCAAAATTAATTAAAATTAAATTCTTGAAAGAATTAAGATATCGGGTTTTGGTTTATGGGGATGTATTTCTCTTTTAATTACCTTTAAAATAAGGTGAAACTCGGCAGGGGGTTGCTATTTAAAAATGTTGGGGTGGTCATCCCCTAAAAAATGTAGTTTTTATGACTCATTACATTAGTGATCCCCAAATTTTCAATTTTTTTTCTTCACTTGTTCAAAACTTACCTATAGCTCCGTCCCGGGATTTTTGAGAAAACTGTATAACTCTTTCTCTAAGGTCCAAAGGGTTGGCCCCTTTTTTGCTGTCTTGCCCTCCGCCCATGGTTTGATAAGAGCAGGTTCGTTATCACACCCACGCACTTGGGCAAACACACGTGGGCACAACGAAACAAGAGTCGTTTGTCAGCGGGTACTGCGATCAACGCTTTCCAAAGATAACACTGAAAAAACGTAATTGTCATTGATTCGATTAGAAGTGTGACATTATTTTCAAAGGAAATATTATTCAGGAATGTTTGAATTTGATATCATTGTATGGAGGAAGTAGATTTTTATTGACTTGTGTACACAAGGAAATTTGATCGCTTGAATGGTTGGCAAACATCATTTTGTGAAACGTTTTTTGTGTTCATAGAATTCAAAATTATTTGATCATATACATCCTCAAAATCATTAAAAAATTTTGTTTGTTTAATTTATCATGTATTCAGAGTAAAGGAACTAAATTAGAAATTTCAATTAGCTATCATTTGAAGAACACGTATTAATTTTATCGCTTGGTCTTTAGTCAAATTGCATGTATTATTATTGATAGTTTTATAAGTAGATCTGGAAACAACTTCAAAACAGCTATTTAATTACAAATTATTATTTATAATCAATTGGAAAGTACAAGAATATAATTATCATCTTTTGTTGGTTTTTTCAGCAAGCCATTATCATTATATTATTCGTAATTTGTAATTCATATTTATTTTTTATTTGGTAGCTATGAATATGACTTCAAACTTAATTATAAATTACATTTTATATAAATGCCAGGATACTTATTAAATATGTCCAAGCCAAGGATTATTCTATTGTGCAGCACACAAAATGAGCACTGGGAAAATAAAAAGTGCCGTAAGCATTTAAAATTTGTGCAAGATTTTCAATTGATATTAATCAAATTCATCTTAAAAATGTATAATTTATGAGTGATAATTCAGAAATGCGTAAATTAATTTCGTTTTTATTTAGTTCTGCCTGCACATACGAGTATTATTCATCACTAAAAATTCAATTTTATTTAAGGTACATATCTAAGTATTTATTTGATATTGACCAAAACAAATTTTCGTCTGTGGCGCTTTTAGTCGAGGAACTTTAGACGAAAAAACGCCAAAAGCTCGGACGCCGGGAAAGTTACACCGATTTTCATGATTTTTTTAAATCGCTTCGTAATCGAATTTGAAACAAAGTTTACCACCTGAGAGGTAACCTGTAGTTTCTGAACGAATAAAAATTTTCATATCCTGTTTCTTTTACTAAATTCTCTGAACAATTCTCTATAAGATAGATTAATTTATTTTTATCTTAAAGGCCTTAGTTCAGAAACTACAGGTCATTAAACACAAAATAAATTTTATAAACAAAAATTTCTCAATTTTCCCGCGACAAAAATCTGAAAATTTTGACTTACCTAAGGCCTTCAAAAATTTTTAAATTAATCTAACTTATAGAGAATTGTTCAGAGAATTTAATAAAAGAAACCGGATATCAAAATTTTTATTCGTTCAGAAACTACAGGTCATTAAACACAAAAAAAATTACAAACTAAAATTTCTCAATTTTCCCGCGACAAAAATCTGAAAATTTTGGATTCACTAAGGTATTTACGATAAAAATAAATTAATCTATCTTATAGAGAATTGTTCAGAGAATTTAATAAAAGAAACCGGATATCAATATATTTATTCGTTCAGAAACTACAGATCATTAAACACAAAATAAATTTTATAAACTAAAATTTCTCAATTTTCTTCCGCGGCGAAAATCTTAAAATTTTGGCTTCACTCAGGGCTTTAAGATAAAAATAAATTAATCTATCTTATAGAGAATTGTTCAGAGAATTTAATAAAAGTCACCGGATATCAAAATTTTTATTCGTTCAGAAACTACAGGTCATTAAACACAAAAAAAATTACGAACTAAAATTTCTCAATTTTTCCGCGACAAAAATCTGAAAATTTTGGCTTCACTAAGGCATTTACGATAAAAATAAATTAATCTATCTTATAGAAAATTGTTCAGAGAATTTAGTAATAGAAATTACGTAAATTTACTTTAAAAAATAAAATAATAATACAATATAAAAATTTCGAAAAAAAAAATTTCGAAATTTTTTTTTTTAAAACAAAAGCAAGTATTCTCAAGTGGTAAACTTTATTTCAAATTCGATTTCGAAGCGATTAAAAAAAAAATCATGAAAATCGGTGTAACTTTCACGGAGTCCGAGCTAAATGTCTAAAGTTCCTGGACTATTTTCCTTATTGCTATGTTTATAACTATAAATATAAATAAAAAATTTAAAAATAAATTTTTCATTATGTGTGGATAAAACTTAGTATAAACCCTGGTCCATACATTACAGAGAAATCCATATATTCTTTAATAGTATTTTAGCCACGATTATCAAATAATAATAGTACCTATATTACTTTAGAGGCCCGTCTACTTCCTAAAATCCAGTACAAAACGTACTAACGTAGCGAGTGTTTTGTAGCCAGTACAAGAATGGTAAAATTGTATTTCAACATGGTTTATATACTTAAAGGAACATTTAATAGTTGTGCCTTTTTAAAATTTTAATAAAAAAATTTTACATGATTAAATTTCGAAAAATTCATAAAAATTTCCAATTTATTCAAACTTTACACGGTTATATCTCCTGATAGAAATTTATTTTTAAAATCTGTCGATCCATTCTTTCTCTATTTAATGTTTATAAACACATTACCTTGAAGTCAATAATAAACTAACAGTTTACTCCCAACGAAAACACTTTTACAGTATTTTTCAACTTCAAACTCATATTGAAATTGCTAGAATGTGGTAAATTATGAGTTTCGGGCTGGTTTTATGTAGTCGTAGTAGTGGGGAAAAGAGTGGAATAGAAAAAAAGTAAAATCGACAGTATTCTAGGAATTCGGAAAAAAACGTAGACGAGCTCGTGCATAAACTTTCATCTTTTGAGCCATTATATCAAAAACGACATTTATAACACATTTCTTTACAAATTTTTGTTCATTAAAATATTACCTAGCCTCATATTTTGGTGTGATGATTATACAATAGTGTTGAATTATGTATGAAGGGGTTCATCTTACTTACTTACATATAAATGAATGTATTATTCAATAGTCGTAGATAAATATTCTACGCCAATGGGCGCCACAACTGCGGCGCCTGTAAAATCCTGTTCGTTATTGATAAATAGAGCAGACTGCACAACTTGCGATAGGGTTCCTTAACACGATTTCACTTTTAGTTGCGATTTGACGCGATATTTACTTGTTCCTCGTGTCCTTTTCAGCTTTTAACTCGCTATCTGAGCTGATTGCTCGTGTTTCCACTCGGTTTTGAGGGTAATTAAGTTGGAAAGATACTGGGTGTGGATTTTGACACCTCGAAGTTAAGATATATTGTTTGCTGTTGCTATGATACGAGATTGGTGCTGCTTGTTGTGGATAAGATGGAGAATTTATCTTATTTTTTTGGTTTGGTTTAGATTATAAGATGAATGAACAGTAGAAAGTAGACGAATTGTTTCGTTACGTTTTGACGGCTTCATTAGATTTAGATTTTACAGTGGGAGTATTCATCAACTTGTTTAATTATTTACTTTTATTAAGAATTGCATGGAAAAACACAGTTTGAAAATTTCTTCAGAATATCATATTTCAACATGAGGCATGTCTTCAAAATGAGTACCTAATCCCACTTGACAAAATAAAATCCCCAGAACATTTTTCAAGAATGTGAACATCACGCTTGTAATTTGCTACATCCTATTAATATCCTAGCGATTTCTAATGTCCGCCATTAGCAACATTTTCTATGTAACATCCCAATGTTAGTAATTTGGTAATAATATCCCAGTTATGTGTCCCATGTAATTCTCTGAGTTGTAATTTTTGATCGTACTCAGGATGTGGCTAGGATAAACATACGTATAAGATCATCTAAAGTATGTACAAGAATAAGATATTTTAAAACATCCCGTAGACGATTCATGTCAAGTGGGATATTTAGTAAAGATGATAGATGATCTAGATCGTCGGATGATGGACACAAAATAAATAAAGACCTCACTCCTACAAGCAAAAGTTTTTTATTTATTAATTATTCACCATTCGACGATCTAGATCATCTTTAATTAAAAAAATTGGAAAATATTTCAATGACTATTATTTGGCTCCATATTATCACAAATATCTATACCACATTTTTATTGATATCTTAATAAGTTTTTCGTTATATGTGCGCAAAACACGCCGTTACTTCCTGTTTAGTGAGAGCAAAACAGAAAGTGACGGAGTGCTTCGCGTGCACTTGTGACGAAAAATATAGTATGCACTATGCACTAAGGCCAGGGACCCGATTATACCCTTTGGTAAAGTTGGAACATTTGACTTAACCTGCGGAAATAGTCGAGGGCTTCCCTCCCTTGGTGCATAATATACTATTTTTGCACTTTTGCTATTGTATCTACTTATAATAATTTCAGATACCTACAAAATATAAAATATCATAAGATATTTAATCGTAAATAAAATACCTGTAGTACTTTATTTTTTATTTCGTTAGTGTAAATGCACTAAGTATACCTTTAAATAAGAAGTAATGAATAAGCTTTTATGAACCGGAATTTCTATGAAACGATAATACTGTTAGAATAATAATAATATATCTATAGATAACTTATAACCGGTTATAACCCTAATGTAAATAAAAAAGTGTGATACAATTTACAAATATTTATCTATGCAAATTTGAGCAAATAAAGGGCACACTTTATTATGTATTGAAAGATATCTAATATGATATCACAAAATTGTCTGGTGTCAAATATAATATCTGCAATTTCGTATTTCCCGTTCTTAAACCAGTGGCGTACCAAACTAAAAAATATATTATATTATCGATAGAAATAAAATAAAAATGAGTTTAAATAAATTTTTGTAAAATATTTGCTTGTTGTTCTTGATACCTGAAGAGGGAAGTACATCGCTCCCGAAACATCGTTCTAAAAATAAAATGAAATATATAAGTTACAACTATAGGTACTACCTACAAAAGAAAATTATTATTATTTTCAAAATTTATGTCAGTCCATAAAAAAATTTAGGTTAATATATTATGCTGCAAAGAACAGGGGTGAAATTATTAAATATTACTCATTAAAGTTGTTAATTATATTTTAATTCCACTATTTCGCAAACAATTTTGTTGCTTCTTCAGTAGCAATCTTACTAACCTAAATATTAGTATTTTGTTTATAGACTAATCGAAATACAACACACTTCCTAATGATTTTTTAATTCACTCAAAGTTTTTAAACCAATATTAAGGCTCTCTACTTCATTTCGACGACAAAACTGTTCCACTGGTCTGGAAAATACGTCACATTGAATGGATTCCTTTACAATTCCTCAACTTTGTGTTATTGTTTGCACCGGAAGTCCGATAACGCGTGCCGTATACAAACACTTTGCTTAGAATAACACTTTTCAGGTTAGAAATTTGTTACGAGTTTAACATGTGATTAGTTACTGGTGTAAAGTATTGTGTTTCGTTTATTAGAAGCTGTGCTTTGATATTTCAGTTCCGAAGGTCGAGAATTTGTTCGCAGCTTTGTTGAAGTAAATTTCAAAGAGATTTTAGTAGCTGTAATTGTTAGTTGGTTAGTGAATGAGGGTTTGTTGCAGGAATTAAACGAAAAAGGGGTGTAATTGGATGTTTTGAAATAGAATGTAATAAGGAAGTAGGTACTCAACATGTCAACATGAGAAGAGTTTTGAAAAGGTGTAATATATACTTTAAGAAAAAATATAAGTATGTATTTCCAATAGCACAAGGGTAGAAAATAATTTTTTGGCCTCCTGAAGTGTACACGTAATCACACATCGTTGACGTTTATGGTAGTTGCGATTTTACACATAACATGTCATCATGACTTACCGCATATTGTTCGGTAAAAATCATCGAATGTTATTGCTTGAATATAGGCTTTTAAAACAAAATAAAATAAATAAAACAGATTAAATTTAAATGTGACACTTACTGGCAACATCTCTTAGCAGTTGTTTCAAGGCTACATAAGAAAATATTAGTACAAATGTCAAATGCATCTCACTTTAACCACATAGAAAATACGATATTTGAAATAAATAGGTATATCGGGCAAAAATAATACACAACGTGTGAGTTAGGATTTATTACAGCACTCTGCATCGCGTCGTACTTTCATATAGAACCTCGCGTTGTAAAATAAAACCTACTGCACTTATTATGTAAATAACTATTGCTGCTAAACTGAAAATATGTTGTGACCAACAAATTTTTTTTTAACTATCTACGCCCAGTGCACAAATCTGTTGTAGTGTACTAATGTGTACTAAATCATTTGTATTAGGCGAGGGGCGAACCGCGACATAAAATTTGTACACCAAACTTCTATTTGGCAAGAACTTCTAATATTTCTGTGAACTTCTATTGACTTCTACAAACTACTGTTGACTTCTACAGACTACTACGAACTTCTACATATTACTGTTGACTTCTACAAATTACTGTTAACTTCTACACATTACTGTTGACTTCTACCAACTTCTATGGACTTCTACGAACTACTGCTAGTGGTAACGTCTATATAAATATTTGTAATGTTAATGATAAACAAGGATTTCTCTGGGTGAAAAATAAAAAAAACTAGGATTCAATTTATTTAACTTTTGAACGAGAATCAGAAACAAGATTATATGTATATTTATAGTTTCTAGCTCGATTTCTATCTACTTCAAACTTGCAGTTAGTTATTTAAATTTAAATCTGTTCGTCGTTCGTCCTATATATCCAAAGATAAAAATTAACAGCAGGTACTATACATGATCCTTTGCCCAGTCAACAGTCATTTTTCTAAGAAAACCTTCTTATTCAACCCTTTACCCTTTGGTACTGGTACTAATAAAATTACGAAATATTTGTATTTGAACTTAATTTTAAATTATTGCAATATAATATACTTTCAATTTTTACTATTAGTTTTGATTTATCAGTTTTAAATATATCTTTTTCATATTGAAAATTAATTCAATTACCTAAATCAAAAAATTGCATGGTACTGAAAATTAGATTTTGAACACTATGAACATAATGTTAGGTTAGGTCTAAAATATCGGTAAAAATACAAATTTTATTTTTAAAAATAGTATATTACATTACAAGTCATGAAAATGTTTCATTGCAGACGAGGAGGCGTTTGAAGAATGCGAGGATGCGCAGCGTCCGAGCATTTCTTCAAAGCCTCTGAGTCAAGCAAAGACATTTTTATGACGCGTGATGTATTATATTTTTTTTAAATCGGCAATTAAGCTTAAAATTACAAAAAAATAGGTTTGCATAAATCATCCTGTGACAAATCATCAGAGCTGTCACAAATTTTAGAAAAAGTTGTCATGACAAGTAAACAAAGTTGAAAGTAAAAATGACTAGGCATGAAAATAAAATTTTCATGCCTAGTCATGAAAATCTTACTTTCATGCCCCAAATTAGTCTGGAAATGACGATTTTCATGCCGATTTTGAAAAATAGTATATTACATTACAAGTCATGAAAATGTTTCATTGCAGACGAGGAGGCGTTTGAAGAATGCGAGGATGCGCAGCGTCCGAGCATTTCTTCAAAGCCTCCGAGTCAAGCAAAGACATTTTTATGACGCGTGATGTATTCTATTTTTTTTAAATCGGCAATTAAGCTTAAAATTATAAAAAAAATTAGGTTTGCATAAATCATCAGAGCTGTGACAAATCATCAGAGCTGTCACAAATTTTAGAAAAAGTTGTCATGACAAGTAAACAAAGTTGAAAGTAAAAATGACTAGGCATGAAAATAAAATTTTCATGCCTAGTCATGAAAATCTTACTTTCATGCCGCAAATTAGTCTGGAAATGACGATTTTCATGCCGATTTTGAAAAAAATATGTTTTTTAGTAAATTGAGAAAGAAATTTTTCTGTGACGTCACTATTTTGTATTGAACATTATGACAACTTTGTATGTACACCACATTTTCATTAATTATTTTTGGGCTTGTAAATAAAAATTTTGTAAAAATAAAAAATACGGGTCTCAAGTTTTTATCTCTTCTTCAAAAATATTCAATAAAAAAATCATGCAAGTAGCCCATTGTGAATTGTTAATTCCTTTTTGTTGTTGTGAATTGTGAATTAAGAATTAATTTCTTTTTTTGCTGAATTGTTCCAGTTCTGCAACACACATAACTAACATTTACCCCATCGTGTTCGTTTATGTAACAATAATATAAAATATAATAATTTGTTTCCTTTTAGATCAATTCTAATCACATTAGATCAGCACAGATTTACACTATTGTTGTTCTAAGAAACGAGAAGCCACACGTAGACTCATGTCTGACGCATGCGCAAACATTTTTTTTATAAATATGTGTGCGCATGCGTCATTTGAGCTGAAAACTACTGCTAACTTCTATAAATTTCTACATATTTCTGCAAACTTCTACAATATTTCTGCATATTTCTGCAAACTTCTACATATTTCTGCAAACTTCTACATATTTCTATATTTCTTTTAACTTCTACATATTTCTATTTAACTTCTACGAACTACTGTGGGCTTGTACACCAAACTTCTATCGCGGGTTGCCCCTCGGTATTAGGTAGGTACTTGGTTAAGTAATTTTGGTAATATTATCCTTCTAGATTATCGACTTTCTGCACTTGTTGTGAATGATGGAAAGTCTAGAAATCAAAGTTAAAAGCAATCCAATGTCAAGCAGTATAATTTTTTTTCTAGAATACTCCTTTAAGTTAGAAACAAAACATGTACTTATTTATATATTTCAAATTATCTGTTTTGCTGACATTTGCAAAAATCATAATCAATTATCAATGAAAATCATTATAATTTCATTTTTTATTGTCTTCTGAGATTAATTATAAATAACTTGAATAACGTCAAATTATATTATTATGTTATTCTTTTGTAAGTTAATAACTATAACAACATATACATACTGAAACAATTTACGAAAGACATAGTTATTATTACTCAATCAAAATGGCGTTTATTCTCTGTCAAAATTAGATTTAAAATGTTTCAAAAACAAAGATATCATATCATGTTAAATGTGCTACAGAACCATTCCATTATTATAAAAATGTTCACACGCAATTCAATATAAAAACAAATAATGGAGGCAATAAATCTTAGATTTGGCATGAATAGTTCACAATTTTAATTAACTTATCACAAGTCATAAGTACTTTCTCCTTAGACACAAATCAAATTAAACTCAGTGTAAAAATGCGATCTAATTACGAATTAACGCAATAGTTTGCCACTTACAAGCGCGACTAATCTAAAAATATTAAACAAAACCAAAAACAAATTCGAGTCATTTATAATACATAATTAGTTCCGTGTCTTATTAAATTACAGTTATAAAATAAACATAAAAGAAGCTGATACCACGTGAGAGCTGTTGCTACTATTTTTTAGTAGTTAATTTTAAAAAGCAAAGCCTGTCAAGGGTAAGATTATTTGAAGAAGATTAATGATTGGCTTTAATAAAATACAGATACTAATGACCCAAAAATGTACTGCTGATGGTAGAATCCGAAAGCGATTTTAAATAACTCCCGAAATTTATTTTCACAGCGCTGATGGTCGACTGGAGCGAAAGGTAACTCATCTTTTCAGTTTCTTTGTATTTGTGCGCTCAGTGAAAATGTATGAATTGGAAGGTGCCAATATTTTACTGTCAGGAAGACAAGAAGCTGTGTTAGAAGTCACAATGGTTTCCAAGAATTAAGGGAAATTGTATCAATCTCTATTTAACAATGAATGAGTTTTATTTTTACCAACCTGTTTGATTGGATATGAAGTAGCAAAGTACTAACTGATATCATTTACTATTGTTTTCAGTAATGAAGAATAATTTGAAAAATGTAAAGATATACATATCTAGGTTGTGTACTTAATATATGGAATATAATATTATTGTTATTATTAATCTCAAATTAAGGTTTTTATTTAACTAAGGCTTGATGTCCAATAAAACTTTGGGTTTCATAATTTCTAGCCAATAGAACTTCCTGTGAGATAAATAGTACATAACCAAACATAAAAATCTATTTCTAATGTACATTTTTTTTAAATAGAAGATTTCTGGTAGTGTTTCAAATATAATTTGAAATTAAATAATTATTTAATATAGTCGTAGAAACGTATAATATAGTTCTCGAAACGTAGTAAATAAATAAAAATACCTATAGTAACAGACCCAAATAATAATTTTTTAAATATACAATTTAAATGCGCATCAATAAAATAGAATGTGCATTAAAATAATTATTAATAGTTTGTGCATTAAAATAAAACATATTGAGTATTAAATGAATATATCTATTTAAAATAATGAATTTAAAATTGAGCAATATTTTACATATAGTGTGCTTTAAAACGATTTTTTGTACAATAAAATATTTTACCAACCTTCTTGAGTTCCAATGCTCAATATTTTTTATTTTTAAGCACAAAGTATTAATTTTAATGCACATTAGATATCAATCATTCCCAGTTAAGTCATACCCATTTTTTAATATTATGAATTCTAAAAATATCTATCAATCTATAGTATTTTATAGTGGAAGTTAAAATGGCTCTTGCGAATCATTTACGTAAAGTATTATTTTCTAGTTTATGTAAATGTAGACTTTGCGTAAAGTATGTAAATAATTTAATTGTCAGAAAATCTAACCTATAATTATTCGTTTTCGGTGTGATTTGTACATTGTCTACATTGTATACACTGGTTATATTGTTTACACAGATACTGCATGCGTAGATTACGTGTTTGTCTACGCGCAAAATTTCACATAATCTACGTCATGTAGGTAGACTACGTGAACAACCTTGCTTACGATATTCATTTGCCATTGGTTTGTGTAGAACCTTACCGCTTACCTACACTACGTACTTTACTTAGATTCTCATGAATCATTACCATCCTTTAAATATAATTGAATAATGTACCTACTTTTTTTCTTGCGCTGCTCTATAATTCACATAATTGCCTAATGAGCAATAAACAATAATTTAAATTAAAATATTCATTCAAAATTTGTTCACCATTCACTAAAATTCCCAGAAATCTTCCCAAAAACGTTGAGAACCCTTCTATCCACAGAAGCTCATGAATTGTCACAAATTTGGCTGACTAATCCCAATTTGAAAGGTGGCACTCAAGGCGTGAGAATTCACCCCTTTGAAGACGTCTCTCTCAAGTGTTAAACTCCGTTCTTCAATGGTTCATCTTCTCTCAGTTCGTCTCTGACGGTTTGGAGAGTTCGTTGAGAATTAGCGCATTGTATTTAGCCTAATGTTGAACTGTGCGACACCGTGAATGACCACTTACAGGGTGGTCAGCAACTATTAGTTTTTAACGAGCTACTGAATACTGGATTTTCGAGATTTTAATTTTTACGCCATTGTGAATGAAGTGGAATAAGTCTTTTGCTAAATTTGTTTCACAGAGGAAATTAGCTGTGGTGGGTATTCCACGCCCTGTAACGTTTGGAAATTTGTTGCCATTATGAGGAATTTACCGACAGAGAAGATTTACATTTTTAATTATTTGCGCTATTCATGGAGTTGGAAACTGGGGAACTAAAACTTGTTTTTGGGGGTTTCTTCACTGCGTATTCAAGTTTTGGTGTTATTTGACTAACTTTAATATTTAAAAGGACACTTCTAAAATCAAATTTAAAAATAATAGTATTTATTTGTTATTAATGAGAATAAGAGGAAAAGTTATTTGGAGCTTACGTTATAAAAGAAGTGCAACGTCATTATCTTAAACAGGAGGAGATAAACATATTAATAATGTAACCTGTGATTGCCGTTTTAGCTTCCCGCACAAGCCGTTGTTATAGAATGTTCACTAGTTGAGTCGTTGCTATGGCTTTACGGCCATTCATAGGTTCTCGGCTAGTTACTCTACGTCACATAGTAATATTAAAGTTTCTATTTTTTGGGGCTTGTTAAAAATTTTTTGTCAAAATAAAAAATACGTGTTCCAAGTTTTGATTTCGTCTTTAAAAATATTTTGTTTAAAAAATAGTAGGTAGTCCATTGATCTTTTGAAAAATAACATCATATTTAAGTATCAGCGTATCCTCAAATATGGTTTGTTAAATGAAAGAAGTCTGGAAAAGGTCATCAACAGTACGAAGATTTAAGCTCCGCCCATATTGTCATAATAATAACTAACGTTACAATGTTGAGTAGAACGCGCAACGCTTTGCTATGCATGTCGTAACTTACTCGAAACAATATGAATTTTTGAAAGACAAACGTAGTGAACCTATATTTATTGCATACCATTAGATAATGCAAGTAGGACAAAGAATGAATAACGTCGTTTGTTTATTTGCTCATGATATAGATATGATCAGACATCTTTCATCTCACAAACTATACGAACTTGCTCCTGTATAAAAAAAATCTCCATTTAAATCTCATTACCACCCCCAAGAGTTTCGGATACAGCTACCCTGCCTTCTATTCTTTACTGTTTGAAGGCGGGTCACCGTTTGTAGTTGGAGTGGTGTTAGCTCCTTCAATGAAGAGAATAATGGCTTCTAATTGTATTCATTGACACAGGCGTGAGTCCAGCGCTTTGTGCCCGTGCACATTGTGCCACAACTGCGAAAACTTGTTGCCATTCAGCTGCAACAATACGCTACAAATCAGCGCTGAAATGTATGTGTTCCCGACAGAAATGAACGGAGGTTACACGCCGCGTTACGCGAAAGAAAAACGAATTCAGAGGAATTTCTGGAATGGTTTTGTTTTGGGTGACAAGGTTTGGGGCTGCAACGGATTTTTTTCGAATTGTGCAGTTTGCTGAAGAGCAAAGACAACATTTGAAAAACTATTTATTATATTAGGATATTAGGATACACGAGCCCAAACTCACATGAGTAAAAACATTCATTTATTTTGTACAAAAGTTTAAATTAAATTCAAAATACAAGTAAGATGTAATGTATCTTATATTTATTGAAAATTACAATACATTTTATACAATCTCAAATAAAATCAGCAATCTAAACTCTATGGAACCGAAAAAAAATATTGAAAAATCATCTTACAAGGACAGTAAAAAATTGTGAAAAAGACAGCAGGATATTTGTGACTTTTTTCCAGGAATGTAGGTATATTTAGGACTTGTACATACTATGTCACAACGAATAATTGAAGGAGTTGTAAAAATAAAGGTGGAGTTACATAGTGGCAAAGTCGTTTATAATTATTAGAGAAAATAATGAAAACAAATTTCAGCTGTAAACTTTATTATCTTAGTTATATTTAAAGTTTAATTAACTTAAAATATAACTTTAATATATTTCAAGTTAAATAAACTTTAAATATAAGTAGGTAACTTAGATTATAAAGTTTAGAGTTGGCAATTTTGTTATTGTTTTCTCTAATAACTATAAACGACTTTGCCACTGTGTAATTTCACCTTTATTTTTACAACTGCTTTAATTCGTTGTGAGTTTGTGACATAGTACAAATCCTAAACATACTTTCCTGGAAAAAAGTTCCAAATATTCTGCAATCATTTTCACAATTTGTTTATTGCCCTGGCAGAACGATTTTTCTATTTTTTTTATTCAGTTCTATAAATAAGCTTCAATTGCTGGTTTTATTTGAGATTATGTGTAAAATGTCTTGCATATAAGACACATTACATTTTACTTGTATTTTAACTTTCATTTAAGCTTTTGTACAAATTTTTTTTTATGAGCGGATGTTCTCATGTGAGTTTGGGCTCGTATACCTAGCTGCGCGGGGCGCAGCTCTGTGCATGTGATGCCGTACGACCCCGGAGTTCCGTGGTTCATGTGTCTCAGACGGCAGTGTGTAATTTTTAAATTGTAAAATATCTTGCAATTAAATCGTACACGGGTGCATCAAGCTGACCACTTGATCGTTTTACATGTAATCATGGTTGCAAAAGAATCTCTCCGTTGCCGCTTTCAATTTCAAAGGTCGTCGCACAGATTGAGATACTGATTGCACCAAAACGAATCGGTCGAAGTAGTTGGATTCCACTATATTTACATCTACCATTTTATAATTTGGATTAAATTCTGTTGAATGGTTAACGGCAAAAAAAAGGTACCTGCCAATTGTATTAATTTGTAATAATAATAAGAATCAACAAAAAGAGACAGAGCCATTACGTTGTTTTTACCGAATCTACATCCGAGCATTAATTCATATCCTGCAATTTTGTATTATCCTATCCATTCCAAACACGACATCAGACCCTCGTGTTCCACTCGGACCTATTGATACTAGTGACGGAAAATATTCTATTAATTCATCTGTAGTGATATTATAACAAGAGAATGATTAGGTACCTACTTTGTTATATACCTACAGTCAATGATGTTTAAACTTTAAAATAATTGTAATTTGTATATATTTTATCATCGTTCTTGTAGGTACTTGTCCATCCAACGATAAGCAGTACTACATAAGATAAGCATAGGTATAAAAAAAGGTAAAAACACCCTATAAATTATATTCTGTACAAAACCTCGTGCAGTATATGAAAAATAAGAGCATTAAAAGTATCAACTAGTTCATTCTACTGCACAAAAATTTATACGTCATCTCGCAGTTTATGTGTGAAGAAATAAATCAACAGTAATGTACGATCTCGAATAATAACTCTTGTAAAATTTGCTAACGTCTGTTTCTATTAAAAATGTGTTCTCTTTTAGACATTGTAGGTACATTAAATCATTTTGAATACGTTTCAAATTTAATTTATTGTCGTGTAACTAAATAATTTTACATGCTGCTCAATTAAAAATTATGCAGATAACAAGATACAAACTCAAGATCTGAATTCGTTTTACTTTATACGCTTCAGCACTTCAAATTTGACACGTTATTGACGCAATTAAAAAAATTACTAATTAATTAACATATTTATAATGCACACCTATTAAAAATTCTGATGAAGACTGCTTTATGATTATTTTTTTTCTACTTTCTTTTTAAATTGTAGGTATGAGGTTATACAGTTTGCCAGAATTAAATTTACTTTTACAAAATTACATATTTTTATTAACTGCCGAAATTAAATTAAGATGGACTAAAATTAGAGTAGGCAACGAACCCTAGTAAATTTATCTGTTAGAAATGAAACGCTAGGCAATTGCTGGCTTTGTTATTATTAGGGATAGTACCGTATAAGAGGGGATACTTTTTAAAATTTAATTAGTCGTATCCATTATGAATATTACGACACAAAACATCATCTGAAAATTTTACGAAACGAAGTTGAAGGAAATATTTTGTGGAGTGAAATTGCAACAAGTTGCCGTGCAAAAATAGTATATTATGCAACGAGTTTATAATTATAGCTATTAATAAGCCAGTATGAAATTTACGATTCCAGCCATGGCGATTGTTGTAATTCATACGAGTGTATTAATAGCCATTACACACGAGTTCCATACATATTTTGTCAACGCCCAACCTTCGATTTTTCAAATTTGCATGTAATTTACTTGTATGTACGAGTATCATAATGAAAATGTGTATCGAAATCGAAATGAACTCATTTTGATCACATGAAATCGAAATGAAAATCCGTATAAAAATGTGTGTCATTAAAGTACATATGCCAGATAATAAAGTAAATAGTATCATACAAGTAGCCCATGTTATAATTTATAAATTATAACATGGGCTACTTGTATGTTTTTTTATTAAATATTTTTGAAGAAGAGGGATAAAAACTTGGGATCCGTATTTTTTATTTTCACAAAAATTTTAACAACAAGCCCAAAAATAATTAATGAAAATTGAATAATATGTGTTGTGACAGAACGCTCCTATACAAAATAATGACGTCACAGTAAATTTTCTTTTTCAATTTACTAAAAAACATAATTTTTATTAAATAAAATTTGTATTTTACCAATGATTTAGTATTAATATTAGGTTCACACTAATAAAAATATCATTTTCAGTACCATGCAAACAGCCCATTCTGGCTACTCTATATCATAATATAACAACGCTATATAATTGGCGTACTACTTACGATGAAAAATATGTTGAATGGCAGACATGGATTTTTGCCTATAAACTATTTTAAAATAGCAATGCGTGCATAATGCTTCAAATTAGTTCCTAATCAGGCAAATCTTCGTCAAATTTCCCACAAAATCCTCGCATATTTCCTAAAGAAGCATATCAATTAATGTTTACCCAACTCAGCAGCGCATGCACTCAAAACCAAATCCCACTCATCCAAATCCAAATCAAAGCTGGGCTTGAAATCCCGTCACGTCATAACCCGCCGTGCGTGTGTGTAAATACCCGGCGGCAGAAATCAACAGAACCAGATCGGTTTTGTAGAAAAAGAACGATTTGACCATTACGAACGGCACAGCAGCGGCAAGTTCTTCGACTTCGGCTTCGTTAATTTCGGCGATGGAGCGTGACCTCTGCGGACCAAGCCGCCGGGAGATGTCGAACTCGGTTCGATACGGTCCTGAATAGAATTTCCTTCTGGGAGGTAAACGGAGATGTGAACTATGAGGTGTGAAGAAGTGACAAGCAGTGAATGATGAGAAACTATTACGATGTGGTGGGTGAGAATCATACCAGAACGAAATGGTTAACCCTTTCGACTTTACCTAAAAGAGACGTTTGAGGGAAGAAATTGTTATACATACATAAGATTGGAACTGAACTATTTGTTCACTTTTTTCTGGATTAGTGGACGTTTGAATGAAGAAATTGAAAGAATGGAACTGAATTCTTGTGGACGGAATGGTAAGGGAGAGAAAGAATGTGCCTATGTTCTACACAGACCGGAGTTAAAGTTCGCCTACTTATTACTCGCCTAAACGCAACTGAGTCAAGAGAAAAGCCGAGCTGAACGACTTCTTTATACGCTATTTCAAGGTAGCGAAGCGGTTTCTGCCAAAAAAATTACTGATAATCTGTCAGTTCGTCTAATAATATTTACCAATTTAAAATTTCTTTGCCCGGTTATCTCTTATTTCGCGTACTGTATCTACATTAGTTGTAAATCCATACCTACGTTTGGATTAAAATATGGCACTGGATGCATTGTGGCTACTTCTGATCTTAATCTGATTTAAGAAACAAAACTGTATTCTTTGCATTAAGTCCTGTTCGTACGAGAATTTTTTGAAAATTCTACCAAGATTCTGAATCCTGGAATAGAAGAAGTTTTTTTCTTTCTAGTGAGAATTATCTGTTCAATTGCGGTGCCGCTAAATTGAATCTTCAATGAGTCTTGGAAAAGAAGAATTTATAATTTATTGATTGCTTCAAAATCATGTATTTATCACTAGAAAGAAGAAAACTTCCTCTTTTCCAGGATTCAGAATCTTGGCAGAATCTTCAAAGATTCCTTGTACGAGCAGGGCTCTAGATTAGAATGACCATATTTCATAAATAAATAGAAAGGCAATACTTTTTATTTTTGTTTTTGAAATTAACACTTTTGTATTATCTATGCTTTTGACCCGATATACATATGTAGGTAATAAGTTTAATTTTTTAATGTTCGTTGTTGATCCATTTCACAGAAGTAATATGCAACCAGAACTTTAATTTAGTTCACATTAAATACACCTTAAATCAATATGTTTGTAATAAATTGGTATTTGGTTACCTTGTTATAACATATAAACTAAAATATAAAGTTTTCCTAAAAGACAAATGAAGTAGGTACAATCCAGTTAATGGCAGATAGAGTTTTAATCAAATAATTACATCAACTTGATACTGCTATTATAATACTCATCATATATACCGCATTTACTCACTCGATTTTAAAATCAAATTGTTTCCATTTTTAAAAAATGTTTGTTTCAAAATTGTTTGTAATTTCGTGGCAAAAATCGGAACCGTTATAATATTTAAGTGTTTAGACGTTTAAGATAATGATTTATTTTCCTTTTTGCTTTGCCGCATTGCGTGAACTTCCAGAGAAAATTAGTAAAGTGTTGAGGGAAGTGAAGCGTCAAATAATCCGATAATAGTTTCATCATCTTCCTTTGCATCCTGGATGTTCGCACGGCCGCCGCGTTGGTTTAGGGGTTTAGTAATCAACAAAATACATCTCACGCAACCGCTCACAAACCGTTTCCATTAAATCTCGCCCTGGCCCTCTGGATCGGTGGAATTTATAATGACCGGTTAGCGCCTCGGATGCTGTACTCTTCACACCTCGCCTCAATAATAAATAATTAATGTTGATGGGGGGAGATATGAGGATCCACTACTTAACGATTCTGATCAGACGCTAGATGAGGTGTGGCGAGACTATTACGGGCCTGGTGGTCGCAGGGCCGCCTCAAGGGGGATAAGATTATACCCTGGCGTAGCCCGGGCCCTGGAACACTGTATTTTGCATATTTCGATGAAATATTGGACGAAGTAACGTGGTATTGAATTTTTAATTGATATTTTAGACTTTTATCTAGATTCAGAAAAAATATGTTTTATGACGTTGTACGTTTTCTTAATCCACTATTAGTCCTGAGTCACGGGTTTTATGCAATTATAAAAATAAATTTTAAGTTCATTTAATAAAATAATGACATTAACACATGGACAGTTTACTGAAAACAATAGTTTTGACGATTGCTTTTTAATGATAGTAATCCAATGTATATAAAGTCAATGTGTGATGCCCTGTTCACACGAGAAATGTTTTCACTAAAAAGTTTCTTGAAAGTAAAACAAGTGCTGAGCTGTCATAGAAAAAAGAACTGTCAATACCGTCCATACGGGGAATGTAGTTATATTTATTAAATATGTTTAAGATCACTAGCTTTAATATATTATTTTAAAGAAATAATTAGTTTCCCCCACGGTTTCCCCGTATGACCGGTATTGACTTTTTTTATGACAGCTCCTATAGCACTTGTTTTACTTTCAAGAATCTTTTTTTTTTTAATTTCCTCGTGTGAATAGGGCATAACGGTCAATTTTTTCATAAATCTGTCAAGGCTGGTTTATGATGGATTTAATTTACGGATTTAATTTCACTTTAGATTTAAAATGTACAATTTTTTACTTCCCCTACCTATATAATAGAGGGAAGTATTGTAATCGTGATTTTTTGACCGTTCGAGATTTTGGTGAATCTTCACGTTTTAGACCCTACTGAACCCAAAAAATATCTGTCTGGATGTTGCATAACTTAAAAACGCGTTGGAATTTTGGACTGAAATTTTATATTTAAGATCTTGAGCCAAAATCCAGTGGTACCAACTTTATAAACATAACTTTTTTATTTTTATCAAAATACTATCGTGTGTAGTAGCAAATTAAAGCTCTCGGGAAAATAATTCTAGTAGAAAGATAAAAATAACAATTGCCGATTTTTTACTTCCCCGACCTATGTAATAGAGTATTGTAATCGTGATTTTTTGACAGTTCGAGATTTTGGTGAATCTTCACGTTTTAGACCCTACAGAACCCAAAAAACATCATTTTAAAAAAAGTCGGTCTGTGGGTCTGTCTGGATGTTGCATAACTTAAAAACGCGTTGGAATTTTGGACTGAAATTTTATATTTAAGATCTTGAGCCAAAATCTGACTTCAAGTTCGTTAATGAACTTTATTCAACCAGTGGTACCAACTTTATAGTATTTTTTTTTATCAAAATACTATCGTATGTAGTACCAAATGAAAGCTCTCGGGAAAAGAATTCTAGTAGAAAAACAAAAATAACATTAAACGATCATAAATTGTTTTTTTTATTATAAATTATTCAAATTATATCGAGTTTTGTGTCAATTTAAAGCGCTTGGGGAGATAAGTTTAGTAAAAATGTAAAAAATGACATTTATGCGATTGTCAATTGTTTCTAAAAAATTATTTAAATATTCTTATTCAACCAGTGGTACCAACTTTATTAACATAACTTATTTTATTTTTATTAAAATACTTTCGTGTAAAGCTCTCGGGAAAATAATTCTAGTAGAAAGATAAAAATAACATTTAACCGATCGTCAATTTTTTTAAATACATTATTCAAATTATACTGAGTTTGGCGTCAATTTAAAGCTCTCGGGGAGACGAGTTTAGTAAAAATGTAAAAAATGACATTTATGCGATATTCAATCAAGTTGGTATCAACTTAAATAGTTTGGGAAAAAAGATAAATTTATTTAAATTTTGCTGAATAAAGCATAAAATTAAAGGCGTTACGAAATAAATTATTAAAACTTATAGTTGGGGAAGTACTGTGGTGGACACAGCAGATTTTTTGGTTTAGGTTAGATTTAAAATTTCTGAATCTGACCAATCAGAGGGTACCACGTGATTTTAATGTTTCATTAATTCACATTTTAGATATGGATTTATTTTCAAAATCATGGATTTAAATGATAAATAAAGAAGTTATATTGTAAATATATCGGATAAATTTTCATTCAAAAAACAATCTTGAAAGAATCTGACAGCTGACGTCTAGATACAAGAACAACCTTGGCTGAATCTCGCAGTCTTTGATATTGGCTTTAAACATAGTATCAAATTCAGATATACATTGATTAGGTACATCATTATTTACTTATTGATCCAAAATTAATCTAAAGATTCAACAGATAAAGTAAAAAGTAAAAGTAAAAAGCTTTCAAAATTAGTAAAAACAAAATAAAATAAATATTGAAGCATTACTAAATGCTACGTTTTAAAGTTTATGATCGTTTATACTGGTTTGTGAAGGAATTTTTTTCAATTCAAAGTTCCAGGGCGTAATTTTTCTCTTCAGCCGGCCCTGGGTGGTCGTGCGATAAGCAAACAGCCCTTGGGTTTTCCTAGTAGACCAGGGAGGTAAATTGCGTTCGGAAATTTGAATTTAATCCTTAGATCATATCAAATAAATGCTTAATTACGTCAAATGGAATCTGTAATAGGTTTGCCCTTGATAAACCGGGTCCCCTGAAGAGATTATTCTATCCGTTACTCTGGCTCTCCTATCTTCCGATAGCCAAAATCTATGGTCCCATTTCTGGACCAGCCTCAACTCACTTTTGTGAAGTGTTTAACTGTTTACAAATCTTAATTGATAGTTGATTAAATAGTGGTTAGAATAGAATAAAAAGAAAGTCGACCACCTAACAATGAAACTAGTGTAGTGTAAAGGGTTTTTGTGTAATAGGTCAGGTTATCTTAATGGTAAGTGCTGTAATTAGGATATGACGCGCATATATTAGAGCGATGCTGGTAACGAGATTTGTTTTTGTTTGTTAGAAAACAAAACGAAAAAAAGATTTAAAAAAATAAGTGTAGTTTTAATTTTATCTACTGTTTACAATTGGATATCGGTACTTGTTCTACATTTATAAAAATAATTGAAGAAAATGCTTATTTATAATAATTATTTCAATAACCAACTACTCTATTCACAAGGAACAAGTCTTTCCATTGCCAGATAAAAGCCTAGATTTCTTTTCATAATATATGCTACTGACTGCAACGAAGCTTAAATTTTATTAAAATAAGATAATGAAAACATCATAAAATTTAATTTCTATATTCGCAGTAACTTAACTAATATAAAAAGTATAAGCTTAAATTTTATTTGGAAAATACAACAGATTTTTGCTTATAATATTAGTAATATGAAAGAAAGGTATTCTTGATCATTGTACACCATTTTTACTTTATTTATAAATTTAAAATTCTTAGATTCCTTGCACTAAAGTTGTCTTGAAGAAGAACAAAACAAATTTCACGAAAATGGTCTATGATTTATATACCAATTGCTAAAGTGCACAAAATCTTTTAAATGTTCCGCAACAGTTTAAATTTGTTTGATCTCAGCGCCTTTGACCACAACAACACTTCACAACCCACCAACCGAAAAATTCATATCTCTCAAGACTCAAATGATTTGGAAAATTTCTTTTATCCTTCGTAAGCGCAATTCATTCTGCGGCTTTAGCAAAAGAAACAGAAACAGAAATAGAGAAATACTCTTCCTCCGACTGAGACTGTACTCTTCTCATTCTAAAATCCAACAATATGTCCAGAGGAGAGGTTTAACAGTACAGTCAGTGATTTTATTTTATTTTGATCGTAACCAATCAACAGGATTTACTTGCAATTAAATTACAGAATGGTAGATGTTATTATAGTGGAATAGGTATTCAATCACTTATACTAGACCGATTACTCTTGTTTAATCCGTGTGACGTTCTTTGAACTCCATAACGGCATCGGAGAGATTCTTATGCGACGATCAAGTGGTTAGCCTGAAGCGTCCAAGAGCGATTTAATTGCAAGATGTTTTACAATTTAACGACAATCACACATTGCCGGTTGACTTGAACCACGGTACTCCGAGTTCGTACGTCATTACATGCAGAAAGCTGTGCTTAAATCCGCGCAGCTACTGCCTTTTTCCCTGGCTAATTATGCTTCTCTGGTGGTAGAAATAAAACAAAAAATATAAATATTCTTCTATGAAAACGAGTATACTACTTTTTAACATTTTTAAAACTCCAATCATATGAGTAGAAATACTCTCAGCTATATTCTTCATCTAATATATTCCTCTAATCTTATCTGAAAAAATCAGTGGTTTTATAAAATGCCTAGTCTTTTTCTAAATGATTCTGGATATGATGTTATATCATTTTATTATACAATAATCGAGGATTTTACTTGAAACTCTGAACTGAACTAAATAAACGACCCAATACCTTACTTGAATGCTCGGTTTTGGGAGACACTGATTGAACTGAATTAAATGAAAACCCAATACCCTTCTTGAGTCTTAAATATTCGATTTTAGTACAAACCAGAGTTTGAACTGAACTAAAAAACAACCCAATACTCTTCGTGACTCCCACGTACTCAGTTTTGGTCTTTTGGTTGATTGAACTGAACTAAAAAAAGAACCTAATCTAATACCCTTCTTCAGTGAAATAAAATGTTGTGACATTGTGTTTTATAATATGCCTACATGCCTAGGTGTTTTATAAAAAAGACTAATTTTACTGCCTCGGACTGTACTCTTCTTTACAATGTGAGTATAAAAGTACACTCACCAATTCTTCTAATTTACTTCGCTAATTCGTCTCTTGTAGTAAATCGCACGGAACGAGGAAGGTTTTGATGGTTTCAGGAGCTGTGTATTTGCCATGTAATCTTTCAATGACAGTTGGTGCTTGGTGGATGGTGGAGCGTCGCACGCGCTTGTACACCCACGCGCGGTATTATCTTCCTCTGTAAACCATCCCCTCCCTCGCGGGAAGCCAGATCTGTCAGTAGCGGAAAGTAAACGAGAGGCGATCAATGGAGGGACAGGGCCGGAATAAGAATGGATTTAGAAGTTTATAGTCTGGTATTTCAAACGATGAAGATTTTATATTACATCGCTATTTCAACTACTTTAAAGTAAGATCTCTGTTGGATTTCACATTTGCTATCATCTTACCAATAATAAGATAAGTTAACTGATTCGAAACTAGTTGATTTGATTACCTACCGCATAAAAATTCTTTAATCAGTATTCTGCGAAATACAACTTGCAATTTGGAATTTATATATTATTATTTTCTAGTTCTAACTCAGACTCTTTTAAATTAAACCATTTTCTCGTAGAATTCAGAGTAATGTTCGTAAAGGTGTCGAGGGAGATATTGTTCAGGGTAAATTATTGTCCGGAGAGATATAATGTCAGTAATAATATAACAAGAGAGTGAGAATAAATTGAAAATAATTTGACAGATCTTTCGAAAACTTGTTGCCATGTGGCAACAAGTTTGAGAAAGAATCTGGAGAATTATTATCTAATTTATCGAACTCTCGAGTTATATTTAATTAGATTATTTTTTGACTGACAAATTTAATTCAAAAATGGGAACCAAAAAACAGTCGTTTTCTCCTATTTTGATGCTCAAGCTCAATAAATCCGATACCTAGATGTCTCTTAATAATGCTCCGATTACGATTTTCATTTCAGTCAAATAAAGACAAAACGTTACAAGAACATACATAATTATTATCAACATGATTACCAAAGTAAACATTACAAACAAAACATAATTAACAAAAGTACCTATTTAAATTAGTGCAATGAAAAACGCAGTTATGGAATATATTTCGAACTTCACTGTTTACTTGTATTACTTTTTAGGTTAAGTATTTCGTTATTTTCTCTTAAATTATTAACTATAGATGAATGATGTTCTTGATTTAATTGTAGGTATGGTTTTATTGAACTGGCATAATTGTGAACAGTGATTTTAATCAGCCCGTTCGCCTACACCAGTCTTTGATAGGTTAGTTTCTGCACTTGATTTAACAAAATAATTTGTGAGTTTTTTATTTATTGTATCCAAACCAACTTTATTTGCAGATTCTTTCATCAATTTGGAAATAGAATTGATTCCAACAGTAAGGTTTTTATACCAAAACAACCATGACCATGAGTTTGCCAAGCTGAATTTGGAGTTAGAAACATGATCAGTTTTAATATTATTTTCTGTGCGTTTACTAAGAGGTTTTTTATAAAGACGAACAGAGCAAATATCTGGATTTGTTATATTCGGTGTCAACCATTAACTCATAAAAGGAATATGTTGAAAAGTTAATATTTATTTGACATTTACGAAACAAACAAAAGCTACAAACATTATTCCCGGGAATAATCACAAGAGCTTTATTCCCACTATAACAATAACAGGATTGGTTAAAAGGCGCACACGTGACAAAGAATAAAACATTTCATTGGTTATAAGAAACGTCAAAAAATAATCTAGGTAATATCGGGAAAATATTACCTTCATATTCCTAAAAATAGAATGCAATGGAAGCTACATTTTTCTCTCAGTTTTTTTCAACCTTATATAATATAATATTTAATCTCAATTCTCTCTTCCGCAAATTATAAATTAAAAAACTCATTTTTAATAAAAATCTTAATTCGTTTTAAGGTATAGGCATTTTTGCATCCAGTTTTAATGAAAACTGAAAAGTAAGCTTACTGAACTCATAAGTAGTTATTGTAGGTTATAAAACATAGGTACTGCTGATTTAACAGAAATTAAAAGTGGGAAGAGAACATTTTTAATTTGTAATTTTAGATTTGGGCTGGTTTCGGAATAGAAAAAAATCTGCTGTGGCCAGTACACGACCTCTCGCCTAATTCTGCTTATTCTACTAATCTCGAGACTAATCTAATAAATAGTTTTACTTACATTTTAATAGTTTCATGTTCATGTAAGATGTAAACGATAATGTAAACCAAGATGCAAGCAAAAGTTGTCAACTGTACTGTCACTGTCAGAAACAAATTTCATATCATGGACAACAAGATAGAATATTAATTGTACTTTATTTTATTGTTAAATACTACCAGATTCAGCAAATTGTATTTATAATTAACTGTACCCATAGATAATTATATTTTCTTTTATTTTTAATTGTAAAAATTGTCATAAATAAATAATGTACCAATATATTTAAAGAAAACTTAATCAAGCTTCAAAAAGTACTACTTCCGGTTTGCGGATTTCTTCCAAAATGTTATCCGGTGTTAAGATACTTATTAAAACCTTAAATATGAAATTTGGTTATTAAAGGTTTGATACTTTTTCAGTTATCGTGGACGAAAAATCGTCAGTCCATACATTCATACAAACACACACACACACACATACACACACACACATACACACACACACAGACATCATCGTGAAAATAGTAAATTCGTATTGTAGAGACCCTGAAACGTGCTTATCCACCAAAAACTAATACTCGAAAATTTTGACCCATTACAATACCTCTCTTATAGAATATGAGGCGAGAGGTAAAAAATCTGCTGTGGCCACCACACGACCTCTCGCCTAATTCTGCTTATTCTACTAATCTAATAAATAGTTTTACTTACATTTTAATAGTTTCATGTTCATGTAATATGTAAACCAAGATGCAAGCAAAAGATGTCAACTGTACTGTCACTGTCATAATAATTCAAATTTTATGTAGAAACAAATTTCATATCATGGACAACAAGATAGAATATTAATTGTACTTTATTTTATTGTTAAATACTTCCAGATTCAGCAATTTGTATTTATAATTAACTGTACACATAGATAATCACAATTTCTTTTATTTTTAATTGCAAAAATTGTCATAAATAAATAATGTACCAATATATTTAAGGAAAACTTTTCCAAACTTCTAAAAGTACTACTTCCGGTTTGCAGATTTCTACCAAAATGTTATCCGGTGTTAAGATACTTATCAAAACCTTAAATAAGAAATTTGGTTGTAAACGGTTTGATACTTTTTAAGTTATCGTGGACGAAAAATCGTCGGTTCATACAAACGCACACACACACACACACGCACACACAGACATCATCGTGAAAATAGTAAATTCGTATTCTAGAGACCCTGAAACGTGCTTATCCACCAAAAACTCATACTCGAAAATTTTGACCCATTACAATACCTCTCTTATAGAATATGAGGCGAGAGGTAAAAAGTAAAATCGAAAATATTCTAGGATTTCGGAAAAAACGCAGACGGGTCCGCTTAATAAATTTTCCTCATATATTATTGTCTGAAAAAATCTTCCTGAGTCCAGCCCTGTGGGTCACCAATCTCACATACTCACACGTTCTACCTGGCACATTTTTTGCCAAAACTTTAACAATTCTCTAGTCCGTTCGATTTGAACAACCGACTCAGGCTCTGCAACCCCGAAACGCGCGCGGAACGTCAATAATTGACAGAAGACGTACTTCTACAGGAAGGGGGGGGGGGGGGTTCTACTGACCAGTGGCTCAGCCCAGCAGCCCTGGGACACCTGCCTAGGGCTCCACGCGCCTGGGGTACAATAAGAACCCAATCTCGCATCGATGGAGAGTGAAAGAGACTTTGAGAATTTGACCCATGCATGCGAATCTATATGTTTGGGAGATTTTTTCTCTTTGTGGTTACTTGGTGGCATTGTTATTATGATACGCATCTAATATCTAAGGTAGCGAGTTTTATTTTAAACTTGTAAAGTTTTTTGTGGTTTTGAAATGGTTTTTAAGATGAATGGTGTGGTCGAAGAAGCTTGACCATGATTTTGGAATGTTTGATCAAGATTTGAATTCTTTACACATGTGACAAAATTGAAAATGTACCTGCGTTTTAACAGATATAGGATTCTGTGTTGAAAATGTTACAAATAAAAATAGCTAGTCACAAGGAATCGTTATTTAAGTTATTATAATGCAGTAGTTTTTCAGATTTATCGTTATGATTATTTCTTAGAACTTTCATTCAAACTCCAAATAATTTTCTTTTAAAAATATCTCAACATTTGAAAGTGACCAGTCTGTACATACAATTTAATAAACAGTTATGATATTTTTGCTTTTAGTAGTAGGTACTTTTTAAACGGCTCTTGAAGCAAAAGTTGTGAGATTGACTGCATAGTTTAGTAGTTTATAGATACTGAAGGAAAAATAGGAATGCCACTTGACAAATATGTTTCTAAGCGAATGTTTGTAGAATAAGATATATTCACCTTAGAATGTATTTCAAAAAATGTCATTTTGATAGTAAACATAAACAAAACAATGTGACATTTAAAAAATGCGGTCTTCCAGTCAAGCACAAGCATAGAAATATCACTAGACTTTTGTTTTTACCTGTCCTAGTTTAAAATAGTATATTTCATAACGAGTATCGAAAGTGAGAAATATCATGCAAGTGTAAAGTTTGACGAAGAGATGCAACCGACTCGGGTAATACACAAACAAGACGATATTACTTTCATACGATCCATGGACGCTATTTTTACACGTCCATAAAAACACAAATACACACATTCAAATAACATTTCTACTGCCATTTAAAACAATCAATAAACAAAGCCAAGCTGCCTGGCTATGTTGATTTGGTCTCATATAATTATGATATGACCATAACGTGGTAGCACGAAAGTCATATCATACTAGTTCATGATAATTTCAACTTTCAAGTTTGCTGCTGTACATTCAAATTCCATTGATTTTGTGTATCTACCACAAAAAAATTATATTCAAAAGAATAAAATTGTAATTTACATAAAATAAGAAAACTTAAAAATCCGATGTGGCCAACACATGACCTCTCGCCATATACCTACTCCACTATTTTACTAAGTGTGTATGAAGGTACTTACTCACAAATATACCATTGTACTAGAAGGGAATTCGGGAATTGTAGTTTTTATAATATTATTTAAGTTTATTATGACCTTATAAATACTAAATGACATTTCATATTTTCCATTTCAATTTGCCAAAAAGTCAAAAATTCATATGACATTAACACTCAAATATTTTATTTTTTGTTTCCATAGGTAGGCAGATAAATCAAAATTGTAACAAATTTGTAGAATTTTTAACTTCTTGTAATTGGAAAATGGTGCTAGATAAAAACAACGTTTTGAATACATATTGTAGACAGTAACATTTAGTATACAATGTTATTAAAAAAATTCCTATTAATTCATAAATTTTGAGAATATTCCAGAAAAACTCTTCAGATCTTCAAGAAACTACCACTTCCGGTTGCACGATCAACACCAAAATCTAATCAGATCTAATCTAGGGTGTCAGAATATTGTATACAAAATTTCAAATTTTTTTATTCAGTGGTATTTGAGTTATCGTACCTCCAACATCCATCCTGACACACAGACACATACACAGACATCATCGCGAAATTATCAAAATCGTGTTCTAGGGACCTCAAAACGTGCTTATCCATTGAAAACTCACTATCGAAATTTTAGCATGATTACAATACCTTTCTTACAGATATGAGTGGCGAGAGGTAAAAATGTACCTACTAGACTTGTTTTTTGTTTTTGACGTAAATATTCGATAAAATGGGAACAAAACGCAATTTAATGGAACACCGAACAAGCCGTAGAAAAACGTCAAAAAAATTGGCATCACGTTCTTAAAATGTAGGTAAAGGGTTTGTTTATCGTTATCTTTTTATGAATATCGTTGACTTCATTTAGTGCATCCGGTCTTCTGGTTCGCGTGTTCGTGCATAGCGAATCTCATGTTTGGTGGACGTAACTGCCAGGTATAGAGGTAGCAACATCAACATCAGCATCACTCGCCGACGTTTAAAAATACAATTTGGAACGAACTTTCGAATTATTTAATAACTTCAGGTAAAACTAACGTGTGTAAGAATATTTAAACAGCACCGCTGAAGACCAAGACAGATGAAGACTGATTTCACTAAACAAATAGGGCTCGCCTTCATTTATTTTCGATAATCGATAAACTGAAAAACTTGTTGATGTAATGCAAAAAGTTCTTGATGTATCAATTACGATGAAATGTTTACAAGAAACAGACAATCATGCTTGCAATTATTTCAAAGAAGGACATGTATGCCGAAATGGACATTTTCAATAAATAGGTACTTATGCTTTACTTACATACCAATACCAATCAATTTAAGAGGAATTACCGGGTACTGTTACATAATCAAGTTTTCGATTATTCTGACTATATTATTAAAAATTGAAAACTGAAATTTTACTGGGAAAATTATTGCTAGCAACGATATTAACGGATATTAATTAGAAATTATCGTTTGACAGTTTAGCGAAAATAATTACTGACGAGAATGAATGTTTACTGCCCGACGCGAAAGCGAACGCCACAATCATTCGTGTGAGTAATTGTCATTTATATCTACAACTATATTCAATAATTGATTCAATTAATAAAATTAATTTGAAATGGCAGCTTCTTTAATGTTATATGCAAGAAATTTTATTGATAAAAAACCAGAAATATATCGTAGTATATTATACAACGACGCTATAATGGATGCTATTATTTCCGAAGATGAAGTATACAAAACGAATCATAGAAGAGATTAATAGTCATTATAGCAAATTGTATACTGTAATTTATCTACGACTAATATATTACGTACAAGATTTTAATAAAATAAATACTAATACGCAAAAAATTTGACATTTCCAAATGTCAATTCTTTATCACCATTAGGACTGTTCGTTTAAATCGATAAACTTATTGATATATCGATATATTGATTAACGATATTTCGAAAAAAAAATATCGATATACCTATCGGTGTTTTGATGTACCAAATGTATTGATGTTTGACATCGATGTTTGATATATCGATATATCCTGCCTCTGTGTTCCAGAATTAATTATGTTGTTATATTTTTAGACTACGAACCCATCGTATTGTATTACTGAATATGACAATATGGGCGCGTGGGGAGCTCAAATCTTACTTTCGTACTGTTTATCACAAATACTATACTTACTTTGGTAATTTGTAAAAATTATACTGTATTTTTTTAAATAAAATTGAATCGTGTCAGAAAATTTATACAAGGGTGAACAGAACACACTATAACTAGGGCTGTTCGATTAAATCGATATTATATCGCTCAATTGCATTGCATACATTGATACATTTATGTTGTTCGTTTTTATTTTGAACATCACTCAATAAAAATAACTAGGTACCTAATTTTAGGTAGTATTTTAACTCTCAAGCACACGATTACCCTTTGAGATAAGGGGAATAAATATTTCAGGAAGACAAATCCGTTTTTAATACGCCATAGATAATTCCCGCGACGTGAAATTTTAAATAATTCCCTCATATATAAATATGCCCAAGAAATTATGTTAAAAAATCTAGACTAAGATATATTTTAGTCTAAAATATATGACAAAACAGTAGGAGACTTAAATGGATGAGTTACGTTACGCACTCGAGAGCAGAATGGGAAAGATCTCAACTTTAATCCTTTTTCTCGGTCCAGAGCGTCGATTGATATCTACCTGCGTACCTTCGACTTAGCATTTCGGACGCTTTGTGTTGCAGTGGCTCTGAATAGGTGGCTCACGACCCATTAGACCAAGAACGAATTCTTTGACTTTGCTCTCTTTATCCCAAGAAGATATTAATGCCGAATATGAGAATTCTTTGCCGAAAAGCACAGAAAGACCGACTTCAAATGTTCTTTATTCTAATTTGACAGGGGAGCTACACATGATTTAAACATTTCAGGACTACCAGAGATTTGAAAGTTAGAAATTATTTCTTGAATTCTCAGGCCAGAATATCTGGACCATAAGCAATGTGATTCATATAGAAATAAAATGAAAAATAAACAGCAAACCTACGAGTGAAACAATAGTTATTTACAATAAGGGCGCTCCGGACTCCGGTGAGCTCAAATACGTCGATTTTCACTGGAAATTTCAATGATCTCAAATTTATTGAAATTGTTTTTTATTAATTGCTAACATAAAAATATTGAAATTAATCAGTTTTTTTTAATAACGTCAATAAAATAGTTATTTGTTTAACTAGGCAAAAAAAAAATTATATTTGCTGCCGCGGCTAGAGTCACAGCCGAGGCTATGAATCTAGCTTAGGCAGCAAATCTGTATTTTTTGCCATGTTAAACACATTATTTTTTCGGCGATTGTTATTAATTAATATTAATTTAGTGTTTATTTTAAATATATTGATAGGTATCGCAATCAAATTATGTTGCTATGCGTATGTTGACAGTTGCTATGAGAAAACAAAATAGGTTAGGTATGTTGATGAATTTTATAAATGTCAAATTTGTTGATTCACCATAGTAACAATTACTTTTGCTGCCTAGGCTTTTTTTACTATTTTTGCTGCCTAGGCAGCAAAAGTGACACTTTGCTGACTATCGTATCAGCTGTCAAAAAACAGCACTTTTAATGTCAATCGCCGAAAATTGTTATTATCTTGATTATTATTGACGTTATTAAACAAAAAACAAAGAATTTTTCTTTATTTTGATATTAAAATTTTATTCAATAAATTTGAGATGATACCACCGTCATATATGCGAGCATATATGTATATACCTAATAATTTCGACACTCCAAGATAAAATAATATAACTGTATACTTTTGCCGTAATTTTTTTTTAAATATTAATAAAAAATTACACACACTATATTAAAATTTTTGTCTAATCAAATCATTTTCTTGCTGTTACTAAAATATAAACTTGTTATGAATGTATTTAATTAAATATAAATAAAACGACTAGGCGGTTACTATAATAATTTCGTCACTCTAAGACAAAATATGAAACTGTACTTCTAAAGTTTTTTGAAATATTAATAGATAAATTAGACACAGTGAATCAAAAATTTGTCAAATTATTTTCTTGCTGTTATTTAAAAATAAAAACTGTTGTTATGATTGCATGCATTTAAGTGTAAATAAAACAACTATAAGCTCTCTATAATAAAATAGTCACTCTTAGACAAAAAAATTTGTAACTGTTTTTCTGACTAAAGTTTTTGAAATATTAATAAATAAATTAGACACACTGAATTAAAAATTAGTGTAATCATTTTCTTGCTGTTACTGAAATAAAAACTGTTATGAATGCACTTACTAAAATAATATCGTCACTTTTATAGACAAAATACTATGTAACTGTACTTCTGCCTAAAGTTTTTTAGTATTATTAATAAATAAATTAGTCGCACTGAATTAAAAATTAGTCAAATCATTTTCTTACTGTTACTTAAAAAACTGTTGTTGAATTTAAATAGCAAATTAATATTCTAGACGTTATTTTGATAACATCATTATTGAATCTCTCCTTTCAAATTTTTAAAGTTAATGATAAAAACCAAAAACAAAGAATGATAATTTGTCAGGTGCATTTGTAAAATGCGTGTAATCGAAAGTAAACTCTGATAAAAAACCCAAAAAACAATGACAAGAAATCTTTAAAGTCCACCGCCACGTATTTCTGACCCATATACGATTTTTTCCACAAAGATCAATTCGATCAAGAAACAAATCCAACCAGTAGAACTACTTATTACCGATAGAGAAAAAACAAAGCCCCAGCAAACGACAAACAATTAGGAAGAAAAACGTAAGTAAAAGGTTTTACAAATAGAGATAATTGGTTCTTTGATGAAACCGGTAGAGTGATAAAAAAATCGTCAGCCTAATTTTCAAATTCCTCACATTTTTGAAATTTGTGTCCTTAAAGCGATAGTGGATTCAGAATAGTTACAAGGACGCTACCTTCTTTACTCGTCCAATTAACATTGCTTCGACGACGAATCGACAGTGAGAGCATTTTTTACGTTTTATTTATCTAGGAGACTTTAACTATCACCTGAAATACTTTGCCATTAAACAAATTCTATAGTAATTATTATTTTCTAAGACATGAGTTCCTAGATATATTAATGCAATTTATTATTCGCAGCAATGACTAATAAAATTAGTGATGCAACGGATAGTGAATTGGCCGGATACCGGTATTTGGTTTATTTTTCTGCCGGATAGCCGGATAGTCGACGTCCAAGAACAAACTTGTTTGGGGGCGATGCGCAATTTATAAACTGAATATACATCTTAAAACAAATTTTAGGTATATTTTAAAATTTATTTCATATTGGACGCATACCGGATACTAACGGATATCCGTTGCATTACTACTAATAATTTATTCGACTACTCACACTCACGAATATTATTATGTTGACGGCTGGTTTTTGCAGTGAGTTATGTGCCCCATATCTCACTAGTGAGTTAGTCAGTTGCTAGGTAACGTACACAATTTTCAATAATAAAATTTTTTGACATCTGTCATTGTATTAATCTTATAAAATGAATGAAATATTTAGTATAGTCGTAGATAAAGTATAGTATTCTACTCGAGTTGAACATAGCGATTACTCACTCGAACTCTCATCTGATTTGAAATTTGTGTGTAAGATTACAAATAGGTGTTAAAATAACCTACTTACTTCATTGCTTAATTAATGAGTAATAGCTCTTTCTACACTGGTTAAATAATGATAACTCATAAATTATATTACCTATTGTTAATTTCTCACATAGTTACTTTAAAATAAAAATTTATAATAACCTAGGGTATAACCTGTAAGTTAAAATGTGGCATAAACATCAATACACACTAGCGAATTAAGTTTGTATTTTGTAAAACTGTTCGCAAATAAATATGGCAAACATTAAATTCTACTCATGAAAAAATATATACCTACCTAGTTTATTAACTTAATTATTCATAACTTTACTTCAATTTTATTTTATAAAAATATTTTTGTGTTATATTCACAATGAACGTATCGTACAAATGCATAAAATTTTGTTCACTTTCTAATGCAATGAACTCTAGCCAAATCTACGTCATCATTTTGCAAGTTCGAACAACTATTACTAATAATTTAACATGCATCGCAGATGGAACCTGCATTCAGTTCAGCGTTAGCTGTTCTCAGAAACAGTTATAGCTATTTTAAATTTCAACACAGTTGCAACAAATTTTATAAAGTAAAAAGTGTGATATCGCGTAAAATATTCCTAAAACCGTCTTAAAATCGTGAGATAATGATAATAATTGATTTATAAAATGTGTGATGTTTGAACTTGGAACTTCGTTTGAAGTAAGGATTTCGGTTATGATTGTGAAAAGTGTCAAAGCGTTTATGGTTTTATTTATATGCAAAACTATGGTTTTGATAAAGTGAGAGTGACTCTTTGAGTGACATATTTTGGTGAAAGATGATGGAAGAGGAAGTAAAGACAAATGCCACCCAGGTCTCAGGTTGAAAGTGAAAAGGCGGCCTTGACTAGCAGGTAAAAAATGGCATATTTTTGATTCGGCCTTCTGTAGCAAGTTTTATTGTTGAGATTGTTTTGTATTTAGTACAATTCGGTTATAACGAACTTCGTTTTACACTTTACGGGAAAATGGCCTGAAACTATTTTGCAACCTTTAGAATAAATTTCTACAGGTACAAAACGGTTGTTTGTTAGATTGTTCAATACTATTATTTTGCTTACGTTATGTCATCATATTTTGATACATCTATTTTTATTATTATTTATAATCGGCATAGTACATAACTATTTTTAACTTGTAAATCCTCATTCACATAAGGATTTAGTTTTAAGGTTTAGGTTTACATTTATTATAAAGTTTTCTGGTTATTAGTTATTATGTTTACATTTCAGAAAGTTTAAACTCGTATAAATAAATACGAGCATTCACATGTCCCATTTTCAAGCACTGTGGAATGCTTGCATTTAGTTTAATGTATTCAAACTTTCTTAAACGTAAACATAAATGTAAACCTAAAAACTAAATGCTTATCTGAATGAGACTTAAAGAATTTTTTGTGTTATTGTTATTATAATTTTAATTAAGGACATTATGAAATGAAATATGGTTTCACAATCTATTATTTAGATATCTAATTACAATTGAATAATACGAAGTACTTTTTTCTTATGCAAACTAATAATTATGTATAACATAGAAATTTTTTATTTTTGTCTATTACCACTTATCGACCACTTATGAAACAGTAGGAAATAAAATGTACTTTTTGTAAGCAACATACTTATTTAAAAATAAGGTGCAGCTAATTTTTTTTATAAGTTGACATTTGCAGCCTATTTTTATACCCAATTATAAATTAAGTATCGATCTTTGACAATGCTAAGAATCCATGAAATTTGGTTTCTCTCGATAAGATAACGCGCTGCCTACCGCATAGCTGCTATTTTTCCTTCTATTAAAACTAACCTTTAAAGTATCCGAATAGCTTTAAGCATATTTCGTCCTCAAAACTAGAAAAAATCTCGCAAAATCTTAGAAGAACCTGAAGCCTACAAACACCGTACAATTAAGATTAGCACTCAATCTTACCGATCTTACACGACCATACTTATCTGCTAGGAAAAAAAAATCGGCACCAGCCTTTAGATAAAAAAACATTATCTAATCTCATTATTTTTCGATCGTTTGTTGGTTTCGTTGGGTAATGACCATACATCCCAAATTGCCTAGATACGTAAATATCTCTATTCTTTATTTTTTTGTTATAAAATAGCATACAGTATGAAATACTTACCTATTTTATTTTAAAAATAAATAAACTCTTCCAAGTTATTTTAATTAATTATATTAGAACAGAAGCTTTAAAAGTTTTTGTGTTCTCGTTGGAACCCTAATAATAATTAAAAATTTGTCTCCAAATTTTTTCACTTATTAATTAAATCCCCCAAAACTTTTTTATCAATTAATTAAACCAAAACCAAGCAGTATCAAAACCTGAGATAATTTCACATCATTAATTTTGTCATTACAACGAAAAACAAACAAAACACAATCACTCCAGCCAGCTCGAAGTCACACAGTAGTCTGTGACGAATGTATTAGACTTGTCATAAGAAATGTCGTCTCTCCCGCGGCGCCTTTAGACGACAGAAGATAATTTATCTCTGTCTTGCTCACATTTCACCCGCAATCAGCATCATTATAATCGATGATACTCAAATTCAATAGTGTACAACACTAGATCTAGGTAGCTATGTATGCCGTGACGTGGAAACAAAAGAAGCAACTTCATTTACATGAAGAAAGAAGCCAGGCGACTTGATCTAAGCTAATCTAACTTATGTTTTGTCTAGCATGGCCGGCTTGATTAGATTTCGGTAATTATATGACTACTGCAATTATGGGCATTGTTATTCGGATATTAACACCGTGGAAATTTTAATTGGATATCGGAGATGATGAAGAATTAGGAAGAAATTGTTTTATTGGGATTACATCAGACATATGACGTCTGACGGATACTTTGTACTAAATTTTTAAATTATAATTAGAAAACAGTTCATAGATTTCTATGTTTCGATCAGCAGGAAATGTCATATTTTATCTTCAAAAATTTATGAAAATCGGACAAACGGTCTAGATGTCTAGATGTAATAAATACAAAGTAAACACACAGATACACAGACATACAAATATTCAGCTATATATATATAGTCATCGAAATGCCCGTCGTCGATATCTCCCTTATCGTTAAAAATACAGCATAAATTTATTAACAGAATTTTTCGTCTACTCAAGGAGCATAACTTTAAATTATTTTCACATATACAGGGTGTTGCATAACGACTTGGCAATAATTGTTCGTCTTTTTTAAATGAAACACCCTATATATTTTTATATATTTTGAATTGTATTTTATTTACCTATACGAAAATATAAGTTTCATTTTAGTTTTCCGCGGCGCTGCCAAGTAATTCAATTTTTTCTCTAAAAAAAGCCGAATACACGTATTGTTTTATAAAGGCGTACTGACGTTATTTTAATAGTAAAAATAAAGAATTTTTTTCTGTACAGCTGTAACTATACTCTTTGTTCTGACATAACTTTTTTTAAATGTTATTATACAGGATGTTTAAGGGGGATATAAAGTGAACTGAGAAAAGATGCGAAATGACCTATCCTGCTGTCACAATATCTCAGAAACTATATGAGATAATGCAAAAATTTCTTCAATAGCATAAATATTAAACCTTGTACTTTCAAATAAGGTTAAAACATTATGAAAAAAGTTATTATTTATAATAAATTTTTAAGTTTAAACTTTACCAATTTTTGACTTCAATTTACACCAATTAGGAATCAATATTTTAATGAAATTTTAACCTTATATGAAACTATGAACCTTAATTTATTAGTATTTTAAAAGAAATTGTCAAAATTATTCTTAGTTTTTGAGAAAACGTGACATTAGAAAACATCAAAAATAGTAAATTTCGCTTCACATACTAAGAAAATCACAGCAACACAGGTTCGCCTGTAGCAGCTTTAGTTCTTGAAGTTCCCGCTACGTATTCCAACGCATCCAAGTCGTTCTGAGTTCTGTTACCGTCTGAAGGGGCGAGGGGTGTGAATTATTCCAGGAAGTGTTATTTGTTAGATTTGGCCGAGGATTTAGCTTTGGCTTTCAAGAAGTATATTTTGCATGAATATTCTTATTGTCAAATTAAATTGAGTAATACATTTTTAGAACCGATCATATATTAATTAGTATTGCAATTTTAGGAAAAACTAAAAAAAAATACGGAATTCATAACTGCATAGGAACTAAAATACATAGTAAATAATATCACATCAAAACACAATTCTGTGCGAGTTTATTTTTTCTTTATACGAGAATTTTATTTACTCTATTTTATGTAAAGTGATATCAGAAAATATGCGAAATAGCCTATCCTGCTGTCACAATATCTCAAAGACTATTATAATCGAGATTATAATATAAGATATATTACAAAAATTCTTTCAGAATCATAAATAGTAGACTAGGTACTTATTTAGTTTGTAATAAGGTTAAAATATTACGGAAAAAACCATTGTTTATAATTAAATTTTGAGTTTTGAACTCAATTTACTTTTGTTTATATGTAATCCATTTATCAAAGATATTTTAACCTTATTACAAAGTACAAACTATGAACTTTAGTCACGGGTACTCATTCATTAGGTACTAGAGCTGACACTTTTATTCACTTAAAAATGGCAAAATATGCGCAAATAATGTATAGGTAAATTTTTCGAAAATATGCATTAAAAATATCATTTTATGCATAATAAAAAATAATTCTTTTCAGACAAAAGAGGAATTGTTTACTATTTCTTCTTATGTCATCATACAAAAATATTACAGTACTAATTCATTTTTTATTTATTACAATAAATAAAGGAGCATAAAACTAAGAACATAAATCAATTTGAATTCATAAAAAATATAAAAAAAGAAAGGAAAGGAGAAGGAGAATAATTATTATATAGACTGCGGATAATATGAATATGCAACTCTTTTATGCTATGCAGAAACAAGTACAAATAAGTAGTATCTGAAACTTGTTTTGTCAACTGTAGATTTTATTTCTAATACCATATCAAAATATGCAAAAAATTTCATTATTATTTTTGTCACTTTCGACATGGTCGACGGTTTAGAGAATACTGAATACAACACTTATTTTACGTTCCTCTATTTATTATTTTGTGTACATATTATCAAAAGGAAGAGATGTAAATAGCTCCTATTACGTAAGTCAGATTTTATCGTATGCATCCAAACTATGGTATATTTTGAAAAAAATAATTATAATGTGATTTGGAAACAAAAAAATTAAGGATTTTTAAAAAAAATCTGCAATATGCAAAAAATTATACATATTTCGAATAAGACTAATATAAAACAAACTTCTATAGTTAAATAAACAATGTATTTCAATAAATTACAAATATGCATTTGCATATAATCCGCAGTCTAATAATTATATTACCCTCTCACCGTCTGATTGAAGTATCTTTTTAAAAATATAACCATCTTTACGAGTTATAGGTAAGGTAATAAAAATAATTTGGAACCTGCAACGAAATTTTTACATATACCTAACTACTATTTATTTTTTATCGGAGGTACAAACTTAATATTCCTCTAAGTTAATATTGGTAAAACATGACGCTTATTATATTCAAAAAGATATGTACTTATATTTTTCATGGTAGAATAACCAGAGTTCTTTGGTAATATAACAAATTTACGTAAAATTACGTAAAATTTTAGAAATGTTTTTAAGAAACAAATATGCACATAAACTGAAAATATGCATAAAAGTATAAAATATGCACGAAATCGTAAATTATGCAGTTTTGCGCACTACTAAATTTAATAATACTGGCTATAATACTGCTATATGATTATGATTCGTCCAGATATCAAACTATTATTGTAGTAGGTAGGTACGTAGGTAAGCAAACAAAATATGCATATGCAAATAAGTTTCAGCTCTATTCTGGAGAGTACAATAATACAAGAGAGATTTTTGTGCAGTTAAACCTGACTTGAGTTGTCAGAACCACAATCGGTGAAATTTCAAAATAACTATTGTATTGTAAAATTAAATACGAGTTAAAAATCTATTTGATAAGACATGCAAGTTGGGAAGATTACGATTTGGGTAAAATGCGTCGGGGAGTTGTATAAGCGCATTTCAGGTCATCAAAACGTTTGAAAAGCGCAGAAATATAATCAGTAAATTTATGTACAATAAGTGCAGATCGTAACGTTCAAAAAGCGCATTTTTCGAAAATGAGATTTCTGACCATAACACTTTAGTCCAGATCGTCTTCGAGTAAGATGGGGTTGAGTTCAGAAAATATTAGGTTAGGTTAGGTTAGTTTTAAAAAATTCAAAAAATATTGTAGAAAAACTGTCGTACAATCCCTAAAACCGTTGTGCTTTTCAAATGTCCCCCTCTGCGCTTATATAACGTCAATTTCTGCGCTTTTCGTACGTCGATAAGAAAAAACTGATAAAGGCCAAATGCGCTTACATAACGCACCCAAATGCGTGCTGGATTATTCCAGTTAGATATAGTTGCGTTTTGGCTAAACTACGGTTTACCTGAAAACGATTTGACAATATAATATTAGTCGAAGTTGCGATTTGGTCAAATTACAGTTTGTCTAGAATACAGTTTGGCTAAATTACGGGTTGGCATATTTACGGTTTGACAAAATTCCAGTTTGTTTTAATTATTTTTGGTCAAACTACACTTTGACAAAACAAATAGTGTGCTCCCCATTTTTAATTATTTGATCCGCACCCCTAAATTATTATATTATGTATACAGATATTGTAATAAATATTTATATAAATGTTTTTTGTGTACTTAGGTATCATGTATTTTCAATTCTCGTTCACAAAACCATTCCAAAATAGACTTTTTATTTTAATTATTGAAAAATAAATGACTATTTGAGAAAACAAAATTTTTGAAATTTTTGTATGTATCTACTTCTTGTCGACTCCGTCATTTCTTTGTAAAAGTTTGTAGTATTTGCATTTATGTACTAATTTCAAAATTTCTTCTTGACACATTTTCAACAGATCTAGTTTATTTGAATAAGTGAATACAATGCTAAAGTAGTACATAAAAGTATTGTTAACAATATATCTACAAAAGTAACACAACTTATATTGTTCCACTATATCCAATAATTCGCAGAATTTGACCACTTTAGCTAGGGTAGATAACTGGGGTACAATATTTCCAGTCAGCCTAATAATTCTTTAAAACTTCTGAGGTTATTGATAAGCATAACTTGACAGTCTATCTGGATTATGTGACAGAGATAAAATATGTATATCTGACATTATATAAAATGAAATAGATAGATTCGATACAGGTCCGTCTGTGATTCGTAAATATTGGTTGACTTTACATTCCCCTTAATACAGAGAATCAAATTTACTCAATTTCAAATGGCTATAACTCGTCATTTTCAAATGGAACAGCCTATATTTTATTATTCTGTTGTGTGTATTTTTGCATCTTCTTATGTTATAAAAGGTGTCCTATGGCTAAAAACATTAATTTAATTAATTTCGAAATTAATGTTATGTTATGAAACTTATATTTTCGTATAGGTAAATAAAGTACAATTCAAAATATATAAAAATATATAGGGTGTTTCATTTAAAAAAAGACGAACAATTATTGCCAAGTCGTTATGCAACAGCCTGTATATGTGAAAATAATTTTAAGTTATGCTCCTTGAGTAGACCAAAAATTCTGTTAATAATTTTATGCTGTATTTTTAACGGCAAAGGGAGATATCGACGACGGGCATTTCGATGACTCATCCTATATATATATATATATATATATATATATATATATATATATATATATATATATATATATATATATATATATATAACGTCGGTTATGTAATAAGAAGAATAAATATGTTATATGCTCGGTTATATGACTGATATTTCAAGTAATTTTTTATGTACCTATATTAGATGGGTACTTCATTTTTTTTAAATTTCGCACTTTGTAAACTTTTCCCATTATTTGTCAATCGTAAACCAAAACATAATAAAAACAAATATCCAGAACTGCTGTCTTTTGGAATGGAAAACTAGATTTAAAATACTGAATTCTTTAAGAAAATATAGTATAGAAATTCTTATCGTTTAACTCTCGTTGTGTAATAAAAAAATGTCAACAAAAGTTACTATTAAATCTATAAAAATCTACAAACATCTGTTATCAAATGATTCCAAATAAAAATATTGCATACAAAATTGGGATATTAAAACAAGTTCAAAATTGGTTTTCATTTGAAACTTAAATGGGAGTTGTATTATTTAAAATATATACTGTCGTAGTTTATTTTTTTACCTTAATTAAACAAACCAAACATTTAATTTCTTTGTTCAGTGAGTTATAAAAACGCCATACCGAATTAAACATTCGTACAACCGAAAGCGAAAGTCAAACCCAAATAAAAATCCTTTCCTTCGCATGAAGCTTTGTTATTGTTTTCAATTAAAACATCTGGGCTCCTGGCTCCCATATTTCAGTTGCCAAAATTCAAAACAAAACAACACTGGCCAAACAACAACCATAAGCCAACTTGCTCCAATTCAAAACACAATTTTAACTTGATTTAATTCTTTCTTTAACGATCACGAACGCGTGTTACCTGTTGTGCTTCATGTTAGCCACGGAGGGCCATAAACCGAAACCGAAACCGAAACAGAATCAAAATTCGCTGCTGAAATTCGATCGTGTCCACGTGCGGAGTTTAAAGATTGTTTTCATTACTTTTTTTTCCAAATTTTTTTTTTTTAAATGACAGTATTTGCCAAATCGATATTACATTAATTAACATTGATCAAAAAGATACTTTTTGCGCAACTGTCAAAAAAAGTTGACATTGACGTCCGCAATTCAGGCCGCGAAGTAAACATTTTTGTACGTTGTACGAAACTTTTCGCGGCTGCGAAGTATAATTTATTGAAATGTGTATGTTAATGTCAAATATTTTTAACAGTTGTTATATACTATAAAATGTGTGTTTTTATTATATGCTTTGAAGTTGCACAAAAATATTGTGTATAACTAACCTCGAGAATTTTTAAGCCTCGGCTAACGCCTTGACCTAAAATTGCATCGGACGCTAAACAGACATTTCGCAGCCTAGGTACCCAGGAAACACACATATGAATGATACATAACATTTGGAGATATTTTAAGGAACAACGTAATATTACGTATATTCATAAATTATACATTATCTATCTCTCTTGAATCATATTATATGTATATTTGTTTAATTACGTGTCATATACATAACATTACATATTATATACAGTACGATTGTAATATTAATTATAAGATACATAAGTAACATAATTTAGATAGGTATATTTAATATCACACATCTTATATATCATATACATAACATTACATTGTATACACAATACTTTTGTAATATTAATTACAAATTATACTGAAATATGTAAGTTCCATAAATAATGGTACATATTGTAAACATCACACATTTTATATGTATGATATACGAAGTTTTAAATATTATTTAAATATTACTTTTGATGTACTGATTATATTAATTTATATGTCTGCAATATTTTTGATGTAACAGTAATTAATAATACCTCTACCTACTACTTATTGTTACTTAGTTTAGTATGTTCAATATTATTTTTTGTCAGTGTGATAGTGTTACCCCAGCAAACACATAGACGATATAAATGTTTTAGCATTTAGTCATACGAGTACTATTCATTAAGAAATAGATGCACTAGCACTATGCAATCGAATGTGCAAGAGCATACGAAGAAAATATTCATCAAATTTAAATAATTGGTTTTTAAACAATATAAACAGAGTAATCTAAGAATACCTACCCAATGGGTTTTTTAAAAAGTATTATGGAGTGTTTGTAAGTAAACAAAGTTATATTAATGTTTATACCTCAGCAAAAATTAGCAGTTTTTTTACGGCGGGCAAGGCTTAAACAACAATATTATTTTTAAAATTCAAGTATGATTTTTTTATTATTTTGCATTAATATTTAACATCACGTATACGATTTTAATTTGTATTAATTGTTGTTGAAATTATTAAAATTTTATTAATATTGTTATTATCGGTTATTATGGCTAAAAAGGCGCCTGTTTTTAAATTCCAGTTTAGCTCAGACGTCAACGTGTGGTCATGGCAGTCCAAAGGTCCTAGGTTCAATTCCAGCAGTCATCCAAATTCAAAAATCAACAAATAGTGTAATTGAATCGAATTGAATGAAAGCGTGGTAGTAAATTGCAATAAAAATCTACCTTCTGAAATGCATTTTTATACGTTTTATAAGTTTTATAATAATATTTATTTTTATTTTTAAAAAATATTACAATGAAATATTTCACTAATATTAATTTATATACATAACACCCATATTTCAAATTTGTGGTTGATATGTTAAAGTTACATGTCATCAATATGTTATAAACTTATGTATGTTATGTATACGATACAATGTTCCAGGACGGACATTTTGCCTTACATGTAACTTACAAGTATATTACATAACATATTACTTTTGAAACTTAAAGAACGCGTGTTTCATGTTTTAAATGTATATGTTATATTACTGTGTTTGCTGGGATACAATTACCTGAATTAGAAATTATAACAAATTTAAATACCTGATTATTTAAAGGTAATTTTTTATGATTGATAGTGTAGGATGACACCCAAAAAAACTGACAGCAATTTATGACATATGTGACAATTTGTTTGTGTTGTGTGAACTTTGTTTACGATTGGCCAATCATAGGGTAGAAACGATTGCAGTACGGTTTTCTTTAAAAAAATAATTGAAACTATTTTTAAGTAAATTATCAAAATCTTTGTTTATAGTATATTAAGTATCAAGAACGGTAAAGACAATGTTTTTGTTTGACATCGGTAATTCCTTAACGTTCGTCATACTTATATCATTTTTTGCACGATTGGGGTATAAGCAAAATCTTTAAAATATAATTTTTTTAAAATATTAAATGTTGGTAATTTACTTAGTGTTTAGTGAACGGTAAGTAAATTACTTACCGTTCTGTTAATTTACTTACCGTTCTGTTTTAATTTTCTTACCCTTCAGTGAACGGCAAGTAAATTATTTACCGCTCTGTTTAGTCTAACAACCGATAAGAACAACATACCGTCTTTTAAACGGGCATAGTAAGTTGATAAAAAAAACAATTGTGCAAAAAAAATAATTACCAACCCAATGGCATACAAATTTTTCTTTTAAATTATATTGAAATATTTTTGGAATTTTAAAAAATATATATTTTCATGATACACCCTATAGGTATAAGTAGTTTATTTCCTAATTTGATCTCATTAATGATGTAACATTTAATCAAGAAACATAATATTTAAGTAATGAATAAAAGAAACGGTAAACGAGGTATAATTATCATTTTTCTGTCCTTACTAATGTCGCCTTTGAGTTAAAGAAAAAATTCCTTCATTGAAAAATGTGCCCTAGTTCAGAATACCTGCAGTTATAATGATAAAGATGAAACAATCAAAATTTTTTATTATCATTTCCAACTTTCTTTTTAATAGTTACAACTTTGGTGGTCTTCACACTCCTATATTTTATTCATTTCATTCTTTAATTCATGCACCATAAAGGATCATTAGTAATGATACCATTATTTGAGAATTAGAGCAAGATTTTTTTAGTCCAAAATATTGCATTAAATTCGCCTAATAGTTTCTAATGTTCCTTAAACGATTTAAAATGTGTCCTAAGAGTTACATTTATGCGGAAAAGGCAAATTATATTCCAGAGGGATGAAATTATAGGTTAGAATTAACATTAGATGAAGATTTAAAAACGTTAACTGTCACTAAACGTCCTCCATTAGTTAAAAAAAATTGTATTGTCATCAACATCACGCAAAGAAATTCTACAGGTGAAGAGACTAGAAACACCTTTATTTACCCAAAAAGGAAGTGATTTATTTGGACTACAAGGTCATAACAAAAGACGCTTAATGACATTAACTTTTTCTCAGGTTTTTTTGTTTGATTTTTTGTCGAGCATATTTAGCAATGTTTTTTGTGCTATTAAAATATTTGACAAGATTCTTATTGACTTTTTAACATCTATTTTAGTAATTATAAAGCTTATGTTTAAACACTAACAGATTATCATGAATTCCCTCTTCGAGTAGGAAGAACAGCATCCTAGCAGCAGTAGGAATAAGTAATGATGAACTAATCACAAATTTTATATAGCCCTCAAAATAATGCTACGTTTACTTGAACTAAAATTTAAAAACACATATTTTGTAAAATATTTTGATTATGAATATATGAAATTAAAGTTTTTTAATTTTTTAAAGATTTTTTGGGACAACCCTAAATTTGATATATAAAAGTAACTGGTTAAAACATTAATTCGAACCGAACCGGAACAAGAAAAAAACTGAAACGAACTGCAGCTATTTTAGTGAACCGGGAACCAAACCTGAACCGTTATAAAATATTTTAACAAACCCATAACCGGAACCGAACCAATGGTTGTGAACCGGTTCGGAATGGTTCAACGCATTAATTTAAATTTAATGTTTTTTCGTTAAAATTTTATTTGATTTTAGAAATTTATAATAATTTAGTCAAAAACTGGAACGAGTAGACATATTCAATTCATAGATTGCTACTTAATAAATTTTTGAACCGAAACCGGAAATTGAACCGCTTTTTTAAAACACCTAATTAAATTAATTTTCTTGCAAAATTTAGATCATGAAATTAACATTCTGATTTTATTATTAAGGATACTAACAGTTGAATATGGAAACTAAACATTTTAAAAATAAATCTACTCATTTCTTGAACCTGTTAGCTATTAAAATATTCATTCTCACCCTTAAAATCTAAATAATTTATAACCCTAAGGTGTTACTACCGAAACAGATTATCGGTAAAGAAAAATGTATCAAATATTTCACGCGTTATCGAATAAACATCCCACAACTCATAAAAAATGTTAACAACTCAAAACAAACATATCTCCCATAGATCCCAAGATACAATTCTCTCCGCAGTCAAGACATATTAATTTATAAAAATCTTGTATTCATTCACGAACCTGTTCTAGTGATCCGTATAATTTCTCTATATTTCCTTTGTGGCTGTGAATCGTTTACAAGTAGGCACATAAGCAGAGAAAAGACGATATGGTTATCAAGATCCCAGTAGGCATATATTACTGTCAGTGAATATCTGTTAGAGGATCTAGTATGCTTTGCTTGCTGCTATAAACAAATTTCTTGACGTTTCAAATCGGAAACTTCATTTACATGCGGTTTTTTTCCACTGAGGTAATTTTTAACGCAGGATTTACATAGATGAAGATGTTACTTAGGGTTTAGACAGTGTAGGAGGAAATCGAGAAAACAAGAACAAAATGTTTGTTTTGTTAACCTACACCAATATAGCAAACAGAATAGTATATTCTGTAACAAGTGTGAAATGAAGCATATTCAGCTCGAGTGGAGTTTGTGACACGAGTTGTAGGCATTGCATTTAAAAACACATAATCTTAATATATAATATTATTTAATAGATTAAATATCACACCAAGTGAGATACATGAATGTAGGAAATAATAATAATAATAATAAAATAATTTCTTCGAGTGAATAAACATTCGTATGTCACGTGGTTTATACAATATTTTATTCAATTTTGACGAAATTATTTCAAAGGTATGAATGAAAAATACAAATACAACAACAAAAATACTAATCAAAGTAGTCGTTAGTGACAAGTTGTCATTGTTTTTATGCATTTTTGACGTAATAATAACAGTTTAAAACGTCAGAGTGATTTAAAAATGTGTTAAGTGATTAAAAAAAAATTTAATTCACTTGTAAAATAAACAGTTGTTTAAAGTTGTTGCTATGGAGTTAATAATAGCTGTTTAAAACTTCAAAATTGAATAAAAATTCATAAATTTAAATGTATTTTACACAACGACCTTTACATAGTCTAGACACAGTATGCAGGCCAAAGTGTAGGCATGGAGATGAAGCAAACATCATATAGACAAGAGATGCGCGGGAGGGGTTGAGTTTCCCCCATGAATATTATTGCGGGTTGCATAAGATATAAGTTTTGATAAATGGCTTTTAAATAATACCTATTAAAAATGATTAAAATGTTACATACATACGTGCTCCTTCTGTTATTACTTAATATAATTTACAAATTGTTTCTATTATTTATATTTCTTAAGATAAATGCATCTAAAATCTAGAATTGTAAACGTCAGTTTGACAGATGTAGCGTATTCCACAGTCATTTGTTAAACGTTTATTGTATAATTTGCTAAGAAGTGTGTAAAGTAGGCAACATGCAATGATCCATGAGGGAAATTATTCTCTCCCCCGCCTGCACATGATGGCTTCAAGAAATTCCGAGTATACATTGTCTAGATTATATATGATCGAAGATTTTACACTACATAATATGTATTTGAGACCAACGAAAAACAATGAATAAAGAAATTATTATGATTCGTCACATTTCATTCCATCACTAGTGATAGAATGAAACCATTTCGTTACAAGTGATAAAATGTACCACTCCATAATTAAAAATTATGTAAGGAATCCGCAACCGTGTGGGAAATAGACATTCTGACACTGAAATGAATGTGGAAAATAGCAAATTCTAAAACTAATTTTTTTGTTTTATTTAGTTATCGTTATGTACTCATATGTAAAAAGTACGAATAGTTATTATAAACTATCAAAAACTTTATTTTTAATATTATGTTTTTGAGGACTATTTGAAACTACATGCAAACTCTACTATCTTTATGTTTTATAAATTCATTATTTTCATCTTGATTCTCGTACAGCAGTTATTGTCAATAAAAATTTTAAAAAAATTATATTTACTACTACTTATAAATCAAATAACTGTTATAATAATAATAGAAGTGCCTAAATACGTTTTTTCGGAATTGGTTATGTACGGTACATGTTCATTTACCGGACTAAATTGCAGTAAGGAAGTAGATCATTACAGAATACCAAGTAAAGACTTAAAAAAAAAATATTCATGAACATTACCTGAAAAAATTAATTTTTGATGGAATGGTGAAGTCTTCAGGAATCCATTTAAAATTAGATAATTAAGAATAATAATAATAATAAATTAAGAATTAATTTTACATGCATTCCTGAAGCCTTCCTTCATCATTCCTTCAAAAATTATTATCGTTGGATGCTACAATTTCACTTTTGTATTTTGAAAAATATCAACAAATATTTAGCTAGATAACATTCCTACAATAACTCTTAGTTAATATTATTATAAATTGATAACTTAAATATTTTAGTTTAAAAGTAATTAAAATATTAATCGGGAAAAATGTATACGTAACAAATCTGGGAAGCGTTTATGTTCGACTTGCCGACACCAAAGGCTCATGATTGAATATAAGAATTAATGTATAGAAATATTCTATATTTAAGTCCCCGTATATCATCATTAATTTAATCTAGCCTAAAGTTCAAATTTCAAGTGGCTCCTCAGTGAAAACTATGAAATAAGTAGTAGGTACCTAGATAATTATATGTTCTTAAATTTTAAATAACTATTTATCAATTTAAAATCATCTGAAAACACCAGATTCAAAGTCTCATTAATACTAAAGAAGTTCAATGTATAAATATTAACCACCGTAAATGAATTTCAATCAATAATAATAACTTCCTTCCTATAGGATCACCAAAATTCTTTTGATATTTGCATAATAACACCACATACACAGATTGGTATATATTTATTTTAAAATTAAATCAGACAAAACCTTTTATCTTTTCTCATTTGTGTATGCAATCCAAGTAATATAAATTCACGCTCGGGGCATTGTAGCAAAATACAACAAATTTATTCCCGAATTTCATTTCGTTTTGATGAAGCGACGTGACGTAGAGGTAGAACTAAACCCTAGCGAATATTCATGACATCTTCGTCAGACAGAAACTCTTACGAAATGTATTATTCATACCCGAAGTGTAAAACAAATATCGAATCAAAATTTTTAATGAATGCCATAAATTATTGAATTTCTTTCGGCTCTAAATCACAACAAAACAAAGTTTGAATCGCTGTGAATAAAACAGTGATAAATTTAAATAGATTCGAATGTGTTCTCTGGGATATTTAGCATAAATATGTCGTTTTCACCTGTAAAAAGGAAATAAAACTTACTTGGTTGTGTTTTATGTTAAAACTAAAGTGTTATGTCTTTATAGTTGTATATGCTTATGTTTTAAGTAGTTATATGGTTGCTAGTAGGAAATGTTTTGACTTTAAAATGATGTTGTACGCGCATTTTCATTTCGGAAACAATATATAAACTTGAAGTAGTAGACGTTGTGACACATTATTACTCATTATTTTATTCTACGATCGTACTTAATATTTTTATTGTTTTAAACAGGTAATAACATTCTCGATGATGATGAAATTTCAGAAATAATTTTTCTTACATTTACAAGTTCGTAGATAATTTTATATTTAAAAAATTATTTTGTCATTATGTTTCGTCCAATTATTTTAATGAATTACTGAATAAAATAACCTATTCTAATTCTTATGTATATTGTTGAAAGGCAATTTATATTGCTGATGATGGCGGCTTTGACTGTCGAAGCGTCCATAATAAACTAAATAAGATTTTCAAAATATTTTGTTACTTTATTTCTTTGATCCTGAAAGCCAAGTTGTAATACTTAAAAAAAATTAATACTAAATGCTCATAGTTGATAGCTAAGAGCCCGCCACAAGGCACATTTTAAACTGAAATATGTACCTGTCTGGATTCGAACCTGAGTTATTAGATCCACAGTCGACTACACCAACACCACAAGGGAGATTTTTATGCAGTTAAACAAATGTGTACCTAAGTTGATTTGAACATGAATAGCTAGAAGTTATGTTACGCGCTCAACTATTTGCCTGATTAAATACTAAAAAGTAAAATGATAAAATAAAGTATGTGATTTTCAAAATTTATGCAATTTTGAGAAAAGTCCTAACAGTTTAAATTAAAAACCTATTAAAGGCAAATGAGGGTGGCATTCACATCACGGTTCCAGTCCATTCTTTCGCAGTCAAAACATTTCATTCTTTTTGGCATTCGACCTCCCAAACATCGTCTATTTACCGCGCAACATCTCACTTGTATCTCACCACATGACAGGCCGGACATTGTTACAGTTTCTCGCTCTGTGTGTGGCAGCCCTGCGCTTGTCCGCCATGTTGGATGTTTGGCGCTTGCGCAGCAGGGGTGCGGGTTGTTTTGCCACTTTGTATTGTGGTGGTTATCGATGAGACATTTTACTGCAAATTTACAATTACTGTACGGGGGCTGGACCATCATTTGACATCTACATCTATGGCTATGTGGGTGGCTATTCGCTTATTGGAAATGGTTAATGTGTGGGGAGTGATTTGACATCAATAGATCGAAGATCTTTGAGATTTATTGAATTTTGCCAAACTGGAATTGAACTATTTTGGGAACAATACCTTTCGATACTTAGTTGGTTTATAAAGATTGGAAGATAGCTGAACACGTGCTAGGTTCGGAAAATTTGGAACTGTAATTTTGCAGATACTATCAGGAAACCTATAATGATGTTGTATTACTTATGCCTTCCAGCTCAGAGGTCATGGACGTCGCGAGGGAGTGCAGGGGGACGCCTGCCCCCCTCTGAAATCAATTATAATTTGGCTGAGAATTTTTAGGCTTTTGCCTATTTTTTTAAATCTTATATAGAACAAAAATGATAGTACTTATTTTTATTTCTACCGTTTATAGTTATTTTAAGATAAATTTTATTTTGTCTATTTAGCCTATTTTGTAAAATTTAACAAATTTTTATATATTTCTGGCTTATTTTATTTTGAATCTAGATTGGCAGATTAAACAAGTTTTCAGTTGTCGTAATGCAGTGTGTATTTTAAACTAACTTTTGAATATTTCTTTTTATTAAAATTCGAAATAATAAAATACCTACATAAAAAAATTACTAATACATATATTAATTGAATGTTTTTTTGCATTTAAAAAAAAAATTGCCTATTTTAAATTTTTTTAACGACACCGCAATTTAACTTGTAGTTCTCACTTAGAAAGAAGAAAACTTCTTCTTTTCCAGGATTCAGAATCTTGGTAGTAACTACAAAGAATCCTCGTGAGAATAGAGCTTAATACAGAAATAGTATATTATTTTACGAGTAGGTACATAATGTAGGCTACAATTCAAAAGAATGAAAGTTTATGCACGAGCTGTAGGCGAGTTTCAAGTAAAACTTTTTTATTTACAAATTGTATTCATTATATTATTAGGTAATCTAGCCTCATATTTTGCTGTGAAGACAGTTCATCATTACATTATACAATAGTGTTGAATAATAGACTCATAATAAAATAATATTGAATTATGAATTCATAATACAATAGTGTGTTTATGGAGGGGTTTATCTTAAGGTAGTAAATCCATGGGTGGTTACAACCCAAAATATGACTCAAATTAATTTACAACTTTCATTGCAAGTCGTAGAATTTGAATAAAATTTAAAATTCATAGGTAACCGTTGAAATAACGAAGATAATTTAAAGTTGACACTAGTGTTTCACGAAAATCAAGAAACAATTCTTGATCTTGTCTTGATCTTGATAAAAAATCAAGACAAGATGTATAAACAGTAGATATCTGAACTGTTAATCAAGACAAGAAGATGCAATTTAGAATCAAGTATTCTTGTCAAGATATCTTGATTTCTTGGTTTTAAATAAAAGTTAAGAAAATGATTATTTTTAGTAATTATAAATTTTCATAGATAGTAATAAAACGATCTATTTTGTTTAAAATAAGTATATAGTAGGTAAGAAAAAATTGTTAAAAATGAAGAAAATATTATTTTTCAAAATGCATGGCACACAACATAAAAATACTCTATAAAAAAAACTAGTTGAAGGTGTCGAAGGTATGTCTTTAGATACTGACAGTTTAATCTTTTGTTTTTATTGACAGATTCTGAATCCGATGAATCGGATGAATTTTCACTATTTTTATATGAAATGCTACTGTCTTCCTCATATTAACATTCGGAATCCATTATTACATCTAATAATTAATATCAACCGAACGAACACAAATACTACAAACAAACCACGGTTCTAGATTGTTCTAACTACTACTAAAGAACGACGCGGACAAGGCACCGTTCTTCTAACTAACATGTTCGTACTCGAAAATCAAGAAATATCAAGAATCTTGATTTCAAGTCAAGAAATGAATGTTCAAATTTTAATCAAATCAAGATAAAAATACTTCTTGAATGAAAAAATATTTCAAGACAAGAAATATGTATCAAGACAAGATTTCTTGTCTTGGTGAAACACTAGTTGACACTAAACGCGCTAAAATGCATTGCGTATATGGACGTTAGAAGTAGTGTGACTAAACGATTAGAAAATATTATATTATAACAACTCAACACATGTTTGGAAAACGAATATGTTATTCTTCAATATCTGAAGTATTTATTTAAAAATAAAAACAATGTGTCACCGCAATAATTATTGAGAAATGGCAAGAAAAAGGTTCCTGTCTCAAAATAAATTACATTTTTGACGTCGTACTTCTGCATTTCAGTGAAAATTTTAAATCCAATTATTTTTTTATTTCAGTGGATAGCTATAATTTGTAATTTACATCCAAATCTACGATTTTTAATGAATTATTTCTCATTATTTGACTGCATTGGCCTCCTATCTCACACTGGAATCATGCAAGCTTATGATCGACAAATTTCTTACCTTAAATTATCAATAAGTACATGTTTTGTTAAACATAACCTCATTTATTTAACATGTTTGAAATTATCAATTTGTAAAATAAGCTTTTTAATTACAGAAATATTTTCTCATACTTTTATTCCAAAGTTAGTAAATATTTTCGCTTGACCCACTATCAAGAAATAATATAAAATTATGTGGCATCTTCTGATATAAAAAGACACCGCAATGAAATTTTCCGCCATGTATTATTCAAGAATTTAGCATATTCAAAGTGCCGCACATTATACATATAATTTTGCCAAATTAAATCTGCAATTATGACAATTTAAAAATTATACCATCATGTTATTAACATGACTTGATTGATCAGGTATTAACATTTAGCAATTTTATATGTCTAATTGGTCGTAATTTTCAAATCATCTGAATTTGCAACAACTTAATAATATTTAGCAACTGGCTAAAATTGCGCCAGATTCTATAGCTTTAAACTTTAAAGTTAGAGAGCGTATAAATCTCTCATTAATTTTATGGTATGATATTAAAAATTGTAGTATAAAGTAGCATTTTGAGATATTTATGTCATGTTATTAATTTAGTGATGATTTATACCGAAATTTTATACCGCGGTGTTTCAGTTATAACTTTATTATACATTAAATTAACCGTTAAGTATTAAAATCAGCCGCCGGACTGTTAAATACTCTGTAATCTATCTGAATTCATAAATCATCTTGTTTAGTAGCAAACATTTTTAATGTAGTCTCATATTAAATATAAATATTTTTTCTTGATTATATGGTAGCCGATCAATTGGGAAATTAAATATGAAAATTGAGATTGGCTTGAAACAAAGTTATAAACAAAATTCTGGAATATGTAAGTAATTTTTTAGGAATAATTATTTCTTGCCTCAAATGATAGGCTTTGTAAATCAATTTTCGAATTTATTCCAGTAATTAATTGGTAACCTGAAGTATTAGTACTTAGCCATAATTAAAACTCGAATAGGTACCAATAATTATCTATAAATTATCGTTCATTGCGAGCTAAAGAGTGCGGCATTTTCCAGGAATATTTGTCAATTTTTTTCCTTTATGTACCTCGTTTAATTTTCAATTAACCATCAATTTTAACACGGCTGTTTATTTTTACTTTAATTGTCTCCTGACAATGTGCGAGATTCACCCAAGGCTGAATTTCTATTTAATCCTCTCTCTAGAAATCTACAGCATTTTCTGGCTCATTTTGTCAGTCAGTTAAACCCAAGTTTATACTTATGGCAGAAAACAGTCAAAAACATTGATTCCGCACGGTATTCTATGACGTGTATTATTTTGTTAAATAGGTAATTTATGTTTGAGCATTTGTAAAAAAACTGCAATATTTGTCAAAAAGAGGATTTTTGCGCGCCACTGTACAGCTTTTATTTATAAGTGAAATAATTTCAAATTTTAATATGTGGTTAACAAAGCTTGGATCTGCAAAATAACATCGAATTATTGAAATTCGTTTTATAATTGAAGATATTTAATTTAATAATTAACATATTTCGATTTTAAAGCAAAATTTTTAAATTCTGCATTTTGCATTTAGTAGATTGTACTTTTATCTTCAACAATATCTTTAGATTATTATATTTAACAAAACAATAAACGCAGTGGAGTAGCCCGCGATATCCATGTTTTTGGCTGTTTTCTGGCTCGGTAGATGATCGTCTTAAAGTTGTAATTTAGAAAAATCGGAAAAGCTCAAACAGTACATTGGGTGTCTCAAAGTTTATATTTCCCAGAACCAAATTAAGTCACAACCTCACTACTTCCGGAATTCTGTTTGAAGTTCAGGTTCCAAATTCACTTTTCTTTATGGCTATCGATACTCGTTTATTTGTTAAAAATATGTCCTTAATAATCATTGTCCGATGCTTATCCGCGAAGATAAATCTTAAGAAGCCATCAGGAACCCATTGATTATCTTCTTCTTGAGCTTGAGTCAGTTTTCGAAATATTTGCACGTTCTCGTTATAACTACTAGTGCATTTTCATATTGACGCTTACGGCGAGCACATCACCTCGTGCATATCAAGTAGGCCTGTCAGAGAGTGGACATCACATAACCTATATCTGAATATTTTATGTGCGGGATTTTTGAAAGCTATAAATCAAAAGCGTGTTACTGATCGCGGATCACAACTGTGATTACCATAAAATGTACCATTAGGTACAGAGATCTGTAATTTGAGACTTGATTGAAGCTTGTGCCATTTTTACCTGCCACTGACGCCATAAATTTAAATTTGGAAATATCGGTTTTTGGAGATTTGGAATTTCAAATATTTTTATCTCGTTAAGATCGAAGACACTTAGATATAACAAGAAGATTACAGAATTAAGTATAGTTCAAACGTACTTGCAAGTCATGCCTCATTTATAATACTCTTATAAGATAATAAACGTCGTTCATTTTATAAATCATTCATATAGGTATACAACTAAAAATATTTTGCGTAATACTGCATAATTCGGTTACTGGTTGTAACAAGGACTTGCGCGAGAGATTTTGATAGAGAAACAGACTTGGCTGAATCTCGCTCATTTTCACGAGGCAATATCAGTTTCTAAGGATGTTTGGACTATTAAGGGTAACACCATTAAAGAGATGACGCCAACAAAGAGATGACACCAATCATCAAATGACTGTAGACTAATCTCGTAATTCTATTTTTGCTACACATAAAATAATTATTTATTTATATATCTAGAGCATTATGAAAATGTTTATGCTTTCCGCAAGTTATAATTGTTATACAGGGTTATTCATCGTAACTTACTTATTTCAAAACTCAATAATGCCCATTTAATGAATCAGAAACTTTTTATTTTTATTTTATAATGTAGGTAGGTACCTACATATCTAAAAATTTGTTTCACCCAGTTTTCAAAATCATATCAGGTAGGTTACGCCCCCCATTGTCTATACACTGAATAAGCCGATTTCTGGCGATTGTCATAACCCTTTCCAGCATGGCAGTGAGTATGTTGGCAATTGCGGTCCGGATGTTGGCAGGGTCCTTGGACGGTTGACGTAAACATAAAAAAAAACAATAAAAATCACAAGGAGCCAAATCGGGCGAGCGGGCTGGCTACTACAAATTGCCTCTTATTGAGATGAGGCGCAAAAGGAAGTGGTCAACTCAACTGATAACACACACTGCTCCGTGCTCCAACGCATGATGGTGACAGACCGGGTGGGAAATAAAACTTTAAAAGTGCACCTATCGAATGAGATCACTCTCTCCGCACTACGATCCCTACAGCCTTGAATGGCACGCATTTTAAAAAAGCAAGTTATGATGGATCACCCTGTATAATGCCCGGACAATATTGTTTTTCATGAAAAAGTCCTGAACGTAAAATTTTAATAATAATATTCTCGTAAAATTCACCATAAAATGTACTAACGTACCTAGCGAGTGTTTTGTGGTCAGTACAAGAATAGTAAAATTTTATTTCAACAAAGATTATATACTTAAAGGATCAATTAACAGTCTTTTTTAAATTTTAATAAAAAAATTGTACATTTTTATAAAAATGCCGAAAAAATCATAAGAATGACCAATTTATGCTATCTTTACACGGTTATATCTCATGATTGAAATTTTAACTAGTGATGCACAAAACAAGATTTCTTGTCTTGCTCAGTTATTTCTTGTCTTGTCTTGCTTAGCAAGACAAGAAATGAACTTACTTCTTGTCTTGCAAATTTCTTGCTGCCCTAATTCTTGTCTTGCTAGCAAGAAGAAGCTAAGTAGTGTATGCTGTCGTGCTGTCGATGTCAAGTGAGGCATTTACTTAATAAATAGGTATGGATGCAGAGGAAAATTACGATTCCCCACCGGAACCTTTCGAAGACAGTGGTAGCGAGTACGTACCAAGTAATGCGAGTACTGAGAGTGTTGAAACTGAAAGTAATAGACATAAGAGAGCATGTAACGATATAAACACTTCTTTAAACAGGTGAATACCATTATGCTTAACCTATTTTAGTTCTATTATTTATTTATTAGCAGCTAGAGACAAAATACTGAAACATTATAAGAAGACAATTGGATATATTGTGTAGTTTTGTTGTTGGATCCACGACATAAAAAAGAAGCATTTTCTTTAACACACTGGGGAAAAGAATTAGAAAAAACCGCTGTAAAAAAGTTTGAAGAATATTTTAAAAACAATTATTTTATTGCAAAGGAAACCACAGCACCTAATTCCACATCCAGTTCAGAAGAGAAGAATTATAGCATTTGTAATGACGACGACTTAAATTTTGGTCAGATATTTAATCAATTGACACCAGAAACATCTTCCACTTTTGAATGGAAACAAGAACTGGATGATTATTTCACCACTAAACGTGCCGATGAAAGTACAAATATTCTTGAATGGTGGAATAAACATGAGTATATGTACCCCATGTTGTCCAGAATGGCAAGAGACATATTTAGTACAACAGCAACCTCTGTTCCATCGGAAAGAGTTTTTTCAAAAGCTTCACTTACTATACGCAAACATCGAAATCGGTTAAATTCCGAATCAGCAAGAAGCCTAATTTGCTTAAATTCATGGAACACTGTGATGTAAAAGTGGCTAGAGAGAGGGCTAGAGGCTGTTAATGTCTTATTAGTTTTTTTAATTTTTGTGATTTATATGTACCTACATAAGATTATTATTTACTATACTTTTGTACCAGTTTTTTGTTGTTTTCTGTACAACAATTACCTACTCATTGTTTGTTTATTTAAATAAATAATTAATTTAATTGAATTTTAGTCAATTTTATTAAATAAAAATACCTATTACTAAATTTTCATTTTGTTTTAACTTCAGTTTTGGAATTGTAAACAAAATATTAAAATAATTATAACAATAATTCTTGCTTCTTGCAACAAGAAATCTTGTTCTTGTTCATGTCAATCTTGTCTTGTCTTGTTTCTTGCATGGCTACTTCTTGTCTTGTTCTTGCTGCAAGAACAAGACAAGAACAAGAAAATTAAAAACAAGAACAAGAAAACCGTGAAACACTAATTTTAACAAGGGACACCTGTAGATCCATTCTTTCTCTATTTTCTATTAAATGTTTATAATAACATTATCTTGAATAAAAAATAAACTAACAATTTACTCGCAACCAAAACACTTTTACAGTACGTATTTTTCAACTTAAAAATGACATTGCATAGCTATAGGATGCGGCAAAATACAAGTTTCGAGCTGGTTCAGGCTGCTGTAGTAGTAAGGAAAAGAGTGGAATAGAAAAAAAAGGAAAATCGAGAGTATTCTAGGATTTCGGAAAAAACCTAGACGAACCGCTTAATACCCTTCTGATGTAGTATGTACTTCAGATACAGATGTTAATAAGATAAAGAATTTAAAAATTGAGATCTAGAGATTGAATCCTCTTTGACTAACTGAATTTATAAAAATTAGATTTGATTCCACACAAAACAAAACTGCTCTGAGTGGTTCGGAACCCTCAATAAACTGTAGGTACTTTCAGACTCCTAAAATATCTAAATTACATTTAAAAAACTCTGTCAAAGTCATATGTTTAAAAAACCTTTTTAAAATTAATAATCTCAAAAGTAGTTTATCAATCTTCGCGTTCAAATCAAAATAAATATTTCAGAATCACATTCATATTCATATCAACCTGATAATTATTTCGCTGTGTAGTCGTGTAGATAAACTTTGAGTTCTTATCTGACACCCAGCATTACTTCTTTTTAAATCCCGTATCAAAGAAGACAGATAAAAAGAGTTTATTATTCATTTGCATGTTGTTTTCGACTCGGTTTCACTTTCTTTTTATGACACAAGTGTCAGAGAATAAAACAATATTTTGTACCACACACATTGTATCAAAATTCTTCGATGCATCAAATTTTGCAAGTTTTATAATCAGTAGATTGGTATTCAGAGATTTTTATCCGAATTCATATTTAATGTGGTGTTTAATTAATCTTGCGAGTAAAAGGAACATCGCTCCTTAAAATTATCAACTGTAATTACACAAGAGCTTTTTATTTTGCCGGATAAATTTCTGTTTGAACTGAAACCTTGTTGCCTAAACAAGTTTTCGAGTCAAATTGCTGCCAGGTTACAAGATTGAAATATAAAACAGAAATGTATTAGAATGTACCTAATTCAACGAGATAATTTGACGACTTTTTTGGTTTTTCTTCACAAATATTCCCAAAATCTAGGTACTCATTTCGCTGACAAATATTAGAAATATGAAGAAAAATTTATTTTATTCTTTTGTTTGATTTCTTAAAAAAATGGTAAATATGTTTTATCACTTCACTTGCAAAAAGTTACCTTATTTTTTATCCGTTGTCAAAGCGATAAAATTGTGTTTTGTTTATGGCTTACTTTATGCAAGAGTGGAATTATCGGAGGAAATAAAATGCTAAAATGTAATTCTATGAGATAATTTGACGACTCTTTTGGTTCTTCTTTACAAATATTCTCAAAATATAATAATTTCACTGCCAAATATTAGAAATATGAAGGAAATGACATTTCAGTGCTTTGTTTGGTTGCTAAGAAAAAGGTTAATCAGGTTATATCACTTGCAAAAAGTTACCTTCATTGCCAAAGCGATAAAATTGTGTTTTGTTTATGGCTTACTTTATACTTAAATGGAATTATCAATCTAATTACTATACTGTCTTTTTCTATAACTATAAGCCAAAACTAATGAATTAAATTCATAATGTGGAGTTAAGAAGGTCTGTAAGTAAATTGAGAAATTAAATTCTGCACGTTTGTGTTCAGTATTCAAGAATGGTTATCCAATTTCATATTTAATATCTTAGTTAATTATTCTTGTTAAAACACGAGCATCGCTCTTCCAAAGTAAACTTTGATCCAGTCGTCTCCTTCTGGTCTTTGATCAATCAATTGTCCAACATTACCATATAAGTGATTAAAATTCATAATTAACTGAAAACTATCTACCTAATTTTGCGGTCAATCAGACAACATAATTACGGCTATTATTCCTAAATATCGACTTGATGCTTTGTTGCGTGGATATTGATAGATTTAATGAGGAAATCTAAGAGTGATTTTCTAATCAAGAAGGTTGGGTGTTGAGAAGACCACACTAGAAATGAATGCGTATACCACATGCGTAGATATTAGAGCAAGGCACGGTTGATTAATTGTCTTTTATTTCTGCGAAATCAACCGCACACGTCTGGGTACACTCACGAGAAAAAGTTTCGCAGAAAGACAACTTTTCTTTTCGCTAAGAATTTTGGGAATATTTTTAGTTGAGTATATAAATTTAATGTTAAATATTGTGAACAGAAATCTACACGTCTTACATTTATAATTAGATGCTATTTTGGACAGTTTGAAATTATATAGATTAAAATTTAAAAAGTAAGGCTATTTTAAAATATTAATAATAAATACTTTATGATCGATAAAAAATAGATATAGGTACCTAATCAAAAACTAATATATAGAGGTTATATTCGTGCAAAGAATCATAAATGAAAAATATTACATTTACCTATACAGGGTGATTCAGGATTCACAACTTCGTGCATATATTTTAATGACATTTAGTAATCGTGGAACAAAAATAATTTTATAAAAATTCGTAAATTTAAGGGCGTTTTAAGCACTCTTTTGAAACAACTGGATTGTTGATTGTATAATGGATATCTGATTAACTATGAATGGAATAAAACAAAATTTAAATTAATTGTGCAAGAATCCAAGAATAGTAATTTTCTGAAATTTCATTTTAAAAACAGAGCAACCCAAAGCTGTTTGATTTAAAAACCTGCCAATTAAAATTGCGAATTTTGAAAAAATTATTTCAGTTCCGTGAGAAGTGAGTTGAGCACTATAAATATGCGATTAAAATATATTCTCGAAGTTGCGAATCACCCTGTATTCTGAGATTAAAACAATCTCTAAGCGTTCAAATGCTATCTGACGACTGAGGGTTGAGGGTAAAATCTTAGAATGGTATAAAATTTAAAAATGAAATTGGAACTAAATTTATTTAAGTAGATGTGAATATTTTCTCCTGGGAATGTACCTTGTGAAATATACATACACTGACTGACGCACATCTGTATTCAGACGATCATGGCGGCCACCAAATTGAATTTTCAGATAGTCCCAGTGTGCGTCGACCTCGTCACAAACTTACATTTCTTCCAGCTCAGTTACGCACCTGCCATATGCAAAATATGCTCCAAATGAAATGAAATCCAAATATATGAACCAGCGAGCGGACATTTGTACCGTTTTACTGGCCACCACCCGGCCCCCTTCCAACGCACATTGTAATTAGCCGCAAAACGCACATACAGAGTGTTTGAAAATTATTATACCTATATTAATTTTACTGTGGCTGATACCATATTAGATTATGTGGTGTGAGAAAAAATACAATAAAAAATAATAGATCATCTGTGCTATAGTAGAAATCATGAGTAACCGTGAGTTGATGACTGCTAACCGCACACAAAATAATAAAATTATGAAAATTATTTTAAATTAATATATTGTGACTGACACTGATACTTATAGGTATGGGAAAAAATTATAGATCTAAAATCAAAGATTTTCTGTGCTGTATATTCTCAACTAACAATCATGAGTACCCGTGAGTTGACCACTGCTGACCGCACACAACATAATATATAAATGTATGTCTATGCCGACGATTTGCAACAGAGACGGCTTCAGAAATGAATTCATGGGTGAGCACGAATTGGCCGTATAAGTTTTTGGGTGGGCATTTTGAGGCAGTAGTGGGATTTCAGTAATATTAATTTTACTAGGATGGCAATATTCGAGTCTTTATATCAACTATAGGAGTCAGGCTTATTTAAAAAAAATTGTTTATTCAAGGTCAAATGCCTTAAAATTAAAAGTTACATTTTATTGAAGGATGTGAAACTTCACGTTTTTTCCTCATTCTTGCGCAAATTTTTTTTCTGTTGAATGCTTGAATGAAAAGTTTCTTAAAATGGAACTTTTGTAAAGAAAACTAACATGTCTCTTTCTATTAGAAAACATAACGGAAAATGCGCCGCAGGCGAAATTTTATGTTAGTTTAAGGTCCAATACACATATAAATATATTTTTTATTTGTAAATAGTACTTTATTTAATTGAGTCACGCAACCATACATAAATAAAAAAAAATATATCTAAACTTGCTACTCTCCCCAATATATCCAGAACACCCAGTATAAATAAATTCATCGTTGCAAAATTCCCCATTAGCATTGTGGTCCTAATGAATACAGAACCTTTAAGGTTATGATGAACTTTCGATATATATATATATTATTAATCTTAATCATGATGCTTCCATTTCCGATCGTACTGGTAATTAAAGTAAAATAAAACAGGTGATTTTTGCAGAGTATGTAGCACAGTTTTGGTGATTTTTATGTCTCGACATTGGTTGTTGACGGTTGTTGATGTAAGGTGGAAAAGATCTCTTCTTAACTTCAGCAGCTGCTGCTAAATGGCACCGGCACGTGGCCAAGAAAAGAATTGCGTAAATATTGGAATTATTAATATGACATTAAAATTCGAACAAAATTACCACACGAAAATTATTTACAGAGAGAATATTATCAGATGCAAGATTTTGCTTTATTAATTTTATTATAATTAAGTTAAGTCAATTGAGTTGAAAACAAAAGTTAGAGGAATCATATTAAAATATAAATTTAAGATTAACTTGAAATTTTGTACAAATTGTTGGCATTATTGCGTATATGGAGGTTAACAGAACTTCGGTGTGAAAAATATAATTTTTGGTGTAGTTATAAGTCAAATCGTAACTTTGCGAACTGTTTTGAGTCCGCAAAATAATATTTTAGGGGCTTTTGATAGGATTATTTTCACCGATTTTTATTGTTTCATCAGATACGTTTTACAAAATATTATTGTAAAGTTATATTTTAGAATCATTTCGAATAGTTATACTAAACAAATTTGGAGAGTAAATACTAAAATTTATGTATGTAACACGTACACAAACTTTTTTTTAGAGGACTCACCAGTCACCAATAATTTAAATAGATTCGCACTTAAATAAATAACTATTTTATTGAGACTGTAACCTGTATCTTGTAATTTTCTGAACAACAATTTTCGTGACTCAAAGATTTTTTTAAATAAATAGATACCTATATCAAACATTATTAGTTTTTGATACATGTGTTTTTTATATACTTTATCTCCGACTATTGAATAATACATGCATTATGTAGATAACTGCAGTAAGAAAACTCATAAGACTATTGTATTATGAATTCATAATTCAACACGATTGCATTATGAGTCCATTATTCAACACTAGTGTATAATGATGAGCTGTAATCGCACCAAAATGTGAGGAGTGTGATAAGAAAAATTTGTAATAAAAAAATGTTTTATTTAAAAGTCATCGATAAAACGTCGAATTTTACTTGCACATAGGTAATGGCTACAATTAATTCGGAAGATTATACACACAGCTAGTGCATAAACTTTTATGTACTTGTTAAATAATACTATTATTATTATTCGTTCAGTGAAACTATTGATAACTTCCATATATACGCTAAATGCATTTCAGTGTCAACTGTAAAATCAATTATCTTCGGCGTTATTTAATTGGTTACCTACCTATTATTTCTAATTTACATGTCCAAATTATTTTAGTCACATCAATAGTTCCACTATCTTAAAACGTAACACCTGATTTAGTGTACACTACAGGTTTAAATAAGATAGTACTTCTTTATATCCCGGATAAAAGTAAACCAGATATTAACTTTTCTTAATATCTTCCAACCTACTGTTTGCATTTTATCACGTTTGGGTAAGCGGAGTATTACTTCCACATTAACTTGAAGTTATTCTCAATTCCGTTGCATAATAAGGCATAAAATCCTGTGCAGCTTCATTTGCTTTATATGGGAAAATTTATAAGTAGTAAGTGAGTAGAACGCAATTTTCACACTTGCAATTGGTTCTCTCGGCCTTCTTGGATCATATAATAACAGTAAACAACGCAAGAAGTATTATTAGCGCTCTTTAGCGCCCATAAACGCATACAGCTACAAGTGAACTCAATGCACAAAGAGCAGTTCTCAAACTTTTTGTTTTAGAGGTTAATTTTGTTTGGTATATTGTGTAACGGATGTCCATTCTACGCCGGAAATTATAATTCTAAATTAGAATATTCATAAAAAATTGCATGCACAAGAAGATTCAAATCTAGAAAATTTATACGTAATCTAATAAAATACCTGCATTAAAAGATTCAGTCAATGCAAACACAGGAAGATGCAAATACCGAAATCTATAGTTCTTCAAAAATTCTTCATTTTTAACTGACTAGTGACAATGTTTTTGGTTCAAGAACAAATTTCAGAAATAGATTTTTAAAATTTCTCTATGATGTAGGAAATGTACAATGTCCAAATAAGGATTATATTCGGACTTTCTTAATCGATAAGCAATAGTCAAAATACAGACATAAAATTACCATTTAAGAAGTAAATATTTCAAAAGAGACAGCTGTCCCCTCTAATTAAGTAACTATTTATGTCAACTCGATGCATGTAAATCGATCAGCTTATGCTTAAATAGTTGTTAAAGTTAATTAATTAATTTTGAAATTAAGCGTTGACTATGAATGTACGAAAATCAGTTTCAATTTCTGTGCATCAGATTTATTGATCGTTAAATAATCCAAGGATTTCCTCATAAAAATAAGCCTAAATTTATTCAAAAAAAATCCATAATTTAATTAATTCGCAATCGATTTTTCAACGATCATAATAATTCCCAAAATATATTTACTTTAACATGTATGTAATTGTGCTATTCCTGAGAAATTTTTGAATCTCTAATTTACTTTTAAATCTTAACATGAAATTGTATTTATCACCCTAGACTTTTTTGCTAGATAAAATGAAACTTAACCTAATAATAATAATTTTAAAAGGAGTGAAAGTAAGACAATTTTAGTCGAAGCCAAAGGAACATAAAGTAGGTAGGTACCTAAGAATGACAGTAATTTTTTTACTCACTCACAATTTTTTAAGTCCATTGACAAAAGTAAAAATTTTGCCCTGTATTCAGAGATGAAAGTAATTTTTTTTCACGATATGCGGCGAAAACTCTTTTTTTTTTCACGCGAGGAAAGTAATTTTTCTCTCTCTAAAGATCAGTGTTACCACCTCCAATATACATATTTTTAAAATCGTAAGTAATTTATTGAAAATTCTTATTTAAAGTGATATGCTGTACAAAATCGTTTCACAATTAATGTCTCATATTACTTTCTTTTACTACAATATTTACAATTTGACAACTTTAATATAAATTGACATAGTGGCTACACTGAAACCCTTTATTGTTCTAAACTTCATTTTGACAGTTTAACATATATCTTATTTGTTTTTTGTCAACATGGACACAACTATAATGTTTTTAAATATGTCATAATTTTTTTTTTTTTTTCTAACACGAGAGCAAAGCTATTTTTCCACTCTTTTTTGATTGCCTCACTCGTTTTTCGCGTAACACAAACTTAGAGCTCAAGTGGGAAAAGAAGCGCTTTCTTCTCTTATTGGACAAATAACTATTTTCCTTAGAGACCAAAAATATTTTCTGGCAACGTGGTTAAAAAACATATTTCAGAAATATCACTTAGTATTTTCCAGGAAAAGCTTTCGCTTTTATGGAAACTTCCTGCAAATTTTATTGATCCCTAAAATTATTTTATTCTTACCATATGCCACGAAATCCGAGCTGTCATCTGTCGCAGACGTATGTATTATTTTTCACTTTTCAAACTTGTTTTGGCTTGGAGCATTTTACTTTTGTGGATTATCAAGGGTTTAAGAATTTCCCGTCGTTCTACATAATGCATTCACCGATTCATTTTTAAGAAAGGGTTGAAATATATTGTGCACATGTCGAAAATAGACCACTGCACAAATAATCCTTTCACTATGGACACTTTCATAAGGGAGCAGGATTCCGAAATTGCTCACAATATTTTTGCCATTGTATGCTAAGGATTCTAAATTTTTATCCATCCATGCATGCATCGAAAAGACTTTACCGAATTATTTTTAATATTACTTACTACATTTTTTTACTTGTAATAATTATAAAAAAATTCTTTAATACTAAAATCACAAAAATAAAACTTAATAAATCATGATAAAGTATGTTTATGTACCAGGCTAGTTATAAAATCAGTCGTTCTATAAATCGCCTATTCATTTTCTAAATGACTCGGCACAGAATGTCATATCATTTTATTACACAATATGCCGAGGCTTTTGGTGTTTTGGTAGAAATTCTGAACTGAACTAAATGAAATACCCGATACCCTTCTTTGAATCCCACAAACTAGGTTTTGGTAGACACTCTGATCGCACTGAATTAAATTAAAAACCCAATACCCTTCTTGAATCTTGAATACTTGGTTTTGGTACAATCTCTGATTGAACCGATCTAAATAAACAATCCAATAACCTTCATGAGTCCCACATACTCAGTTTTGGTTGATTGAACTGAACTAAATAAAGATCTTCTATCCTTATTGGAGTGAAATAAATTGATGTGTCATTGTGTCTTAATATGCATCATACCTATTGTACGAGTATTTTTATAAAAAGCCTAATTTTACAATCTGCATATATGAAATTATATATACCTACTTTAATACGTAAAATTCAACCCATTAATGTTTTTTGTAACATTCGTAATTATGAATTTTTGGTAAGGTGTAATAAAAATGTATGATTTATTCTTCCGTGCCTAGTATTACTTAAAAAAATTTAGCAAGTTGCTAAACATTTACATTTGTATACAAATTGAAAGAGGTGATTAGATTTTGGTACAAATATATTAACCGGAAATGGTATTTTTCGAAAAGTGGTAAATTTCAGTAAATATTGTATTTTTTGTAATGAGAACAAGAAAGAAAATATTTGCTACATACTTTATAAAAAAATTCTTTATCTGATATCATTAACGAATTGTAGTAAAATTTAAAAATCAAATTTATCAGATAAAACGCTAGTATCTTGTAATCCGTGATCGACTGATATTTGGTTTCTGAGGAAAATATATTGTACTTACCTATTTAAGTTAAAATTCAGTTTTCTGGATAAGGCGGCAGATTGTGTGCTGGACACATATAATATTTTAAAATTAGGATATGGTACTTTTATAGTATTGTAATTCTACCACAAAGTATTGCAACTTAAAGAATCCATCCGTGTGGTTTTCTGGTGGCATATCCCACTATGGGACGTCTTTCTCCTTTCTCTGTCATCTTTCTTCTCTCCTCTTTGTCATCTCGATCAGCGCATTGTGATTTGTGAAAGAGTTATAGCCTATGTGACAGATGTGGAAACTGTATCGCTGTATCTTCAGATGTTTGAAGCTCAAAGATACAAATGCTGATATACCGGGCTCTAGGAATTAACCACGCATCCTTTTAAGATCTAAATCGATGTAAACAACATTCAGACTTCAAAGTAGAGCATGAGAATGAAAAATGAAGGGTTAGGTGACAGTTGCCGCCTACGAGAGAAATCTTTTTGAAGAATATTATTGGCAATCTTCAGTTTGAAGTAGTTAGTATTTGACGGTGCTAATTTTTATTTTGCTCTATTTTATAACTATTAAATTATTACTAATAAAGATTATCGCCCAATTAAAATAGGCAGCACTAAAAAATACTAAAATGTCACTTGCAAAATGTGTTTTTATTCGAATATATTGATTGTGTGCCAAGGGCTGAAAGCAGCCGTTTTGCAGATTGAGATTGCACTCGTGCTACAACTAGTCGAAATCTGCAGAACTACTTTCAGCCAGAAGTATAGCTTAGAGGCAGTGTTGTAACTTATCTAGATAATTTTATCTAGATAACTCATCTAGATAATATATTTTTATCTATTATCTTATCCAGATAATATATTTTTATCTATTATCTTATCTAGAGAATATATTTTTATCTATTATCTTATCTAGATAAAAAATTCTTATTTTTCTATTATTTTATCTAGATAAAATTGCAAATTATTATCTTTATCTATTTTTTAAATATCATGTAGATAATAATTTTAATAAAATTAGAACAATTTGTTTTCATTTGTAATTTTAATCGAATTCAAATGTAATCAAACTGTGCAAGCACAAGCTTGCAACGCTGCCGGCCTTCTAACTAGTACCGCTTATACTTTAGAACATGGTCATTTATATTTTTTGTATTTTCTATGTATTATCTAATATTTATCTCGATAATATTTATTTATCTTTTATCTATTATCTACATAATTTCGTCAACGATTATCTATTATCTTATCTAGATAAATAAAAAAGTGAATTATCTTTATCTAGATAAAAATATTGTTATCAACACTGCTTAGAGGTGGGCACTAATTGTCAAATTTTCGGATCGTAAACAATTTTACAACTTTGGATCGTGACCGGGCGTGAGTAAAACCCTGATTGGCCGAAAAAAATTGTAGCATTGTAGCACTACGATTTTGCTGACATATTATTGTACAATTGTGATCGAGCGTAACTATAAAAATTAATTCGTGAGACAAACGAAAAATGTTGTGTGTGATTCAAATGATATTATTTTCTAAATGAAACAAATAGTTAATTATTATATATATATATATATATATATATATATATATATATATATATATATATATATATATATATATATATATATATATTTCAAGTTAATGAATGAGCAAAAAGCAAAATGCAGTCAAAGTTTGTAGTTTTTATTAATAATAGGAGGGATTTTTTAAGTGTTAAGAATTTGCTTTGTCCCTATTTTTTTCTTTTTTTACCTGCGCACCCAGTCATTCGTACAAATTTCCGGGATTCATTCATATCATGTCATTCTAAATTACCTCCAGGTATATTACGAATATTTTGGTTTCCGTGTTTGTAAAAAAATCAGAATAATTACATAATCAAATTGCGGTTTGTCCCAATTATTGCCAAAATTCTCTACCAAAAATAATTCGCTTTTACTTAGAAACAACCAGTTACGAATCTATAATAATCAAGATTAAATCTAGCCCAATATTTTTCCTGTCAATATTCTCACAAAAAAAGAAGAAAATTAAGAGGATTTCTTTCCTAAGCGCTACGCGTTTTGTCCCTGCTCTGAATCACGAACGTTTTTTATTTGTTGTTTACTTTTTAAACCGATTTACCCGGTGGCGAATTTACCCAAAGAAAAGGCACGGCCACCCTGGGTTTCAATAAAAAACTAAGAAGGATGCAAAAATAAAGAATTTTGGAATAGGATTTTGTACGACAAATTGAATAAGTTAGAACAACATTTGATTTTGACAGATTATTTTTATAACGTGAACAATGTAACATTAAATGCAAACAAAAATAATAAAACCAATAGCTTGAAAATACAAAATAATTTAAAAAACACGAGGAATTGAATAAGTTGTAATAACATTTTATTTCGACAGATTATTTTTATAACGTGAAGTATGTAAGTAGGTAATATTAAACGCAAACAAAAGCAAATATAAGAAACTTTAATTTCTCGATAAATTAAATAAATTACAATAACATTTGATTCTGAAAGATTATTTTTGTAACAAGAAAAATGTAATATCAATGGCAAACAAATAATATATATTCTTTAAATACCTAATTGAAATACAGGGTTTTCCAAAAGTTCCGGGCCGGAGCTATAAGTTTTGAACGAGTGCAAAAAAAATTGAAAATTTGGGGATCACTAAAGAGTCATAAAAACTACATAAGTACTTAGATTTTAGATAGTTTAGAACTTCCATGCAACGTGGAGTTTTTTTAGGAGATGACCACTCCAACATTTTTAAATATCAATCCCTGTCGATTTTCACCTTCTTTTAAAGGTATTGAAAAAAGAAACACATCGCCATAAACCAAATCCCGATATCTTAATTCTTTCAAGAATTTAATTTTAATTAATTTTAATGATTTTTGCACTTTTATTACGATTTTTATAACAAATGTTCAAATTGTCGACCTTGTTTGGTCTCGCAATGACCCAAACACTTTAGTGATTCCCAAATTTCCTATTTTTTTCTTCGCTCGTTCAAAACTTATTATCCGACTTGCGAATTATGATAGCAATTATTCTTTCGGACGAAGTTTGCAGCACGAGCCAAAGGCGAGGGCTGTAATTGTCCGAATGAATAATTGCCATAATTCGCGAGTTGAATACTATGCTTTTTCCACGACCATTCAGCAAAACTTGCACTTTTTTTAAAGAAAATAATAAATTTTTGAGGTTCATTATAAACGTCAAACAGTAGTTTCTAAGCAACATGAATTAACACAATTTTATTTAACATTTTTAATTTACAAAATAAATAATAATATTGTTTACTTCCATTTTAAATTAAAAGTATTTTGCACTCACCCACTGTGCTCACCTTACGGATTATGTAAAAAAATTCATAACCTTAAAAGTCAAACTTTTGTAGTTACGTGTTACGTTGACTGTCACTAGATGGCAATAGTATTCAATCAGTGATCAGTGCTCTGCGTATTTAAAACTACATCGCCTAAAGCTAGATTCAGACCTACCCACTTATAAGTATAAGTGCTAAATTAACCAATCAGGGCTTCCACAAAAATCCAATTTCAATTATAAGTGCGAACGTTGAGCACTGATTGGTTAAATTAGCCACTTATACTTATAAGTGGGTAGCTCTGAATCTAGCTTTACTCTGATTGGCTTAAAAACTGATGAATAATGGCGTTTCTATAGCAACCACAATCTGATTGGCTTAAAAGTGATGAATAATGATTCATATTCTTTACATTATAATAATGAACCATCTAATCTATCTAAAAACGTATATATAATTGATGTTTTACTTAATGGTCGTGGAAAAATTCATTTATCTTATTTGACTTTTACTGTATACTAAGTACTGTATTACTTATATTTAGTTAACAGTAAATGTTTAAAAGGAGATATTAATCGTAAATATACGTACAACTTCATAGGTAGATTTTCAATTAAATGAATGTTTATAGCACATGTAAACACAACACATCAATCAAACAATCAATCAATCTAAATAGATATTGATTGATCGACAGTATTAGTTTTAGTATATCTAATTTATAGAAAATATGTACATACTATAATGACTTTTAAGCTATAAAAATTAAATATACATTACAAATTCCTACTATCGCAAAGTATACGTCATCCAATGGAATATTAACTAAGAAGTTTGATGTAAACTTACGTTGTGTTTAGCGCTGTATTTGGTTTACATCTTTATTTATCAACTGTAATTACAAAAGACCTTTTATATCGTCGAATAAATTTCTGTTTGTATTGAAACCTTGTTTAATAAAATCACGTCACCATAGGTGTCAAAGTTCAGATGTCAAACAGTTTATTCGGAGGAAATAAAATGCTCGAGTCTAATTCAACAAGATAATTTAAAGACTTCTTTAGTTCTTCTTCACAAATATTCCAAAACTCGAATATTAGAAATATGAATCAAATGACATTTTAGTGTTTTGTTTGGTTGCTAAGAAAAAGGTAAATAAGGTTTTATCACTTGCAAAAAGTTACTTTCCTTTTTATCCGCTGTCAAAGCGATAAAATTGTGTTTTGTTTATGACTTACTTTATATATTGGAGTGGAATTATCAAAATAAATAATCAATCACTTTTTTACGACGGCGCCTTCTTGCTTATTCATTATTTAAATTTGTTTTTATTATTGACATCTCCTTAAAATCTAGAGCATCTTATTTCGAACGTCAAAATGTTTCGTCGAAAACTGCAATATAACGAGAGAATATTAAGTCATAAAAAGTCGCCGTGGCTCTGCTGATGAAAACGGAGAAAAAGTGCCAGGACTTCTTGTTAAAGAAGGTACCGCTAGTCGGCATATTAAAGCCCACCAACTTTCATATAAAATACAAAATAATGACGTCGCAAAATAAGTCACTTACGGACCTGTTAAATATTTATAATTCCTTAATGAATGGAGTCTGACTAACCCTCGTTTAGGAGGTTATTTATAGGGTATTAAGACTAGTCGCGGGACTAAATAAGATTTAAGACTATTTCCCACAGATTCGACCGCGGAGAAGCTATTTAACATTTTAATTTACTTCGCCTCTATTAACAACTTATTTATAAAATTTACATTTTGAAGATTCTACCAAAGAAGATTACAAAATCTACTATTTCTCAATCTTTAATCGCTCTAAACGGTAGTCACACTTTCATTTTTATACAATTATTTCTTCTTTTCTTCTTTTATGATCTATTACTCCATTTTAAATTTAACCAAATTGCTTGCGAACATATTATTTAACCGGCTTTATAAGTTTTGATTAATTTTTAATCAAAATTATAATTGACAAAAAATGTTGGGCATTTTAAAAAGTTGTTATAAGTGATCAAAACCTCGAAAAACGAATGGCATTGTGTATCTCGCACTTTAATTATCTTATTACCAAAATTATTGAATTTTGAAGATTTTCAAAAATTATCTAACTTCAAAATCTTAACAAAACGGTAAGAGATTTTGTCACCATTAAATTCCTCGCATTGAATTAATATTAAATGCGGGTTTGCAAAATTTTAGCGTTAAATTCCAATCGGAACCTAACCTACTTACATTTTTATAAAGGACTGTGGAAATGGCAATAGCTAATATTTGCGATTATTTCAATGAAAATCGCATGACAAAAATAACAGCCAGTGGAAGAATTGATTACAATAATAGTAACCAGGGTTATATAAAAATTTACTTACTAATGAACTTAAACTTTGTCATAATGTTAGTTTGACATTAAATTAAAAATTGGTTAAATTGGCATTTCGAGTGAAAATAAGTAATTAATATGGTAAATAATACATATTTATTAATGTTAAATACAAATTTAGTGAATTTTTCAAATTTCAATTGTCAAAAGAATATGAAAATAGAGCGGCGGTATCATTGCGATTTTCTTATCTAATATGCACTCGTGCATTTATTTATGTTCAGGAATTTTTCTATCGTGCATTCCAACTATGTAATCAGCTCTCGTGTGCCACTCAAGCTTGGAAAGCATTCAAAAAATTCTCGGAAAGAATTAATGCACATGTGATATTATAAGTGGAAATTACGATACCCGTGTAAGTTGATATGAGATTGTCATTGATGACAAAAACAATTCTAAAAATTTAATAAATGATTTATTTATTTGTGTAATATAATAATTATTTATTTTTATGAGTTCTGAAAATTTCTTTTAATTCTAAAAATTTGGTTATACCTACCTAATAAAGAGCAAGAAATTTTAATTTTTTCGGCGTTTTTCTTATTTATTGACTGGAATTAACAGTACTCAGCAGCCGTAGTTTTTTGTATTTCTAATTATTTGTGTCAAAAAAGGAATTGATTTCAAATAGTGTTTCTTTATTGTTAAACCGTCTGTGTGTACCTATGTGTAGCATCCCTTCTATATACACACAGCGGCCCTGAATTTAAACGATCAAATTAGTGTAACTCGTATTCTAATTATTTGCAAGTCACCAGCTAAACATTAATTTAGCTTCGATAATTGAATATTAAAGAACTATCAAGATGAAATATGGATGGTTTCAATATTGTTTATGTTTAACAACTTAATTAATTATTAAAAAATCGGCGCGCTACTGCTGCCTCCAAGATTAATAGATTTTGTAATTGATTTTATTTTAGCAAAAAAGAAGATTCATTTAAATATTCGGAGAAATATCAACACAGAAAAAATATTTTAATTTACACCAGGCTGTTTAATTATTTTTTCGCGGATGCTAATTAGCAAAATTGAAATAAATTATTTCTGTAAACTTTCCGGAAATCTATTAACCTAAAAGTGAATTGGTTTCAGAATTGATTATATTTGATTGGACCAAAAGTTCTAAAATACCTTCATAAAAATAATTTTCTATCCAAATATCAGAACTGCTTTATCATCACAGCTTATAAAATTTTTATTTATATCTTTTGAAAAATAGTTCAGCTTTTTTAACTCAAACCAGATACAGTCTGTCAATGTGAATAAAACAATAAGATAGAAATTCTGAACAAGAAGCATCTTTATAATTAGCAATACACAGACAATATCATGTTGTAATCTATGAATAAGATATACGATGAAAGCTATTACCATGATAATTATTAGAGAAAGTTAAATAGTTTATTAGAGTACCTATTTAATTCATTGTGATCTTCGACCATATATAGGAATAGACAAATAACGCAAGCCTTTGTTGTGAAGCAAAGAACTAGCGTAGCGGTGTGAAGAGGAGTATGACCTGCAGACACCTTGAAGTGTTGCAGTTTGCCTTTTATCATTCTCTGTTCCATGACAACAAACAAGAAGTCAGCAATGTGCAACACTTTAGGGTGTCTTCGCCTCTTTTCCCCGCCTATAGCTGCTGCTCCCCGCTGCCGTACTTCTTGCCTTCACAACTTGTATACTACAGCATTGACTGTTATCTGTCTATACCTATATATGGTCGAAGATTGTGATAGATAATAAATGTATGTAAGTATGTAAAATATATTATATTGTACATACACCTATTATGGTATATGTGTACTTATACAGTTTAAACGTCTTTTATCTGATGCCATATCATAATGACAACATTATAAGCTTCAATTATATGCCAAGGATCATATTGAAATAAAAAATAAGTTTCAAAAATAGCATAATTATGATTTTTTAAAATTTAAATACCTAAGATCAATACCAAATAATTTATTTTACTTTTTAACTAATTTACGCTGCGGCAGATAAAATTTTGTATGCAATACAAACCGTAACCATTTATTATGGTTCACGACTAAAACCATAGCTAACCATAAAGATTGACGTTATACGATCCTTATAACATATTATAACAACTCTTATATGAGCCAAGAATATTCTTTTAATTATTGATATTTTTTCTGATTAATTAAAGAAAATAATGGTTTTTTTTACTCAAATCTAAAGAATTTCAAATAAACTGCCAAAACAGAGCTTATAATTAAATTAAAATATGATGTCTTTCGGTATTATAAAAGAATCTTAATCTTATCTCGAATCAAGTTTAATTACAAATAAAAACTTAATTACTTATTTCTTGCTCTTGTTATACAGTGTCGTAATTTTATATCACTTTCTTTAATTGATTCTGTAATCCGTGGTATTCGAACAATTAGCTTAATGTCTGTTTCTAAACTTAACACGGCTTTCGAAACATATCGGAATATTTTTAATATCTGAATATTGGTGATGTGTGATATTATAAAGCTATAAATAAGTGGAGAGCAGAAAAACACCGAATTAAAAATACACGAGTCTAAATCAAATCTAATACAAGCGACATTCCTGGCTTTTTATAAAGCCGACACTGACTTTTTTATTTTATTTTTATTTTCACTTTCTTATATACATGACATAGGAATAAACATTATACTTTAAACACTTTATTTTAGTTTTACCACAAACGCAATTTATTAATACCGTGAGTTTTATTTAACGTGAAACATGGGATCTTTCATATCCATGGTTACGAATTTGACAGCAATGTATTAGAGCGATAATAGAACATAGGCTCTCATTATCAAGAAAATAAGGTATACAATTATTGAAGAAAACGTGCAAATGATACGTTGGTATAATGCAAATGTTAGCCTCAGACAAGAAGTACCTATCTGATTTATTTATTGTATTAGAGAATTTGTTAAAAATTGTATTCTGAAAAAATATCTATTAAATGTTTATATTTCTTGCAACTTTTTTCATATCTAAAATGATTAGAAATACATACATATTTCATTTGCTATGTTCTATTTTAAATGAAACGCTCTAATACATTGCTGTCAAATTCATAACCATGGATATGAAAGATCCCATGTTTCACGTTAAATAAAACTCACGGTATATAAAATTAATATTTAAATAAGATCTGAAGTGATCTAGAAAATACCAACAAATTTAGAATATACAAATAATGTTCAATAATCAAAATTAGAGTCCGAATTATATGCATTATGCAATATGCATAATATTTGATATTAATGAGCATACTGCTAAATTTTTACAGATGTTTACGTTTCATAAAAAAATAAAGTGACATAAAGCATAATTTTTGCATATTTCAATGTGTTTTATATATTTCTTAACTTTGTGCTTATTTTTGTTTGACATTTTCAAATGAAATTTTTTAATTTTTAAATTTAAATATTGCCATCTCGTAATTATTTGTCACTATAATTTGCTTGTTATAGAATAATTTTGTGAACATTAATAAAAGTTAAACATTATTTTCAGTGTAGCATATTTTTTTCATTGCATATAATCTCGATATACCTAATCTATATTTTTTTCTATGAAGTATATTTTCATTTTGCTCTGAATTTTCTGCACATATTTCATACATATTTCTTCTTGCATATAATCCGGTTATTAATCATAACTGAATCAAATGTGTAAGTTTTGATCTCATATACGTAGGTATCTAATAAAAAACATGTAAAGAAGTCTTGTTTATAAAAATACTTCAAAAGTGTGTCAGTCCTAAAAATCGTGGTACTCTTATATCATTCACTCCTCTTTTTTCTGATCTTCAAAAACACCTGTAAAACCTTCAACCATTCGTAGAAAGCCCTAACTAGCCACAAGGGCGGTTATAATGAAGCAATCGTCCACCACACCCTGAAAACCATGAATATACATTAACCACTTCAACCCCTAAAAGTGGCATAAACCCTCCTTATTGCCACAATGACGGGGTTAGTTAAAAAAAACTTAAGTTTACGATCGCGCGTTTGACAGAATGTAATTCGTCGCAGATTTATAGAGGGAAACGCAATTTTTCATGTTAGTTTGCTAAATAATTTCGCTACATCTCTATTAAGATATGGTAATGAATTACTTGCAATAAATCTTAGTCTTGTTAAAAGAAATAGCGATTTTTATTGATCCTATTAGCATCTTAAATGTTTTCCAGTTTTTAAAGATTTGTGACCACCTAATTTAGAAATTATACGATTTTAAGAATCGAATTCAGAATTTTAATTTCAGTGATGACATCGAAACTAATATAAATAATTTAATAAAATGGAAAAGAAATATTCTTATTCAAATATTATTATCGTCTCAATATTATCGTAATTTTTTTATGGGAACCAACGAAACTTTTCGTCCATTTTAATGATAATTATATATCGATTTTTAAGTTAAAAACTCGTAAAATACGTGACTTATTTAGAAAATATTCTGGTGTCCTTCGTTTTTATGTAGATTTATTGAAAATATAAATATAATTTGAATGAAAATATGCTACCAACTGTGAGAATGAAAAGAGTAATTTATGACGACGATTAAAAATTTAAAATTCAGGTGTAGTAAAACGTACTCGGACCAGTTTTCTCAAAATCATATGTGAAGAGATCAGTTTTACGTTAAACTATATTAGCTCTCAATTTTTATAAAAGTGTTAATACTTAATTCTTATATTGAATTTAGAAACTGCGGAAAACATCCTGCATAGAATACTTTTCAATTTATCCAAAACTACATAGGTATTCATTTTTTTACGTAAATAAAATGGGTTATATTAACTCGAACTGGCGAACATCATACTTATTATTGAATTTAGTAGATAATTAAAATTAAGTTATAGCAACAGGCTTAATCAAATTTTTAATGGAAATATATCCCCAGAAAAATATAATACCTTGTTTTTTTTACAAATGAGATTTTATTTTAGTACACGACTGGAACGAATATTTTAAATTAAATTGATTAGAACCGAAACCACAACTTTAAATGTTTTTTTTTTTTTGAAAATCGGTTACCGGATCATTTCCAGTTGAAATATAAAGCGGGAGCAAAACTGAACACTATAAGCACATTAAACCGTGAACCGAACTTGGGTACCTATTCTAATTCATAGCGACAGTCGCAAGCAAAGTTTAGTAGCTAGCTTCATGACGTCACGAAATTTAAAAGTACCTAGATATATGAAAGTTTAGGGATATTTGGTCACAATTGATAAACATTTTACATTATATTGTGCTAGTTATTTGAAAATTTAGCAAGAAAAACTTTTAACCAACTTCGCCAAAATATTTTAATTTCACAACGAACAACTTGATAAGCGATAATTAGCAAGCAAGAGAAGGTCCTAGCGAGGGTTGCTAAGTCAAGTTGTAGTGAGAGTCGCTTAGCTATTACGTCATATATGGTGGGGCATATCAAGACAAACCACGTTATCAACGTTGATACGAATAGGGGTTTCCACGATTTTTTGGTTTTTTATATGTTAATCTATAGGTACATTGAAATATTAGACCCGTTGCTAATAAGCTAGAAAAGAAAATCATAAGTTTAAAAAGATAGGTGCCGCGAAAAACGATACTGTGTGTGGCGGTGTGACGTCATCGTCACTGAAACATACGCTGACAAGGACCGAATACGATACGTAGGTCTTAACTTATTTCAACACAGGTCCTTCGTCCATTCCGTAGTCAAAACGACAAAAAATGAACTTACAAGAACAAATGAGGGGTCTAGTATCAAAACCGGCTATATCCACTTTTTCCAATTTCGAGTAAATTGATATTTTTAGTTTTGCGCCAAATTAGAAAAAAAATAGAACTGTTATCGCTTTAGATGTATTTAACAGACAAATTTGATCAAGGATAACTTTACTTTACACCTAAAATGTTAGTATTAATTGCAATACAAGCGTTTTAAATATGGATATAGCCGGATTTGAAACTAACTTATGCAAACTGCCGGATTTGAAACTCATTGGTTTGGATATAGCCACTTTTGAAACTAATTTAACTAATATTTACCTTACGCATATTTTGATTCTTATAATTATTGGAACGAAGGAGAAACAAGTAATTTCTAATTTAAAAAAACAACTTTTATGTATTTATAAAAATAATAAAACATTTTGTTTACATTACAAAAATAACATAAAAATGTGAGCATGTGGGGTACGTTTGTAGATTTTTAGGAGCATATCTACAAAAATTATAAAAGATTACTTTCATTTGGATTATAAGTAGTAAGTAAGTAAAAGTAATTTAAAATAAATGAAAATAAATAAATTTGGCGTAGTTTCTTTCTAGCTCTTTTGGGCTATTGACAGGTGCAACATTAGTTTCCATATCTACAAATTAACTTAATTGTTAATAAATCTATTATTATTTATGACATTTTAGCTCTATTCTTACCTACGGAAACAAAACAAATTTTCTTATTGACAGTACAAATTCACATTTGACAAGAGACGTCATGTGTCACGTGTCGCAGATAACTAGCTTCCTATTGGCTGAAATGGATATAGCCCTTTTTGAACCTAAGCCCCTACTGGATTTAGTCGGTTTTGAAACTAAGCTCATATTTTATATTAAATTATTACTGGATATAATCGCTTTTGAAACGTACTGTACGGATAAACAAAAAGAATTCATTCTTACGAATCCAATGGTGTGCATAACTCCATTTTTTTAAAAAGTGGATATAGTCGGTTTTGAAACTAGACCCCTCAAATACTCTCACGCCACTCAGTGCCGTTTGCGTCACATATGGCGTATTTTAATGCACGTTTCAAAAGAGTTAAGCTAAATTCATACCTACACAATTATAAGTGTGAGTACCAAATTATTCAACTAGCGCTTCGACAAAATTCCAATTTCAATTATAAGTCAGAACGTTGAGCGCTGGTTGGTTAAATTAGCCACTTATACTTATAATAGCTTTACATTTTCATTTCGATAAAAAGGTAATAAATCTATCAAAATTAACAATTATTATTTCTTTAAAAGCCGTAGGCTTAGAAATTCCCATTGTTGCGAAGTTGTCAGAATCTCTATTAGGTAGTCACATTACACCCTCAGCTTTCGCTCCATCTTACATTAACAAACATTACAATTCCTCATTAACCTCTTACTTCCTCATCCTCACATCTCTTGGGCGGTGACACTTTTTATCTTGTAATAACATTAGCATATTAGTGTCGGTCTCCACTGACACACACACAGACACACACATTCACTAACACATCTACAACTTCGTCAGCTGCTCTTGGAGTTGGTTGCCGAGGGGGTGGGGGGAGAGGAGCGGGGGCAGGTGTTGCGGCACGCGACTCTCTCGGAGAGTGCAGCCGCCGAGAGAAGAGAGGAGTGGATGTGTAAGGTGGCTGTGGTGACTAGAAGGCTAGGTGGCGAAGGTGGTAGGTGGCTATGGTAGCGTCGATAATAATTGACCTGGACATGTACTTACTTAGAAGGGTTAGGATAGGAGATGCAGATGCTGGTGGCAGATGGTTCAAGTTTTGCTTATGCTTATGTGGTATTAGTGCTGGTGTCATCCATTCATAATTTGCACACCATATTGCAATATTGGTACTGCCATCTTGTCCAACGGTGCCAGTAACTCGTTCAAGTCGCTAAAATCAAGTAAAAGATTTTGAAGAAAGTTGGTGTCTACATTAAATTCCTGTAGAGTAAGCAACTTATTCAAGTTGGTCCCTGCAATCGTTTATTTTAAGAGGAGCATATTCAATTTAGTACTGTCCGTCTAGCATGCTAGCGTTCTCTTGTAACTGACAATAACCACTGGGTCCAAGTGGTTAAATTCCACTATACGATAATAACATTTAACATTCTGGGAGCGAATCCCGTCAAATGGTTGCATATCAAGACAAAATAAGGATAACAATTACTCGACTATGGTTAATTAAATAAGGTAGAAAAGTACTTGAAATGCAGCCTGTTAAATTTTTAAAGAACAAAAACATTATTAATATTTTGAAAATCTGATGCAATAATTTTTAAAAATTAAATGCAGTTTAAAACTGGCTTCTGTCCAAACAAATATTTAGAATTGTCAAAATTATGATGCATCGCCCATTTTTTAAAGTTACAGATTCTGTAGCTCCCGAAAAATTCCTCAACATTTCGAAACGAAATAAAATTTAAGATTAAGTCCACTGATAAGAAACATTTTTATAAAGGAAATCATAACTTTTTCGGTGTCAATTTGACCAAAATTTAATGTTTAATATTTTGTCATTTGTAAGATAGCCTTGTGAAAATTAATTTTAGTAACTGAAATTAATATAAAACTATTTTGTAAACACATTTCATATTAATTCAAGTCGTTATAAATCTATGAGGTGTCGAAAGTGGAAAAATTCTCACGTGGGATAATCAGTAAATGTCCAAGAAAGGTTAAATATTTATTTTCAGATATCTGTGGGAATGTTGGTCTTGGGAAAAGGCTACCCTACTTGTAGGGGTGGATTTTCACCTGTGATTCACCCTATTTTAACCCTCGTTCCCACTAGCATGTGAAAATTTCTGCACCATACGGAAATACACCAGTCTGACAGTTTGACTGACCCTTCGTTATACCAATTCTTCCCTTTTTGAATAATATTTTGCTCTTTTTGTGTTTGATGCTCATTTTAGATATTGTGGAAATGAATAGTTACAGTGACGATATTTCTGAGAGAGAAAAATAACTAGAAAAAATTATAATTTATTAAGTTAAAATGCTTGTTTTAAAATTTGATTTTTTCACATTTTATTTGATACTATAATAATAGGCTGCTTGCAACATATATCTACTATTCTATTACTATGTATCTAATGTTAGTTGGAAAACAGATAAAAATGTAAATATTATTTTTTTAAAGTTTTTTAGTAAATTGAGTAATGAATTTTTCTGTGACGTCATTATTTTGTATAAGAGAGATGAAAGCATTCTACATCACATATTAAATATTCAAATATACAATAACAATTTTTGGACTTAAAAAATTATCAAAAAAATATGTGTCTCAAGATTTAATATCTTCTACACAAATATTTAATAAAAAAAGTAATGTACCTAACCTACCTAAGTGGCCTATTAAATCTCATACAAATGCACTGTAAAAAAATTCTGTAAAATTACTATTTGTTACTGGAATCCAAATTGCTTAGTAAATATACATAAAGAATGTAAAATCACATACTCATAATTTTCATATTATATTACCTACCTACATAATTTAAGTACCTAGGTTTACTTGTTTTTACTTAAATTATGTACTAAATTTAATATGAAAATTATGAGTAGGTATGCAATTTTACACGGTTAGACAAAATTACATTTTTATGTAAATTTACTATTTCACCTAGGCAATTTGGATTCCAGTAACAATTTTATTAAATTGGTAAATTAAAAATCTTTTACAATAAAAGAAGCACTGAAAATCTGTAATAATATAGGTACCATAAAACTTTGAATTACAGAATTTTTTTTTACAATGTATGCACAAAATTAATTGTACATAGATATCAATAAAATCTATCAATTTTGATTATGACTTTGATGGATTTTCCATTTGTTTAAAAAGAAAATTACATTCTTCTTAAGTGTCTAAGTATACCTACCTAAATTGTATCTCTATCTCTTGATTATCGTTTAGTTCTGTTTAAAAAATTTCAGTATTTGGTTCATTTATCATAAATCATCTTATAATGGGAAAACGATGATGACAATATCAAGTAATCTCAATTTCTTCTAGCTCTAGTTTACGGCAAAATTTATAGCCCGGAAATACATGGTTGTGTTGTGGTTTGGGCAGTAAACCGCAAGTTTTTACAAAAATACGAACCCTAAACCTCAGTCGTCATTACGCATCGAACATGGCTGAAATTATAACCAAATTATAGAATTTCCCATTGACACAGACAGTCATATAGATATAAAACACCTGCCTTTACCGCCGTACCCCGTACATAAAATAATAGTAACGCGCTTAATTAATGCAGGGGTTGGAATGTTCTAGAGTTTTATTTACCACAAGCATAAAATAAAAGAAGCACTGAAAATCTGTAATAATATAGGTACCATAAAACTTTGAAGGTAGTTCGTATGAGTAGGTACATAATATATTTTTCTTTCCATATTCCACACCGAAATTTAGTTTCGAATTTGAAATCTATTGCCGCAAAAGGCAAATCGCTATTATTCATATTTTCCAATTTTCAACTTTGAAGCACCCAAGAAAGCAGCATATTTGCGGCATTGGGTTTGTCTCACTTTAATTGACTAATAGCTACATTTTTAGAATTGTGAAAAATTTGATTTTTTTGCCTTTCTTAAAATAAGCAAGAGATACAGATTTGATTTTGTAATCGTCGAATTTCTCGCAACAAATTACATAGGTATATAAATTTTATAAAAGATTCTTAAAATCTGGGAAAATTGCAACACACCTTTTGTAAAAAGTCGATTATCTAAATTAATGGATACAATTTTACTAGCAAGAATTTTTGCTGAGAATCGTATGTAAGTCAATGGAAGAATTGATTACTATATTGGTATAAATGGTTATAAAAATGTAGCGGCATTTTTACTAGTAGCTGGAGGAACCTAACTGTGATCAAAAGTCACATGCCAATTTAATATATTTGAATTAAAAATTGTTTAAATTATCATTTTAAATGAAAATTAGCAATTAATGCGGTAAATAATTAACATATTATTAATGATAAATACAATTTATTTTTTATTATCTTACCGAATTTTTTACCTTGCATTCTAACAACGTAATCAGCTCTCGTGTACCACTCGAGCTGATTGGGACGTTGTTGGAAAGTACCTACTCAAAAAAATTCCGGAAAGAATTAATGTACATGTGAGATTACTCGTATAGGTAAGTGAAAATTTGTAACTCGACGCGAGGATTCTAATGTTAACAAAATCAATTCCGTTCCGTATCGTTAACCATTTTCGTCATATCCAAAGTGAATTCATTTTTGGGAACCTTAAATGCTCCGAACCAAAGATCGATATCTAGCTCGGTTTTTGAGATATGCAGCCGCAAAGTATTCCCATTATTTCCTATTTTTGTCATTATTAATACACTAAAAATACAAATGAAAACAATTAATAATTAAAGTACACTAAATTTTACACAAGTAATTAGACTGAATTCCTCTGGATTCCTTATTTTGTACCTGTAAGTTTGTTAATATTTTGTCATTATTCTCTAATTACTGTGTAAAATGTATTGTACTTTAATTAATTGTTTTCATTTGTATTTTTATTGTATTAATAATGGGAAAAATCAATTGCCGATACGTCTACAACAGCAATAAAGTTTTTTAAACACTTAAGGCTCATTCCCACTGCTTATCATAGTCATAGTTTTTGTCATAAGTTTCTGTCTTAATCATAAACATGCGCTGACCATTCCCATCACAATATAAATTATGTTTATGACAATGTCATGACAGTTAATTCAATATACCTGTAAATATATTTTATTTATAATTTGTAGCTCAAACTCGGCTTAAACCTATTTTTAAGTAATGAAGAAACATTTTTATTTATATTTTCCTTGCTTTAATTTTTCTGTAGCATTATTAATATAATTTTTTGACATAAGATCTTAATCTAATCTGTTTGACAACAGCATTAAAAAGTGACAGGTATATAAACATATCGCTATCTCATAAAATAATTACTATGATTATAACAAAAATTTGAAGTTTGCATAGTTTTGTGATTGTGTTTATGGTAAAGCATAAAAACTAAGACTAAAACAAGCACTGTGAATGTTTACACGTAATTCGGTATACCAAACTGTGTAAGACTATGACAACTAACAAAAACTATGACTATGATAAGCAGTGGCAATGAGCCTTTAATCACCTGCTCTTCTCAGCCTTCTTCCAATAATTTTGGCTAAAACAATTAACAATAATTTTCCAATCTTCCAATAAACATATCCAATAAGAATTCCCCTGACTCCACCTCTGTCCCAGTGACTACTTAGTCACTTCAACACGCAACAAATTCAAGTAGTGTCTCAGTAACACTTACTTACTCCTCCTCTAAAGTACCGCTACATAGGCGGCTTGTCTGGCGTCTAATGCAGTAAGTAGCCTATCACGTTGCACGTAACTTCTTCATTAGCTCCTAGCTAAGTAGGAGTCCCCGAGCGCCTAGTTGAGGTGCTCAGCCGTAACCAACTGCATTGCATTGAAAGTGAAATCGACATGAGGATGTGAATCATAAGACGCTGTATCTTGATTGTATTATGACTATTTAAGATAGATTAATTGTCGGTACAGTAATGATATATTTGTTAGTGTTAAAACATGAGTAATTGGACATGGACGGCGAAGAAATATTTTTCGTAGGGGTATATCCAGGATGATTCGCAATTCTTACTGATCATGAAACAAATTGATTTTTTTTATTCATAAATTATTCACAAGGAACACATTTTTTGTATCACTGCAATGAATATTTCATAATGGACTAACTACAAGGACGGATCCAAAGGAAGAGTGGTAAGGGTAATTTTCAGGTATACATTAATTATTAATAAAAATAATAAAATGTATTTCTAAATGTCCAATAATAGGGGACGCAAATATCCACTAGAACTAGATGGCAGTGTGCACAACTGTCGTGTGCTTATAGCAGAGTATGCAATAGACCATATTCATTATTCAGTGCGCTTGCTCATAATAAGCCAATCAGAGCTCGTGAGTGCTACCTCGTGGGCGCTAATGCTTTCTTGTGTCAAAAACGTAATTTTTTGAGACTATTCTACGAAGTAATTATTTTAATTTTTATAGGTGAAAGATGGTAAAATATTATGTAATTTGCCTTGTATGAAAATATTTAATTTTAATAAACAGCCTTTGACCTTGATCCCAAAAATTTTTCGCCTGCTGCGCTTTTTTCTTTTTCTATACTTAAACTGAAATGCGTACCTGACTGGATTCGAATCTGACTTGTTAGAATCACATAACACGCTTGGCTATTATTTTGTTTTAATTAATAACTAAAATAAAACTGCACTGATTTATGTATAATATTAAGTATATAGTATATATATATATATATATATATATATATATATATATATATATATATATATATATATATATAGAGTAAACAAATTATAATTTTGATATTAGAATACTTCTAATAATAATATAAACGACAAATATCAGAATAACTGTTTGATTTATTTTTAAATAATTTACTCGTATTATAATAATGTTTTTTTCCTTAGTTGATTTTCAATTTAATTTTGTGTTTAGAAATTAAAATGCGATACATGTTATGTTGAATTTAAAACGTTGCTAAATAATTAAAATTATAGGCCAACTCTTTCATAAATATTTTCCGTGTGATCGAACATATAAAAATAAATTAGAATCAATATAAATTTTCAATAATTTGATACAAAATTTATGACAATCTTATTAATTATGTTACATATTACAAGGAAAATAAAATATGCCCAGCGTTGTGTCGAATTTATTTCACGCCTATAACCAGTTTTATTTTCACTAAACAGTCTTAAGAAAATTTTATATTGCTTTCAACATGGCTACACCTAATTAATTAATTCAAAATTAAAATCATAAATTAAATTAATATTACAGAAATGGAACAGTTTTCGTTCGGAGAATAATAATGAACACTGTTAATCATTGGCAGAAGAAAAAAATTTCAGCCTATAAAGTTTTTTATATTCAGAAAAAAAATTCGATGAAGTTTATTTATTTACTTAGAAAACTGTTACTGTTATAAAGAGAGATTTAACTATTTTTTATTAATGTAAACATATTAGTTTCGATAAAAAATTAAAATATTAAAGGTTTATTTTCTGATCTAGCATTAATTTCATCTAATAAAATATAGAATTTGTTTTTTTAAACTACAGTTTGTTTATAGCAAAAAATATTTATACACAAATATTGGTTTAACAATATTCTGATTTACTGATCAACATTTTAATATATCGATTTTATAAAATGAAATAAAAATCAGTTTATAACTGCACAAAAATTTCCTTGTAATGTATTCTTCATTTAAAGCCAGTGAGTTGGCAGCTGGTAACTGCACACACGGAAAAATACAGGATGTGACGTTACTTCGGGAAAAGATTAATGACGTATATTACGTATGACTTGTTTAAAGTTAACATTTTAGTACCTGGAGTAGATAGTTTATTAAAATATTTTATTTGAATCTCCTGCAATAACATAATAACGTTGTTGTTTTATTAAAATATGCTACTTAAGTGGTATCTCATAATTATTTGCGAATTTTTCAAAAACTATTTCTTTGCACAACTGTCAAAAAATTGACATTGACGTCCACAATTCAGGCCGCGAAATAAAGCATTTGTACACGATACATTTCGCGGCCGCGTTGCTATTAGTAACGGCTGCGAAGATTTATTGTTGTGTATGTTAATGTTGGATATTTTGACAGTTATTACAAAAAATAGAATGTGTGTTTTTAACTATATGCATTGCAGTTGCACAAAAAATATTGTGTAGGTTAGGTATATCTCGTTTAGTGTCCAAGAATTTTTAAACCTCGGTCGACGCTAAACATTCATTTCGCAGCCTAGGTATTCAAATATCTATTGTTCCCCGCTCAGCACGTTATGTAATATACGAGTAGATACACCCTTATATTTTTTTTCTGAAATAGTAACATTCTGTATATCTATACCAATAACTCACAGTATGTGGAGTTGCCACATTCATGATAGGTAAAAGGTGTCGCGGGATATATAAGTATAAGTTTAGAGTCTGAAAAAAGCAGTAAATTCAACAATAATTCATAAAATAAATAAAATAATGTTTGGAATAATAATTCGAAGAAATATTTGACAAAGTAACTCAGTAAATTTTCCCACAATAAGCCTTTAAATTTAATTCCCTTCATCAATTGTTAAAATGAATTTATCTCTTCTTTATATGCGCATCTTACAATATAATTTAACTGGTTTCTGTGCAACAACTTTTTACAACACTTGCGTTGTCGTCAAAGAATTTATAACCAAAATGTTATTAATTCATGAGCATACCAACTACGATCATAACATAAATTGTGAGTTGATTCGGCACATAACTCAAGTTTTATGCGAATAAGAGTTGGGATGCGAACTTACTCAGTCTACTACAAAGTTATTGTTATTATTTTTAATTATCTTACGTTCGGTTATAGCCTCTGTAAATTTACTAAATTGTTCCTTCGTTAAAGATGACTTTTAGTGGTGTTTAATACTGCGAAATAATAGATATTGAAATGGCAATCTTAATATGCGTGTAAGAGGAATGATAAAATTATTTTAATAGGTTTCAAGAAAGAATTAAATGTAATAACTATTATTAAATCTATATTTATTACTTTTAATACTACCTTTGACGTTAAATAAATTATACCATCATGTTATCATTTTATTTATTCTGAACTTCTGAATAACTTAAAATAAGTATACTACCTATGTAATTCTGAATAGGTACATATTATTTCAGAATCTAAAATTCAGATAAAATTTATTGTCAGAATATTTTTATAAATTAACACACTATATTTTGATGTTACTCAATTCCAATATATTGTTTTATACTTACTTAAATAAAAGCTTTAAAAAATACCAGGTGTACTGATCATCAAAAAATATTTCTTTTATTAAGTCATCAATTTAATATTCATTTCTAGATAATTAATGCAGTTGTTAACGTAAACCTCATTTAATTTTAAGGTTTAAATTTATTTTTACGTTTAAGAAAGTTATACCAGGCTATACCAGGTTCAGAGTAAATTCAAAATGAATTTACTTTGAATATTACGTCTCATTCACATAGGCATTAAGTTTTAAGGTTTACATTTATGTTTACGTTTAACAAAGTTTTGAATAACTAAATACAAGCATTCCCAGTGCTTGAAAGTCGGATGTGTAAATTCTAAATTTAAACTTTCTTAAACGTAAACATAAATTTAAAACCTTAAAACTAAATGCTTATGTGAATGACGCTTTAATATAACAAAGTGCATTCCAACAAATTAACAAAATCCAAACGAGCAATATTTCGTTTTAAATATAACATTCTGTATACACCACATGTAATCCTGGCCTTGATATCCTGAATAAATTATAGGTTGATATTTTCTGTTATTATTTTATTTAATCTGTATATTTTTATGAAGAAAATAAGTATGGTAAAGAATTTTAAAATCCGTTACAGATGATGTTAATGCATGTTGAATATATTTTAATTAAAGCAGCTTTAGTTTTCGATGAATAATTATAACTCGTTTTAGCATGTAAAAATAAATGATCTTTTAAGTGTCTTCATTTACAAAATGATAATTTCCTTTACCTAATTAAACTAGTATTTTCGAAGATTTCATCCAGATCTGATGTAATAAAATGGCACTAGTAAATTTGTAATATTGTAATCAACTATTTTAAATTCATCAAATACTTACATGTTTTCGAAGATACTTCTGAAATAATAAATAAAAGGTTGGTCCAAATAAAATTCAGGAATATTTTTAATAATTATGTATTTAAATGTCGTTATACAATAACGCATTTGAAAAATTGTATCAAAAACAGATCACTGTATATATAACTTACAAACTAAATATGTACAAACTTGAACATGAGGAATCAAAAAATAAGGCACTGGAATAGTAACTTACGTTCAAACACTAACATTAACTTACAGCTAACAAGTTACGGCAATTAAGGCACCTCATTCACTACAAACTAACGCGGCAAATACGAGATTCTTGTCTTTAAGTAGCGTTTGTACTTTACAGTAGTTTAGATCAACATTTTGTTCGCTTCGAATGCATCTGGGAATGTTTCATTACAAATAATCAACTATATACATAAAATATATACATTAATCAATGACTAGATAACAAATTCATAAAAATGAACGGAATTGATGAAGGCACATCACTGGATGAATGTTTATGACTGATCATTTGGTTCTGAAACAAACAAAAAACACACCATGAGTTATCGGTCATCAATAATTTCACTACTGTTATGATATAATTTAGCTCTGACAGTTTATTTTATCGCAGTTTTTTGAATTTGAGCTGTGAGAACGGTTGGGAATGAATAGTTGCAACAGAAAACAGGTAGAAATACGGTGCGACCCTTAGGTTGTTAGGTTGAATGCAACCCCCGGTTTCGCAGACAGTATTGTTCGGCTGTGTAAATGAACTTTGCCTAAAGCCAAGCTTCTTTCATGCTCACTGGATCTTAAGAAAAACGTCTCGCGAGGGGAGTATGAAATCTTTTGACGTCGTCGTGCACAAAAAACCGACCCAAGAAAATATATTCAAATGGCTAAACCGAGGCCGTTGGAATTCGGCAGGTAACTGCACTATGATCTATCACAAAATTAATGGAAGTGTCAACTAACCTTTTGGTTTATTGCTGCTGCCACCACGTAATCGCGTCCAGGAGTTCTTCATCTTCTGGACTCGTTGGTTCGTAGTTCTCGTAGTTTTCTGTGTGGTAGAGTTGCGTTTGATGTGCGTACGAAGACGCCGCAGATACAGAACTTTCAGAACTGAAGGAAGGCGTAGGTGACGAAGAAGCTTCTGAACAAGGTGGTGTTTGTTGCAAGATCTGGTGATGAACTCCAAGTTGGTGGTGGCTCATGCCAACTTCAGGACTTGTAGTGTAGTATCCAACACTTGAACCAGTTTCAGTCTCGTATTCATCCAACATTTTTTGCAAACTCCTGATGTACTCAACAGCCATTCGGAGAGTTTCAACTTTGCTGAGCTTCTTGGAGGCTCCTCGGCCAGTGTTAGGAGCCGAAGCACCAGGAGCCGCAAGAGCTGCTGCTACCGATGCCGGGATATGTTGACGGAGAGTAGCAAACCCGTTGTTGACTTGTTTCACACGATTTCTTTCGCGAGCGTTTCTTCTCGCGACAGAAGCTGGTTGATGTCCAGCGTTTCCGTACGGTACAAAGTTGATCTTACGTTTGCACCGAAGAACATCCTGACTGTTAGACATCAGCACAGGTTTCTCTGGAGCTGGAGCAAGAGGACGTTTGGCCTGGATGACAGACTTGGTGGCAATCGGTTGTCCGGTCGAGACGATGACACAGTTTTGCTGCGGCGGCGAATGCTGGATCACGTTGTACATCTTGGTGGGTTGCTGGCGGCCGAGAGTCATAGTATGAAGCGTTTGGACTGCGGCCATCAAGATAAACACAATCACGAAGGACGAAGGTAAAGTAAAGTAAGGTTAGGGATGCATACAACACGCACGTTACTCGCGGAATGATGCGTTTGGAGTCTGGTTCTAGAGCTAAGTAGTGGAGCCGGGTGGTGGGGACGATGTCGTGCGCGCACTCGGCTGCGGTCGGCTCGCGCGCGTGCCGCCGACGTGAGGCATGCGGCTGCTGTGGAAGCCGGTGGGCCCCCTCCCCCTGCTCATGTTGTTGCGTGCGCCAGGTTTTCGTGGCCGCAGGCCGGACCTACTCCGCCGCCGCCGCCGCAGTAAACGTGCAATTTTCGGGCATAAATCACAGCAAGCACGATAACCCCGTTCGAATTGAGAGATACACAAAGTTCAGCCCCACGACTCGGGGCGGGAACACCCCCAGTTCACACGTCCACTTGTTGCGTGTACTTCAAATATACTTGTTGCTGTTGAGATGTTGCGATTCTTCAAGAAATGCAGGTGCCATTAGCTTACGTGACCTTTCGTGCTGTCGTTCTGGAGGTGACCTGAGGGAGCAAATAAATAATAACCCGGATTGTTTACTCCCCTGGTTACTTGCTTTTTGAGTGCAAGGGAAGCAGGTATACTTACCCCCAGTAAAGTACTCACTATTTACCTATCACTCCTTATCATAAACATTTTTATGGTGGCAATAAATATTCTATACTACCTTTTCTTCCCCTTGATGTTTCGATGATTGGGTATCAGGTGCAAAAAACTTTGGAAACATTACGAAATTGAAACTAAAAGTAACCCTTTTTCATGTCACTTTCACTTTCCATACAATTCCAGTAACATTCTTCCAAGAAAGCCATTCTTATCAAAAGTAATCATCGATGTATACAAAAAAAATTCAATAAATTCCTGTAATGGATGAGAAATACTTTTCAAATATTTAGGTACGGCACCATTTAAATATCTTCGGAATCGAAATGTAGAAGTCTAGACTTAAAAGTAAAGACGGAAATACAAATAGAACAGATAAACTTATGTTCACTTTTTACTTCAAAGTAGGTAAATAAAGCCAACATAATGCAAGAAAACATTTAAAATTTTATATTTAAAAAATATTGTTTATCCATGACTGTTGAATAATGCATTCATTCTACAATTTTTTGTACTGAATAATGTGCTCCATTATTCACTAGTGAGTTTTTTTAAATGATTCAACTGCTTTTTGACCAATAAAACATATTGAATTATAAGGCTTTTGACCAATAGAACTTATATTAAAGCATATCCAAATTTCAAAAATAAAAGATTTTGACAGCTGTTAGTGCAAATTTATCGTATAAAATGAGTATAGTCGTGGATAAAGTATAGTATTCTGCTCGCGCTCGCGTTTAACATGGCAATTACTCACTCGAATAATTACAACACTCGCCTGCGGCTCGTATATTAAACTTTCATTGGTTTAAGTAAGGACCATCGTTAAACCCTTATCGAATACTATATTATATTGTAAGAATGTTTTTCAATGGTAGAAAACCTTCTGCAAATCGCTCTGACATGTTCTTTTGATGGAAGCAGCAAACTTTTAAGTAACTAGTAAATTACTATCTAAAGCCTGTTTTACATTAATACTTTTTTCGGCTAGAAACTGGAACTAGACTTTAGAAACTTTTTCTGGCTTTTTTTTGTCTAGAATCACATTTATACTAGTTCCTAGATCTGCCGGGTAATCAATGTAACCAACATCAAATTTTTAAACCGTAATATTGACGTTTTGTTATTTAGATATATGAATAGAAAATGTAAATTACAAAAAAACATTATACATTATGAACTATATGTATAGAAGGTTGGCAATGCAAAATGTGCGCAGGTCTAGTATGAAACTTGGTTGGACCGAAGCTATTTTTTAAGTCGGAAAAAGACGTTTCTAATACGAAACTTGGATGGAGATTATCGTGTTTTACATTATCATATTTTGAATTCTAAAATCTAGTATCAAACTTGTCAAAGTTTCTAGCCGAAAAAAGAAATAGAATCAACCGCATCATAAATTCGTCTTTGTGAAATCATTTCTATTCGTGTTTCGCACTTCAGTTGTGTTTCTCTAAAACAATCGCGAATTGTCGTTCGCACTAATTCCACAAACTGAGAACATGATCTCGTTCGTGTCTCCCTCTCGTACAATTAATTCGCCAGGTATAAAACGTAAAACTCGTTATGTAAAATCCTCTTCACCCTTTTAAACATCCGCAGGGTTATAAAAACTAACGAAGCCGCCTTGTTGATAATTAAAATAAATTTTAATGTTGAGACGTCGGGTTCATCCGCATGCTTTCGTTATTGACATCGCCATCGCTCTAATTATTTGTGATATAAACTGAGTGAGCATTAATTGGTAGGGAAAAATCTGAAATATTCTAACCTCAAGGTCTTTTAACCCTTCCGAGGCGGCGGTGGTGGTGGTGGGGATGCGATCATCCCTAGAAATTTTTTTTATGTCGTACTTCTACCTGGGTTGATAAAAGATCCGTAGAAGTGAACCGTGTTTTGAAACTTGCTTGGTAAAGGTCCCAGCGGCTAAGCTCAAAACTAAATATGACCTGGTTTTGGAGGGACATGTTACCGTTTTTTCTTTTACTATTTTTATTTGAACATATCGATACATCCTAAATTCAAATATTGGAGACGATGTAAATTATTATAAGCCATAAAAAATATACAGATTATGATACAGGATTTGAACGATATTAGAAAAGAATGTTTGACTTAGCAATAACCTTATGCAGTTATATATTGCTATATATATATTTAAAAAATTCAAACGTAACTATATAATATTGTATTTTGTTATTTGTTGGTTATGTTTTGTTTAAAATATTAGCAAGTATTCAGTTCTCCATTTAGTTGTTTGTATTTAGCTTGCCTTTAAATACCTATACATTAATTTTTTATTAAAATAATCTATTATACACCATGTATTCTTTCAGGATTCTTTCATGCTTCTGAATCTTGGAAAAATTAACTCACTGTTTGAAGCTAACAATGAATTATAAAATTTTCTTTTTCAAGGCTAATTGAAAATTCAATTTAGCGGCACCGCTATTTATGCCGCTATTTATGTGTAAACAGGACTTCAGTAATAATACTAGTAATAATCATCATAGTGTATTAGGTGAAGTCACGACCATATAAAAGCATTGCGCGAAGTTAACGTCTTAAGTGGGCTAGTTCAGACATTTGACCACTAGATGTCTTTTCTGACTGAGACCCGGTTCATGACTTCTATATTTTTAATTCAAAATAACTGGCAAAATACTTTTCACACACACCATCCGTAAAGATTAATTCAATCATTTGTAAACCGTCTTGCAATTAGGCACCTAACACTTCCTATTTACACGAGGAAATTTTTTATTTTGTACTGTACTGTCAATCTGTCAATTTTGTATTTTAGTTTCAATTGTTTATCAAGAGTTACTATTACTTGTCTCATTTTACCCGGCGCTGACAACATTGACAATAAAAAGGTGGGTTTCTTTGGCGGCCATCTTGCCCACTTAATCCGTCAGATTTCAGTCTCTGGTGACCTGTCCTATAGTTTATACACCGTTCTAATCATGTAGATGTAGTTTTTATTATTCTCCAAAAATATTTTCGTACTGTAAATGTAAAATAAATCAGTAGGTATGCAAAACTTTTAAATGATGTCCTGAGATGTCTCATTAATTGAAACGATGACATCTGTGATGACAGTGATTAGAATCTAATTGTTTCGAGGTATGTATTGCTTTGGGTCATCCCAGATTAATTGCAGCGGTCCAACAAAAAATAATTTATGTAAATATCATTTTAACTACCAACAATTTATTTTAATGATACTTTCTCCTCTTGCAAATAAAATGACTTATTATTGCAGTACTTATAAATGATGATAAATATAAATAACCAAAAAACGATTTATGAAATATTGCTTTGGAATAATTTTTCACCAAAAACAAACATCGAGAGAAAAAATCGATATTTTATACAGCAATTACAGAATTACCAACACAATTAACATTCTGGGTTTCGAATTTGTATTTAAATTTCATAGAAAACTAAGTTTTATGGAGCTTTTCTATCTGTTCCATCTTTAGAACCAATTTTCGGAAATCGTTTCATTAGTACCTGCTGCGGAAAACGATTACGAAAGCAGAAAGTATGAATACTAATGTAATCAGAACTGGTGATGGACCAAATTCAAAACGCGCCAACTGATGGAATTTTGAGACTTGAAAAATTAGAATCCTCACAGGTACCGCACGACGATACAACATAAATTTAGATGAATTGACAATAAATTAGAAACACTAATTACACTAATTTGTAATTTGTATCCTGACAGGCTGTGAACAGAAAAATGTATATGGTAGTTACAAATTTGAATTTTATTTATAAACAGTTAGACTGTTGGATAAAATAAATCATTATACGAACAAAGTAAATATGTTTTATTAGAATTATTATTTCATCTTCTATAAAGATAAAGTATTTTGATACAAACTTTGGTGGGTGTATAAACTACACAAAAAATATAAAAGAATTATACTAGGCGGGCACGAAATCATTTTGTTTCGATTTTTACTTCCCCGACCTATGTAATAGAGGGAAGTATTGTAATCGTGATTTTTTGACAGTTCGAGATTTTGGTGAATCTTCACGTTTTAGACCCTACTGAACACAAAAAACATTATTTTAAAAAAAGTCGATCTGTTAGTCAGTCGGTCTGTGGGTCTGTGGGTCTGTCTGGATGTTGCATAACTTAAAAACGCGTTGGGATTTTGGACTTAAATTTTATATTTAAGATCTTGAGCCAAAATCTGACTTCAAGTTCGTTAATGAGCTTTATTCAACCAGTGGTACCAACTTTATAAACATAACTTTTTTTATTTTTATCAAATTCTAGTAGAAAAACAAAAATAACATTAAACGATCGTCAATTGTTTTTTTTATTATAAATTATTCGAATTATATTGAGTTTTGTGTCAATTTAAAGCGCTTGGGGAGATAAGTTTAGTAAAAATGTAAAAAATGACATTTATGCGATTGTCAATTGTTTCTAAAAAAATTATTTATATTTTTGAATTCAACTTTCAACCAGTGGTAGGTACCAACTTTATAAATATAACTTATTTTATTTTTATTAAAATAATATCGTGTGTGGTATCAAATTAAAGCTCTCGGGAAAATAATTCTAGTAGAAAGATAAAAATAACATTTAACCGATCGTCAATTTTTTTAAATATATTATTAAATTATACCGAGTTTGGTGTCAATTTAAAGCTTTCGGGGAGACGAATTTAGTAAAAATGTAAAAAATGACATTTATGCGATATTCAATCAAGTTGGTATCAACTTAAATAGTTTGGGAAATAAGATAAATTTATTTAAATTTTGCTGAATAAAGCATAAAATTAAAGGCGTTACGAAATAAGTTATTAAAACTTATAGTCGGGGAAGTACTGTGGTGAACACAACAGATTTTTTTAAAAATAACAATAACCAACATATTATTTTTGTCACGTAGCCTTCTTCAGAGGGATAGGTACTTTGTGAAATTGCACAAAACCTTACTCACTAGCTAGCTATAGAGTTACGCGATTCGCTCGAAACTTTAGTTTAAGTACCTACCCCTCTGAAGAAGGCTATCTATAAGGTATGGTTCAAATGTTGGTGCATGTTGAACTAGATTACCTTTAGCTTAGAATATAAAGTTTCGAACGAATCGTGGTACTGTTCAACCTGCGACCACAGCGACGGAATACGACGTTTTTACTGTGAAATAATCTTCCTCGATAAGAAAAGATAATAGTCGAGGGTAATTGGGGTTACAAATGTTACAAACCATGCAATTTATTATATTAATTTTTTTAAATACTTATTTTTAAGTATTTAAGAAAAACTTATACTTTACTTAAGTACTGTGAAGCTTTACTTGAAAATGTACTTGGTAACAAGTACTGACGATAGGTAGTACTGGTACTTATACCAGGCGCGGATACAAGGGAGGTGGTAATGGGGTAATTACCCCCCCTAAAAAAAGTTTAGATTCAATTTTGGAAAGATAAACATAATGTACCTGAGTCAGCTTTAAATATATTTAACCTGTGCACTAAAGAATTCTTTCCTACAATTAAAACAATATTGCAAATTATTTGTACTTTGCCAATTAGTAGAGTGCGGATTATATGCAGGCAAATATGATCTAAATATGCATGCAATATGCATTGAAATAAGGCCAAAATATGCTTAATATATGTTACCGATTTTTACTAATAATTTATTTAAATAAATCAGAAAAATATTACATTTGGTCAAGAATGCACAAGAAAATCATATAAAATAAACAAAACAACGCATAACTTCTGCAATACGATTTGTGTGCCTACCTATCTTTAAAATGAATGTAAAAACTACTGTAGGTGGTATCAAATTTTCGGTTAAAAGATACAAAATATGCAGTTATATGCATTTTTAATAAATATATGTAAAAAATATTGAAATATCATATTTTGATCTATTTTTGTATGAAATGCAAACATTTGTAAAAAAATTGTAGTCCTTGATAAATGTTAAAAATAGGTGGGGGAGCGTTGATACACATTCTAATAAAAATACCCATCCCCACCAAAAAATTTCCTGGATCTGCTCTTAAAATATACATAAGTATTTTGATTTCGATTGCTTGGAACAAGTCGGACGCTGAATCATCCTCAGATTTTTCAACAAAATAACAATAATAAAAACCTCTCTAACCCCGATCCCACCCCGCATTTCTCACTAAATCCGGTGACCAGCATACACATGACAGGTGTAAACATCACCCCGTACTCTTCCAATTTCCACTCTCAATCGTCAATCTTCATCTCCTCCACTTCTTACTTCTTCTGCAGCATCTTCTGCGTGTAAACACCTACCGGCATGTGTGACTCTGAAGATAGCGCCAATGCGCCATGACCTTGAGCACGTCACTAACATGCGGGTAGCCACAAGCCAGACGCACGTACCTACAGCCATGATGAGAGTGGAAGTGTAAGTGTAAGGAGACTATCTGGGTTGCTATGCTAGTGAGGTAGTGTGATAGTGTGTGAGAGAGTAGTAGTTACCTAGTTGCTTAGTTTGAAGAAGATGTGGATGGCAGTGGCGGAGAAGGGTTAACTAAAATAGGGTTCTTATTATTTCATCAACAAAAAAATCTGATGTGGACAGCGACAGCACACAATCTGTCGCCTAAATCTGCTTATTCTACTAATCTAATAAATAGTTTTACTTACATTTTAATAGTTTCATGTTCATGTAATATGTAAACGATAATGTAAACCAAGATGCAAGCAAAAGATGTCAACTGTACTGTCACTGTCATAATAATTTAAATTTTATAAATACATAACCGACGTTTCGGTTTACATTTAAACCTTCTTCAGAGTTAGAGCTGTAAGATCTTACTAACCCTTGAAGCTGAAGAAGGTTTAAGTGTAAACCGAAACGTCGGTTATGTAAGAAGAAGAATATATTATGTTGTATGACTGATATTTCAAGTATAATTTTTTCAACATTACTTATTAGGTGGAATTAACTCTAAAAATTCCAAAATATTGACTGTGGCTGTGGCTTTTCTTATAATCGCCTCAAAATAACCTGAAAATGATCTTAAGATAGGTAACACAGTAGAGAAACAAATTTTATAAATTATCTATTTGTTATAATATTGTATTAGGTACTATTACTCGTGAAATTATTAAGATTAATTTGTTCCTATTTCTTAAAATTTCTAGCAAATTACTAATATACCAAATAAAGATACCTATACTTATACCTACTACTAATGTAAAATAGCTTGTCAATTTCGAAATTGCCCATGCGTGAAAATATTTCGTCTCCGGCACTGAGGCGGTCTTACATAGGCACGCGCCTATAGGTGCCTAATTACGCGACATGTGCAGCAGTGGAATTAACTTTATAAACTAATTAGATTCTACTTTGTTTGTTTTCTTATTTATCGCGTATGTGAATCAAGTTTAGTATCAAGCTTGCAATGGAAGGAAAAACAAGTATCTACTCATACGCATGTGCTCTGGAAATTACACGTTCTAGAAATTTTTACCAATATTACCTGATCTGTGTACTTAATGTTAGGTGGTAGTTTTTAATTTATAACTGGAAAAATATTTAAATGAATTTTAAACGGATTAAGACTTTTATTTTTGTCTGATGAGTGATGTCAAATGGGGTATTTTATCTGCAGGTGCGTGGTTCAAATCCCGATCAGTGGAACTTGTTTCTTGGTAATTATATTGGAAAAATGTTATACATCTTGAGTTGGTGTAGTTTTTGTATAAGTAATAAACAGCTAGTTGCGCCTGGATTTTTAAAATGCTCCGAATGCAGGTGGTGGCTTCATCTTGCGGACTACCTGTGAACTAAATTAGGGGTTGCTGTTGTACGCATGACACTTTTTAATACAGGTTTGAGTTGACTATTCGTTCTACTGGAAATATTGTTTTTAATAGCAAGAGTTATCAATTGGAAGATTTTTGTGCTAATTATGTAATGGATCAATTTATAATTTTTGAAACATACCTAAAGAACTTTCTTTTAATATTGAAATAATTTACAAATTATTATAGAATGATAGTCACAAAACAATTATTGTATATCTAGGTGTAATTGAATTTGGAGGCAAATAAAAAATTTCGTGATAATTCAGGTGGTTAGTCGTTGAAATGGTAAACGGAACGAACCGCAGTTCTTTTAGTGAACCCGAAACCAAACCTGAACCGAAATTGATTGAACCCATAACTGGAGCCGAACCGAAGGTATTGAACCGGTTCAGAACGGTTTAGAGCAATCGCTAAAATTTGTACTTTTTTTTGAAAAAAATTCAATTGTATTTTCAGGGGTAATACCATAAGAGATGATAATTTTTTGAGAATTGTTTTGTCGTTTCCACGGCAACTTATTTCTAACAATTTCACGACACAAAACATCATCTATCAATTTCCCGAAACGAAGTTGAAGGGAATTGTCAGATGATGTTTTGTGGAGTGAAATTGCAATAAGTTGCCGTGGAATAGACAAAAATTCTCTCAAAAAATTATTATCTCGAATGGTATTTAGGAAGAATATTTTTCTTCTTAAAAATACTACCAAAACGACTCATTTTGCTAAACATTTTTGACGTTTCATGTGACAAATTTATTTATTTTTTGTAACTAACGTAACAAAATAAAACCTAATCTACAAAATTATGTTGTCAGATACATCATTTTACATTTTCAATTTTATTGGTTGCATTACGTCATTTTTGACGTCATCATTACGCAATATGATTGCTTAAACCATCTGTCAAAAAATATTCAAGAAAATAGTAGTTTTCTCTCTAATTTTATTGAATTTATTTTGTTTCATCATAGAAATTTTTCCTTTTGAGTTCAATATTATAAAAAATATTTTTATTTCATTGATCGCATTACATGCATCATTGAACCGAAACCGAAATTTGAACCGCTTTTCTGAAAACCAGTTACCGTTAAAAAATGAAAACCTGAACAGAACAGAAACATCTAGTGTAGTGAACCGCGAACCGAACCTGCCCAAAAATCATCTAACGGGCGGTAGCATAGTCAAATTATGGGTTTTGCTGAAAGGTCTATTATATTACTTTAATAATCAAAAAATTAATTTGTATATCTGACTAAATAAATTAAATATTTTGTTACCCAAAAACTTTAATTTAAAATGGATCAGCACCAGTCGTCAAAATGGTGAAAAACAATATGCAGTTTCCTCCATAAAATTGTTTTAAATAATAAGATTTTTTATACAAATACTTACCACGTTTTCGAATAGCTTGAAGTTGTCCTCGTTTTGCTCTAATGCAACTTTTAAAACTTTTTATATAGGATTGTATTACAATACACATAAAATATTTACAAAATTGGCTATGTTTAGCCACGAACATAAAAAAATTAAATAAAAATTTTTAAAATCGGCATTAAACTATTCAAAAATGTCAGATATTTCGAAAATTCCAATTTCTACTTCAATTTTAATTGGTAAGGGGAAAACTAATCATACTTTTTACCAGGGATTCGAACCGCAATTCTATAAATTTGGTTACAAGTCAATTAAAGTGTATAAGAAATATAATGCCGCAAACCATTGGATTTTAGAAAGTTTTTCATCTAGAATTCTTATTTTTTTACCCTTAAAACTCTCAAATTTTAATTTCACTCTGATTAATCAGAATTCTTTTATTTACTGTTTATATTTTACCAAGGAAGCAATCATACCGTATATAAGTTATGTAATAAACGTATGAAATATATGACAAATTAAAATAAAATATAAAATGCAGGTATTGTGGTAGGCACAGCTCATTATATTTACAGGATGTTCATAACGATGTAAAATTATTTTAAATTGCACCCTTTAAATACTGGTTTTTCATTGGTCAAATAACAATTCTCAGAATGAAAATTGTCTGGTTCTAGGTCTCAAAATTACCAGCAATGGTATTAAACTTTTCTCAGATAATCAACTGTAATGACAAATCAAAATGTCCGGACCGACAAAATTTAGCTATTACGGTTTTAAATTTATATGGATCACTGTAATAAAGCACAATTTACAATCTAATAGCCTAAAAATAAAAATATAAAAGATTAGTTTACTTTGAAAAGCAAAAATCACATTGAAAAAGAAATTATAGTATATTCTGCAACAAGTGTGGAATGAAGCATTATTCAGCTTATGTGGACAAGCCGCAGGCGAGTTTCACGGTTCCACGAGAGCGGAATAGTCATTCAAACGTAATGCAGACTATTGTTTCTCAACGAATACTATTTAATTTTATTTAAAAAATATGACCTAAACCTATCTATATGAAGATATATATGTACATTACGCGAAATATAAGATGGCCGGACTTAGGCATTCTAAATTGGTAAACAATATTCTTCGAGCGGATCTAGATTATCAGCAAATTTTTTGGCAGAAACCGCTTTGCTACCTTGAAATAGTGTATAAAGAAATCGTTCAGCTCGGTTTTTGTCGGCTAAGTCAAGTTGGCCCTACCACATAAATATTTATAAATAAAAATTATATTATCGGTTTGCGCTTGTATTGCGCTCTATCGCTCCACAAATATTTTTTTTTTGCGCTGCTCTACTTTTGCAGTAATTCAAAGAACAAGTTAGGAAGGGCCAAGTTGACATTAGCCTTTCCTTTATGAAAATTTTAAAATTTTCATAATTATTTCAATAGCTCTTCGTATGCGCTCTTTTGCGCCATAAATATAAAATTTTGCGCTAGCATACATTTTATGTTATTAACAATCAAAATTGGGAGGGCCAAGTTGACAACAAAAAAAAAGTTAATTGTTATTATATTTTTGTATTGCATTTTAATATAAATATCTTGCGCTCTATTGCTCCATAAATTATTTTTTTGCGCTGCTCTTATTTAGTAGTAATTGGAAGAGTTAGTTAGGAAGGGCCAAATTGACGGTAGCCTTCCCTTTTGACTATTTAACAATTTTTATTATTGTATGAATGACCCTTCATATGCGCTCTATTGCGCCAGTAAAATAAAATTTTGCGCTTTCACCAAATTCGTTTTATTAAAAATTTAATTTGGCAGGGCTAAGTTGACGAGAAAAAAAAATTTAATAATATTATTTTTTTACTTTGGTATTAAATCTATTATGTATTGCGCTCTTTTGCTCCGTTCTTATTTTTTTTTGCGCTTTGTTTATATAGCAGTAATTTACATAATTCATCCGAATAGGTAAAATCAAAGTCAGTAGATATAGGTTTCACTTATATATTCTTCTAATATTAAATTAATGGTCCTTGTATTATGTGGTATTAAAAAAAAATACACTGGTTGCATTAAAATTGGAGTTATAAGGAATTTTTTTTAAAGCACTAAGTAAGAGATAGCCGTATATTAAGGAAAAATTCTGGCCGGAAACTGAGCTTCCCACAAAAAATTGCTTTTTACATTCCACCATACCTGTAAAGGGCGGGATTTCTGGAGGTCGGATAACTCAAATACGAATTACTCAAAAATGTTGATATTTGGTATTATACATTTGAATACAAATTGAAAGAGCTCATTAGATTTTGGTACCTACAAATATCTTCACTGGAAGTAATATTTTTTGAAGAGTGCAAAGATTAATTGTCAATTTTTTTTTATAAATTTAGATAAATAATATACCTAGTATTTATTTGTAATGACAATAAAGAGGAAAAGTTATTTGCAACTTACACGTTATCAAAAAATTGTCTTTATCTGGTAGCATTAAAGATAGAAAAATCTGACGTGGACACCACATGACTTCCTTGTACGCCTATTAAACTGTTCATACTTTTCTTAATAACTAAAATGTAGAATAATATAAAAATATAATAATCGTATTTGATTTATGCACAAAATGCAAAAAAAATACCAAGAGTAAAGTGCCCTTTTGGCACGGACGATCGCAACCAAAAATATTAGGTGATCAACTAGATGCAACATGAGTCTCAAATTCAAAATTTTAACTTTCTACGACATACCGTTTATGAATAATGCGAAAAATATCAATTAGTGTCCCTTTGGCACGGACGATCGCAACCAAAAATATGAGGTGATCAACTAGATGTAACATGAGTCTCAAATAAAAAATTACAACTTTGTACGACATACTGTTTTTGAATAATGCGAAAAATACCGAATAGTGCCCCTTTGACACGGACGATCGCAATAAAAATAGGAGGTGCACAACTAGATGCTATAACAGTCCTAAATAAAAAATTTCAACTTGCTACGTCTAACCGTATTTGAGTTATGCGACATACATACGTCCGTCCGTACGTAGGTACAGACGTCATGACGAAACTAGTCATTATGGATTCAGAAAAGGTCAAAACGGATACTTCCGTCAAAATCTGAGAACCGAAATTTTTCGCGATTACAATATTTCCTTATTACTCCGTACAAGGAAATAATAAAAAAATTAAATTTATCATAATAGGTTGATTTTTGTTTCTGTGTAAAAAATATTGACAGGTGACACGTTGACACTAACTCCATATACCTAAGTGATAAGAAGTAAGGTATTATAAATGTTTTGTAGTAGTTGAACAGAGAAAGGCTTCAACACAGAAGAGTAAAAATCTAGACTATTCAAACAGGAAAATATAACAGTAGAAGGTGCAAATCTAGAAAATTAATAAGTAATGAAAAATCTGCATCAAAAGTATATCAAAAGATTCATTCGCCGGATTGTACGTAGATATACATTTATGTTTATAAGTCAGTTTTATAGATACGGCGGGATGTTGTGTGCTGGCCACATCAGATTTTTTCAATGTAGCTGGTAAGTGGTTTTTATACCGATTAATCTTCCTACAAGAAAAGGTACTTACTGGATATTCAGATTCTTGTTAATATTAGTTTATTTAAAATATCGTTAATTTACAGAAACTATGACGTCATTATTATTGATTATTATAGTAGGTAACACGAATTTTAATAAAAAATTCGTTAATCAACTTCTTTTTAACAAGCAGGTACAGTTAGTTATGTTTAAAAGCAAAAAGCAAGCAAATTATTTTAAATCTACATTAATTTATCAACAGCAAGTAACATGTAAACGTAGGATTATACAATGTTCCCACCACAGCAAAACCAAACGACATATTATTGCACATCAATGGTACGTTTTATAAGTAATGTATATTACTTGTATTAGTTTACCTTCGACAAAATATAAATCTCAGAATATTTATTTAATTATTTTATATAAAACTGAGTGTTTTCATGACCTTAGTAACTTTTCATTTTATATTGTTTGTCACGTGCCTCAGCCACTAAACTGTCAGTTGTAGTTGTCAACATGTCAACATTCTGTCATCTGTCACTGAGTAATCGTTATTTTCAGCAGAGAATAAACGTATTTTGACTAGTTTCGTCGTGATGTCTGTACGTACGTACGGACGGACGGACGTATGTATGTCGCATAACTCAAATACGGTTAGACGTATCAAGTTGAAATTTTTTATTTAGCACTGTTATAGCATCTAGTTGATCACCTCATATTTTTGGTTGCGATCGTCCGTGCCAAAGGGACACTAATTGATATTTTTCGCAGAATTCATAAACGGTATGTCGTAGAAAGTTAAAATTTTGAATTTGAGACTCATGTTGCATCTAGTTGATCACCTAATATTTTTGGTTGCGATCGTCCGTGCCAAAAGGGCACTTTACTCTTGGTATTTTTTTTGCATTTTGAGCATAAATCAAATACGATTATTATATTTTTATATTATTCTACATTTTAGTTATTAAGAAAAGTATGAACAGTTTAATAGGCGTACAAGGAAGTCATGTGGTGTCCACGTCAGATTTTTCTATCTTTAATGCTACCAGATAAAGACAATTTTTTGATAACGTGTAAGTTGCAAATAACTTTTCCTCTTTATTGTCATTACAAATAAATACTAGGTATATTATTTATCCAAATTTATAAAAAAAAATTGACAATTAATCTTTGCACTCTTCAAAAAATATTACTTCCAGTGAAGATATTTGTAGGTACCAAAATCTAATGAGCTCTTTCAATTTGTATTCAAATGTATAATACCAAATATCAACATTTTTGAGTAATTCGTATTTGAGTTATCCGACCTCCAGAAATCCCGCCCTTTACAGGTATGGTGGAATGTAAAAAGCAATTTTTTGTGGGAAGCTCAGTTTCCGGCCAGAATTTTTCCTTAGTATACGGCTATCTCTTACTTAGTGCTTTAAAAAAAATTCCTTATAACTCCAATTTTAATGCAACCAGTGTATTTTTTTTAATACCACATAATACAAGGACCATTAATTTAATATTAGAAGAATATATAAGTGAAACCTATATCTACTGACTTTGATTTTACCTATTCGGATGAATTATGTAAATTACTGCTATATAAACAAAGCGCAAAAAAAATAAGAACGGAGCAAAAGAGCGCAATACATAATAGATTTAATACCAAAGTAAAAAAATAATATTATTAAATTTTTTTTTCTAGTCAACTTAGCCCTGCCAAATTAAATTTTTAATAAAACGAATTTGGTGAAAGCGCAAAATTTTATTTTACTGGCGCAATAGAGCGCATATGAAGGGTCATTCATACAATAATGAAAATTGTTAAATAGTCAAAAGGGAAGGCTACCGTCAATTTGGCCCTTCCTAACTAACTCTTCCAATTACTACTAAATAAGAGCAGCGCAAAAAAAATAATTTATGGAGCAATAGAGCGCAAGATATTTATATTAAAATGCAATACAAAAATATAATAACAATTAACTTTTTTTTTGTTGTCAACTTGGCCCTCCCAATTTTGATTGTTAATAACATAAAATGTATGCTAGCGCAAAATTTAATATTTATGGCGCAAAAGAGCGCATACGAAGAGCTATTGAAATAATTATGAAAATTTTAAAATTTTCATAAAGGAAAGGCTAATGTCAACTTGGCCCTTCCTAACTTGTTCTTTGAATTACTGCAAAAGTAGAGCAGCGCAAAAAAAAATATTTGTGGAGCGATAGAGCGCAATACAAGCGCAAACCGATAATATAATTTTTATTTATAAATATTTATGTGGTAGGGCCAACTTGACTTAGCCGTTTTTGTCTTGACTCAGATGCCTTCAGGCAAGTAATAAGTTGACGAACTTTAACTCAGCTCTGTGTAGAACATAGGCACATTATTTCTCCCCCTTACCGCCCGGTCGCCGGTCAACTCTGGCCACACATACAGTATTTATAATACAGAAAATCGCATGACACAAATAGCAGCCAATGAAAGAATTTATTACAATAATAGTAGCCATCGTTATATACAAATTTAGCGGAAATTTTTTACTAGTAGATTGAGGAACTTAATTGAAATTAATAAGCGGAAACTTTACTGTCATTATGTCAGTTTGACATTAAATTAAAAATGGGTTAAATTGCCATTTTGAGTGTAAACAAGCAATTAATAAGGTATATATAATACATATTTATTAATGTTAAATACAAAAAGTTTCTATTGTAAAAAGAATTCAAAAATAGAGCGGCGGTGTCATTGCGAATGCGATTTTCTTGAATATGCACTCGTGCATTAATTCATGTCCAGATAATTTTTTATCGTGCATTCCAACAACGTAATTAGCTCTCGTGTACCACTCGAGCTAATTAAGACGTTGTTGGAAAGCATTCAAAAAAATTTCCGGAAAGAATTAATGCACATGGGACAATTCATGCGTTATTATATTAAACGTATTTTAAAACTATTTAACTTAATTAATACCTAATAAAACTAACCAAGAAATTAAATAAAGTAAAATTGCGATAGAATGCAATCATTCCATAATCGAAAATTATGTAAAGTAGGGTTTACATTATGTGATTTATCATATTATGATTTCGCATATGATAAATCATATGTGTTTATTTTTACGTTCACACTGTCCGATTTGTCATACAGAACGACTCATAAGCGAACTCATAAGGCAAGTCATAATGAAACATAACTACATTTCAGAAATAGAACTGTTCCCATTTTCATATGATTTTTTGTATGCTTTTCGTTGACATTGAGGTTATGTTAATGTTAATGTCAGGTGCTGTTCGGTATTGTAAACTTCAGAATTTGATAATATAACTTCAAAATGGCCTAAGTAAATTTTTATATGAAAATAGTTCTAATAATTGTAATAATCAGTGATTAAAACTACTGTATCGAGTTATTCTTATTACAATAAATGATGTAGAATTATTTAATTTTGTAGGTAGGTTGGACGAGTAATGAACACGATATTTAATAAGTTTCATGTCTGTCCATTTTAATAATATTATTCAAAGTTAACTTTGAACCAAAATGCGCAAAATCATAAGTGTACTGTCAAATAAAGTTGAAGTATACTAATCATAAACTTTTATGATGTGAACATGAAATCAATAAAGCATCAGACATATTTGATCAGATGATACGACTTTATCATATGCGAAATCATATGATAAATCACATAATGTAAACCCTAAGAATGATATGATAACATAACAGTCATATAAGGAAGATTTTTCTTGTACTATTTAATAGTTGGAGATAAAAGGTAAAAAAGCATCATACTAGTACCATTATGAAGAACAAAAATGAGATTGTAAGAAAAATAAAAGCCTTCCAATATATCTTATCAAACTTTAAATGGATTTTTGAAAGTGAAATTACTAATAAACTAGTTCGATCACTAATCAAACAAAAAAACTTCTTCTTCATTAATTTCTTGTTTATTTTATCTCTAATAATGTGCTACTAACTACAAAGACGACGAGAAAAGTTTTAATGAATTCATAGCAACATTCTTTCATTACATTAATTATAATAGTTGTAAAGAAACACGTCCACGACGAAAAACTGATGGATTACTAATGAAATTAAATGTCCCAGAGTCAAATTAATGCTCTACCGTTACTAGTTTGTAATGAGTTTCATTTCACTTTTTAAAAGAGAATTTGTTTTCATTAACGGACCATTATGGGAAAGAGATTTCAGTTAATTGATTTCGGAAAGAATTAAGTTCAAAAAGTTAATAATTATACATTTTTATAGTTACATTGAAAATTAAATTAAATTCGGCTACTTCCAAAAATAACATTAAAAAGATAAACCTAAAAATATAAGTAAAAATCTAATGTAGTCAGCATATAACCACGTTTTAAATACCTACTAAAGTAAAAACTTAATACTATAATAGTCTAGTTAAAATTTTATTACATACAGGATATCAAAATAGGATAAAGAACAAACTTTTATCTGATGCAGTGTCATAATGACAGCATTATAAGCCTCAACATGAGGACAACAATAGCATTTATTATAGATCAAGAACCATAATGATTCCAGTATGGTTCTCAGTATGAAATAACAAAGAACTCGTTATTGAGGAAGTTTCAAAAATAGCATATTCAAATTAAATTTTTTTGTTCAATACAAAATAATGTATTTTACTAATTTACGCCAGCAGACAAAATTTTGTATGCACTACGGATCGTAACCAATGGTACACGTCGTGTAATCAAACTCGACTTCGCCTCGCCTGATAATCTTCACGACTATTAGTTCCATAATTATTGACATTACGATCCGTATAAATTTCAATGTTCTGATTTTCAATCAAAAAGATTTTTTGTAAATTCACAATATTAACGACAAGGTTTTTTACTGAACATGATATTTAGTGCCACAAGTGGCACTTAACATAAACCTAACCCTTAATTTTGCGAATTAAAAAAAAATTAATTTGATTGAGAATCACAACATCGAAATATATCCTCAAACCTTTAACCATTTTTAACATACTATATATTTTTTTATTGGTAGAGGATACAGAAAAAGTTCTAGACCACGAGACTTTTCATTAAAGGGACAGACTATGTTGTTTCAAGCGTTGTGATTCGTATCTCGAGCACGGCTGAAGTCGTAAACCAATCGTAGCGTAGCGTTATGCATACGGTTGAGAGCCAATCAGGATACACGAAACCACGTGGCCATGTGTCCCTTTAATGAAAAGTATTTAGTATAGGTATAAATTGGTGATCGATGAATAATTTTACCTCTCGCCTAGAGAGGTTTAGGGATCGTGAAAAAAATCGATATCGAGATTTTTGTCAATAAGCACGTACTAACCTTTAGAACCTATTTTGACTATTTTAAGGAACCTGAAAGCCGAAATTTAATAAATAAAAAACTGACTGAATTTTTAACCTTCCATTAAACGTATCCAGTCAAGAAGCATCATCGATTGATTATAAAGTAAACATTTTATCCACAAACAGCTAATTTGATTTCAATGCCAATTGGAATCGGTACTTTGCTTGAAGAACTACAAGAAGTAGCCTAACAAAAACCAAATTCACATATTACAGTGTCAAGGCGGGAGGTTATGTGCTGGCCACATCAGATTTAAAAAAAAAGCTATATCATGGATTGCTCAAAGCAGATTCTTTCAAAATGAGCAATTAAAATTATATACAAAATGTATCACTAGTATATTTTATTTAAAACATTTTGTTTCCTTTTAAAAAGTCTTCTACGTTTCCAAATCATTATAATAAGCGGATCCGTGGACATCGGATGCGGGTATATTTTCTATCAGCCCATTTAAAAACTTGTTAACAGCAAAATAATCATAATAACCTTAAAAAACCTCAACTCAACAAACAACACACAAAATACGCATTATTATCGCATTTCCTCCGAGGCTTGTAACTATTTTTATCTTATTATAGCTATGTGTAACAGTTACATTTATTCGAATTCTGGTGAATCTCTGTTGTAACTACACGACATTATTACACTTTAAGAGCCCAAACAGTGTTTTTATACCAAGTGATAATAAATTCTCTGGTCGACGTGTCCCGATAAAAGCAGCAACATATATTTGATATAAAAAGAGGCAACGAGGATCGCCGTCTCATAAAGTACGGAGTTTATTTCTTCTTTAATTCTTGTGGGGATATTATGTACGGAAAGAAGCTGACAAAGTTATTTCGTAATTATGATTGTTAACATGTAATTCTGTTCAATAAAGATGTGCTGAATAAATTTGGGCAAGAATGTTGCTGCCGAAATATATACAGGTGCGTGCAATAAAATATGTGAAAAACATTTTGGGAAATCACATTTCTTTCTGGTTTCATGATGAACTTAAACAAAATTTCAACTACGGAACGAATTTTTACGACGAACCTACTTAAAATATTTAGTATTATGTGTCAATTGGCGATTTAAATTTTACATTATACTTTTTTCAGCTAGAAACTTTGACAAGTTTCATTCTAGATTTTAGAATGCAAAATATGATAATGTAAAACACAAAAATCTCAATCATCAAAGTTTCATACTTACTAGATACGTCTTTAAAAAAATCTGACGTGGACACCACATGACTTCCTTGTACGCCTATTATGGCTCTTCATACTTTTCTTAATAACTAAAATGTAGAATACAAATATATTAATATTAATATAAGTACTACTACTATTGCTACTATACTCACAAATATATTTTAGTCATTTATTTAAACTGCAGAAGAAGATATAAAGCATATTTTACTATTGTCACTGTCATGTCATAATCATTTAAATTTTACGTAGTAACGGTAGTAACAAATGTTAATCGATCATGGACTACAAGATACCGAAATACTAAATTATAAATATATACTTTAATTATTCTTAAATGATAGCAGATACAAAAATATTTATAAAATACCGATTGTAGGTAATAATCACATAATCTTTCATTTAAAATTAAAAAATTTGTCTTAAATTAAATATTTATCGAAATATTTGACAAAAGTACTACTTCCGGTTTATAGATTGAAACCAAAAATAGGAGGTGCACAACTAGATGCTATAACAGTCCTAAATACAAAATTTCAACTTTCTACGTCTAACCGTATTTGAGTTATGCGACACACATACGTCCGTACGTACATACGTAACGTACGTACAGACGTCACGACGAAACTAGTCATAATGGATTCAGAAAAGGTCAAAAGGGATATTTCCATCAAAATCTGAAAACCGAAATTTTTCGCGATTACAATACTTCCTTATTACTCCGTACAAGGAAGTAAAAAATAGCTCCTGTCCTATTTTTCATCCAAATTTCACATTTTGCATTGCCAACTTTCTGTATATACATCGGCATCAACAATCAACAACCCAGAAGCGACTTCAAGTTCATATTGCATAAAGTTTAATGAATTAAAATATTTTTTTGCACAATTGGTCTTTTTTATCAACTTACCATGCCTGTTTCCAAGACGGTATGTTGTTCTTACCGGTTGGTTTCTAAACGGAACGGCAAGTAAATTAATACTGAACGATAAGTAAATTAAACAGAACGATAAAAAATTTATTTATCGTTCACTGAACGTTAAGTAAATTATCAACATTTAATATTTAAAAATATATATTTTACATAATCGTTCAAAAAATGATATAAGCATCACGAACGTAAAGGAATTACCGATGGAAGCCAATTTTGTCTTCCATCGGTAAAGTGTCCTTACCGTTCTTAGTACTTAATATACTAATGTATTTTACGTTGTCCATTCATAATTTCCAACGTCAAAATTACGGTGTTGGTAACATTGAATATCGGCCGATCAAGAAACTAGTACAAAACTTGGATGCGATTCTAGACCCAAAAAAGTCAGAAAAACTTTCTGAAATCTAGTTCCAGTTTCTAGCCGGAAAAACTAAAATACTTATAAAAAACCGAGTAAAATACGCTTTAGTCATCGATATAGATATGGTCTTACCGTTTCATAATTGTCTAAAAATTTACATACTACCGTGTGTAATGAATATAATAAATGGGATAACTAGACAATTAGGAAAACTTTTCCCATTTATCGGGGAGAAAAGGCCGCCTCTTAATATTTTTTTATTTATTTTTCCGAATGCCGGAAATAATACAAAGTTTTGAATATCATTAACAAATTCCAAAGAACCATCTGAAAGGACCATTCGATTCCCATTTAAAACCGTAACAACAATAATAAATTAATCCTTTCGTTAACAAGATTAATAAATCCCAACAATGCTCCAAGTTTCTGATACCGCGTTTCTACCCCAGCAAGCTGTATTCAAATCTCCAATGAATGACAACCAAAAAAAGACAGATCGAGTTACAGATCAATCATCAATTTTCTAGTCATCGTTCGGCGGGCTCAAAGAGCGCCACAATGAGCTACTCGCCGACACTTATGATTTATAAAGTATCAAACTTGGATGCTAATGAGCTTGAATAGAATGCGTTTCTTCGTACAAAGCTGCCTTCGATCTTCTCGCCACTGTAGAGAGACCAAACAGTTGAAGAGTGGTAAATGAGTAACATTGACAGTGGCCACTGTACAGATGCAAACGTGATAGTGTTTTTTATTTGTTGATGATGATTGGAAGTTAAGAGCTGTATTTATATGATAATGTATTGATATCATCGGTTTTTTAATGTATGAGAACTTTGTAAATGTAAATCGATGGCTTTTGAAAGGAATTATGTTAAATTTTGTCCCGACGGAAATCGGTTATTATTTTAAATTTAATGGAAATTTTACTTCAATTTTAATACTTCTGCCACCTTATAAAGAGGAAGTATTATTTTCTTGATTTTAGGCCCAAAGATTTTGATAAAACTGAAACATGCAAATTTTGTAACAATTTGGTATATTGACCTCACCAAGTTTGTGCAGCTCCCAAAAAGATCATGGATTCTTTGAGGATGCTTTTGACTCATGAAAAAAAAATTGCTGCGCCGCTAAATTAAATATTCAATGAGTCTTGAAAAAGAAGAGTTTCTAATATAAATCATTGTTAACTTTAAAACAGTAATTTTTTTTCTGGATTCAGAAATATGAAAGAATCCTCAATGAATCCATGTATGAACAGGGATTTAAGAAAACATGTAGCATGTAGCACATTTTTACTAAATTAATATGTCATGTATAAAGGCCCTGTTCACCGTTTTGAAGCTATCATTAAATTTAAAATTGTCCATTTTCAAGACTGCTATTTCACAGACGATTCCCACCACGATGATTTTTCTCAAAATTTAGAAGCATGAAAGAATTATTGTGTGAACAGAGCTTAAAGCAGAAAGTGCTATAACGCACCTATGTTCTCCCCTACATATACCGTTGACACCGTAAAAACGTTTGCCATTGACGTCGTTCTGTGATTTGATTCGTTGACAACCAACGACGCAGTATGACAGCTGTCATCTAGTTGGTTGTCAATTGTCAACGAATCAAATCACAGAACGGTGTCAACGGCAAACGTACAACGGTATCTACATGTAAACTTAGCTTTAGAACTAGAACAAAAATTGTGTTACTTTTATAAAATTCTTTCTAATTCATAGATAAAATTACAAAATTACTTTTAGTTTATATTTTTCGATGCAATATTTTCCATATACAGGGTGATTCATCAGTTTGTGTTCCATTAGGAATTATTACGCGCTCAAATGGAACAACCTGTATACAAAATAATATGGTACGTATTAAAGAGTTTTACTCTATGGCCTCAAATAACACTTTAAATTAAATTAATTTTGAAAATACAGATCGATAATTCACCCAGCAAATAATTTATTTGTTGATTGATATAAATTTTCAGAATTCAAAATGATAAATTAATTATTTTATTTGGGTATAGTTCTGTATGTTTTTATTTATATGTACAATTTTTTTTTATGGTTTTTCCTTCAACGTCAGACAAATTTCAGAGGCATCAATTCTTGAAATTTTTAGATCATAGTAACTCTCTTATATAAAATAATGGCTTATTGTTTTTTGTAAACACATTCATTTATTACCTGACGAAGGGAACGCAGTTTCTGAAACGTTGTTCATGCAAATAAAAAAGTAGTTCAAATGTAGATTTAAATTGTAAATTGTTACATAATTTTTGATAATCCCTATTTTATTCTCTCTTATATCCTTGTTATGGTCCACATCTTCCGTTAGCAACTCGAGGTTTATTAACTCCTTCTCGAGAGAAATAAATCAGTCTGCATCTCGATCTGTGTCCAGTGCTCAGACACTGCTCTTGAACAGACACAAGATAAACGGCACTAAACACATCGGTTAGCTGCGAACTTGCGACACACTGTCTCGAATACGAGTATCTTTATTAAACCGTGATGTTGATGTTGTGTCTCTGATCGCGCTGGACCCAAATCATTATCCGTATTCCAATTAGCCAAATTAGTATTCCGGCCAAGTTGTTGACGACCAGAAGTGGTCAAACCACGAGGAGCGTGGCTCACGCTGAGAGCAGGATATTTTGGACGGTCTGAATTTGGACTCGGACCAATGCCAATTTACAAACGTCGGGTGAACCTTGGCATCTCATTCGTCAAAAAATGAAATAAATTTACATGAAAATCATAAGTTACAAGATATTTCATATACTGACAATTACCTATTTAATAGTGTGCATTCATAACACGATTGTTTGCAATTAGTTATGATATATTTACTCACAAATGAATACTCTCAATCTCAACTGGTTCTATCCTATAAAACTTTTAATAATGTTTTATGGCTATCTAGTCAAATAATAGGTACGCACGCTCACGAAACTAAAAACGAAATCACTCCCAATCACGTTCGACATTTTACGTTTGACTCGCAATCGCTCACGGTCACGAATTTATTAATTTAGTCACGGGCGATCACGCACGACGGGTCACGTAAAAATATTTTTATATGAAATCGAATAGCTGCGCAAGTCGTAGTAAAAAGTACAACTTAAGTTCCAAATTTTTTGACCAATCAGAGCCATTTGTCTCATGTTGACAATATGCAAATTATGTTTTATGTCGTAACTCGTGATTTTTACTCACGCCTGATCACTCCCGATACATTCCAGAAATGAACAGAACCACCAATAATCTAAGTAGTAGTCTAGTTTCATTATGAAATTCGAGTCAGACCACAAGGAAAATCTCGACTACAGATTCGTAACCGCGACGAGACCCAAGTTGATTCGAAACTCTCGACTCCAAATCGCAATTAGCCGAGAAATTTCGAGACGAAACGAGAGTGACTTTGTATTCGTTTTGAAAATTCCGAGACGAGACGACAAACGGCATAATTATTTTTTTAAATAAACACAGCAAGGATAACTTGAAATAGGTAAATTTTTGACTTATTATCTCAATCTGTTTCGAGAGGGTCCGAGTTGAGAATGCGCCATCAACCTCTTCGGCGGCGATGGCTTCTTTCTTCTTGTAGCGTCTTCCTTCTTCGACGTGAAATGATGCATTGCATCGTGCAACTCATGTTTGGACGGTGGGTTGATGATGGAATGCGTGTGTTCAGGAGTCAGTTTTTTCAAGGTTTTTTGCGTGGGATTTGAACCCGGAACTTTAACATGCAAATAATTACAGATGAGGTGTAGTTGCAGTGTAATTTGGGGATTTATCTTGACATGTTGGTAAACCTGATATAGGGTTGCCACTGTGGTAATTTGACTTCGTTTCGAATAAATGGAGAAAAATATTGCGGAAGAAAAATTCGCTAAGTAAGATAAAATTACTACGTAGTACTGCTGGTATATTTAAAAACTAAAGATATATTATGCATGAGTTATCCGAATTCGGCGCTCTTTTCGTTTTCTTCGAATTCCTATAATACTCTCGGTTTTACTTTTTTTTTCTATTCCACTCTTTTCCCCACTACTATGACTGCCTGAAGCCAGCCCAAAACTCGTACTTTACCGCATCCTAGCAATGCAATGCCATTTTGAAGTCGAAAAATACTGTAAAAGTGTTTTCGTTGCGAGTAAACTGTTAGTTTATTATTGACTTCAAGGTAATTTTTTTATAAACATTTAATAGAGAAATTAATTTCTATCCTGAGATATAACCGTGTAAAGTTTGCATAAATTGGATGATATTTTGAATTTTTCGAAATTTTTATAATCATGTACAAGTTTTTAATCAAAATTTTAAAAAGGCACATCTGAACATCCATTCTTTCTCTATTAAATACTTGTTGGAATAAAATTTTTTCATTCTTGTATTGGTTACAAAACACCCGCTACGTTAATAAATTTTATGTTGGATTTTAAGAGGGAGACGGGTCGCTTAAGTTACAAAAGTGTTTCTAAGGATCATAATCTGATTTGTTTTTATTGATACGTATATTTATTTTATTATTTGCAAATAAGAAGACATTTCTTTAATTTGCTCTAATAGATTTTGAAACAAATCAAAAGTGATCAAATACTATACCTTATCTTATCTATCAGATATACAGGAAGCTTCAAAATTATTTCGAAATTCACAAAACATTGCACATTACACTTGGAGCAAACAGTTTCATACCACTGATCTGATAGGTTATATATGAATAAAAATTGTAGAGTGACACTCCAAAATTGCCATACCTCATATTTATTTTATTTTTAAGAACATGACTTTTCAAAAATTAATATTCTTCCATGTAGGTACGAAAAAACTGTACATATTGAAAATTGTTTAAAAAGTAAAAAAACACTTCAGCGTTTTTGCAAATTATTAAAAAGTGAAATGAAAAAAAAAATTTAAACTTTTGCATGCTGCTGAAAATTATCTTTCGAAGTAGGAAGTAATTCCAAATTCCGACCAAAAAGGGAAAAGAAAGTTTAATAATAAAGAAAAACAAAGATAATAACATTAAAACATAATTTATTTAAAAGTTATAATTATGACATATTAACACCATTTTCATTATGTTCGCTTTCAAAATTATTTTGAGACAATGGCAAGAATGGTACCACATGCAATACATTTTAATGTAATTAATATAAAAAATTGACAGGTAATAAACTTAAATTATTCTTAATTACGCAGTATAATTGTCATATTTTAATAATTAGAACTCATACTGATCTTTTAATGGGATCCGTCAGCGTATCATGATTAAAATTATATTGTAATTACTTTTTTCCTTTAATATCTTAATTTTAAAAGAAGAAAACTGTACAACTCTATTAATGTGATATTAAACACATCTTGTAAGTAGTATTTAACTTTTTTGGCTACAAAAAATACAACCGTTAATATTATTTAATTTTTTTGTTGATATCAACTCCAACACTTTGATATTTTAATGTGTCAGTCATAAAGTACAAAATGTGATATTTTATTTCACCACAAACTGATTAAATGTTGCAATCTTTATTTCAAATCTTAAACATTTATCAAATAATAAAAAATTACTTAATTTGTCTTCGTAATACCTCATAATAAAATTTTAATATTCTGGTTAATATCTCGTAAAACATACTAAATTACATTCTTGTATTTTGTAAGAAGATTTCTTTCAAAATTATCTTTGAAAATTTTTTTCCACAACTTTTGCATTTCTCTGAAATATTTTAAGATACTCGTATAAGCGTTTTTAGCTCAATTATATTATCCTTCTTAATTCAATACGGTAGGGAGTAGGAAATCAATACCTAACTCTTTAGTTTTTAAGTTATGAGTTTCAAACAGTTTTCGAAAAAACTTCATATTTTTTATTTAAGTTGGTATCTCCTAAACTTAAACTAATTTTCTTTTAATCAGCGTGTCGAAAATAGTGGGACAGGTACTACCGTATCAAATTCAATTTTTTTTTGGGTTGCAAATTTTTGCCGAAGTATTGGGGTATATGCCTTAGATTTTTTGCGAGTTTTAATTATTTCCAGATTGTTTTACAATAAAAATTACATGTATTAAATGAAAATGTATTTTTATTAAATAATGATGTCTTAGTTCAGAATCTTTTTATTACGGGGAATTCTATAACAATTTTTGACCAAGGAATGCTTGCATTTATATTTTATAGCTATATTCAATTTAATTTCCATTAACAAGGGTACCTACCTAACTAAAAAAATCATCTTAATTCAGAATGTTTTTTTAATTACAGAGAATAAATAAAATATTTTTGTCTAAAGAAAATGCTTGCATTTTTATTTTTTAGGTGTATTAAATGATATTTTACCCACGGATAACTAAAAAAAATTGGTATAGGCTACTTGCATGGTAGGTAGCTAAGTACTGCGATAACAAGATTTTTATCATTAAAGTTAGTTAAAAATAGAATTTTTATATTCTTATATGTTTTTTAGTAAATTGAGAAATAAATAGTGTTGCCACGTCATTATTTTGTATAGGGAAGATAAAAGCATTCTATGTCACATTCACATATTAAATATTCAATTTTCGTCAATTATTTTTAGACTTGTTGATAAAAATGTTGTCAAAATGAAAAATACGTGTTCCAATATTTTATCTCTTCTTCACAAATATTTAGTGAAAAAAATTATGCAAGTAACCTATTGTTTTTATTGGTATTCAGATTTCGATGTGATATTTTATCTCATTGCAACAGTTTCTATTTTAGTTCATTCTAATATTTAAGTAGAAATGAAAAACCGCTCAAATTCCTTGGCAAAATTTAATAACACTTCTAAGTTACAAAATCAAAACCCCTTAGTCAGTGTGAGTGTCAGAAAGCCCATTAAATTAAAAGATCGCATCACCGATACATGTCAGCACTTCATCTCAGCGGGCTAAAATACGAGTGCTAAAACAAAACACAATCGCAAGATTCCGCACCTTTCACAGCCTTCTCTACCGTTCTACCCTTTGCGGTTCGGTTACGTCACGAGGCGAACCAAAAATTATTGATATAACACTAACATTAATGCAGCCATTATTTTGTACAACAAAAGGGTAGGTTTCTATAATTGGCTATAGACACTTCGATGGATTTTCGTTCTGTTTGATTATGGTTTTTTGTAGGGTGAGTTTCATAGGCGGCGAGGGATTATTTTCAGGAGGTTCACAAAAATTTAAGATATATTTTCTTATTGAATTAGGAAACTACATTAAAATAATTACTTAAGTCTTATGTAAAAAATTATTTATATCACAATAAAATTTTAAATTTATATTTTTATATGACTTTTATATTTTCTTGTCTTGAGAAATTGTATGGTAGAAAAACATTATTTGGAATCAGTAATAAATTATTTAATTTATCCATTCTACCGGTTTAGGCTCCACTTGAGATCTCTTCAGGAATTCTACAATAAACAACAAATTAAAATCAACGTTTTATATATATATATTAAATCTTCTTAAATCTTAAAAATCTGCTCTATAGTGTACTCTACATTTAAAACATTTACTAAGTTTACATGCAGTTTTGAAAATGGTTTGGGTTTTCAGTCAAAATTATGTAAAACTGTTTACATGCAGTTTTCAAAACTAGTGATAACGAAGGTTCGAAAACAGTTTCGGCGCAAGCGCATTTAGATCATGTAAATGGCAGATGAGTGACAGGTCGGAACGAAAAATATAACCTCTTTACTTCAAATGTTTCGTTTTGGCATTTTTATTTTCAAATTTACGAAAACACTAAATAAGAAAATAACTCAGTTTTAAGTCACAACTGACAATTGGTGTTTGTACTTTGTAGGTTAGTAAGTACGTTCAAAAAACGGCAGAAATCTCTGTGAAGTACGCATGCGCAATCTCAAAACTTAATTTTACCTGTTTACATGACTAGTTTTGAAACTAAAACTCAAAACGTTTTGGAAACGGTTTCAAAACTGCATGTAAACATAGTAGAATGAGTTAATGACTTGAAATCTGTTATATATTTTGTTTTAAAATTTTGCTGTAGTTTCGTACCGTTGGGTAAAAATTTCGTGCATATATTTTAAGGGCATATAATATTCTTAAATTACTGATCATTCCAAATATTTAAAAAAAAAATCATATATTTAAGGCAGTTTTCGCAAGAAGCACATTTCTGAAACCACTGGATTGTTGATTTTATAATGCAGACTAACTATGAATTAAATTTAAAATAATTCTGCAATGGCAAGAATAGTAAATATATGACAACATTGACCCAATACTGTTTGATTAAAAAACCTGGAAGCCAAAATTGCGAATTTTGAAAAATTCTTTTAGTGCCGTGATACGTAAGTTGAGCACTATTTATGTAAGTAATTAAAATATACGCACAAAATTGTGAATCAACCAGTTGCCTATAGATGTGTAAACAATGGAATATAATTGCAATTTTAATTTTTTATCATGACTGCAGGATTGAATAAATTTGTTACCTATTTTACTATTATTCAAATAATTTTTATTTTATTTAGAGGACTATATCATCCCTCATCTATTTATTATTTACAGTAACCATGACAATATCGATTATACAAACCTTTGTATTATCGATAATACAAACCTTTGTTTTCTCGCTGACGTCACTTGAGTAACAAAATTTGTCAATTATGAATATAATATTTCGGTTTATAAATAACATACCATCATTCAGGATATAGTCCAGTCGTATACCATTCGACAATAGAAAATTCTCGAAATTCGACGTACTGCCAGATGTCTCGTGATGTTTCCATCAGGCAATACGTCTCATATAATCGAGAATTTTCTATAGTCTAGTGGTATAATATATGAAAATTTCTAGTAGAGCAATATTTTGTAGGGTTAAAATTTAAGAATCATTTTGCTACACTGTATAATGATCTGATCTGGAAAAAAACAATTTTCGTTAATTTATAAACTTACCATAGCTTTTTCCTAAACAAGTTCTTAAATAATGTCCATAAGATTATAATTTTAAATCTGATTTGCACTGCTCAATTCTCCCCTTTTCTGTGCCTATGGCAAGATTCTATCACCGTTGATTAATCTTCGAATCGTCCGCCAACACGCGTATAGGTTTGTTCTAACATCGCAGACGCTTGTTAGGTTGTTGCGATGAATGGACATGATTCTCACTTTGATGGAATCTTCCTGACATTGTATTTAACACGTGGAAACAACAGAAAGAGGAAAATATAAATCCTATAGGGCAGGGTGTTAGGTAACAAATGAATCCAACACCTCACGCCTTCAGATGACCATCACTTTGACGGAAAGTGAGACGAATGGTGGAAATATTCGAAGAAATGAGACCGAGATAAAGGCGTTGACAGTAAAAAATATCTAACTAAATTATAATTCGATTCGAACTACATTAATATTTACGTCTGTTAACCCATGGTTCATTTCACTGAACTAATATAAAATAAGTTGTGATTAGGCGCGACAAATCTTAGGAAGATCTTTTTTCACAAAATAATAACCCTATTAGTTTCGTGATAGATGAACATAGAATGTTAAAGCGGTAATTTGAAACTCATTTTAGATACTGATAATGTTTTTGCTCTATATCCATTGATACGAACACTCCTTTTACTTTAACGTACAGTGACCATTTATTCTTTTGATGAAAATAGTACACAACTTAGCAATACCTACTTCTGTTCTACATATACATATTTTTTGAGTATTTACTATTATTGAAAATAAGAATAAGATCTAAAATAATTATAAGGAAATTTGTTAGAACCATTTTAAATTGTAAATTTTTTATGATAAATTCGAATAATTATTAATAATAATTGAAAAACAAGTTTTACTTAAATTTTTATAGGATCCATAAATTGAAATTAGTACATTCAGTACAGCATGTAAGAAATCAGTACAACATATGTACAGTATCAGTACAAGAGTCTGAAAATCAGTTCAGGGGTCCTATTCTATTTCACTTATCAACGTTGATAAGTTGGGTTGTCTTGATAACCCCCCACCATGTGTGACGTAGTAGCCAAGGGACTATCGCTACGACTTAGCTACCCTCGCTACGGTAGACTTGCGCGTTGCGCCTTGCTTGCTAACTTCGTTATGGTTAAAATATTTATTTCATAAATTTATGTATGTTAATTTTATTAATACAGAAAGAGTCAACAATTCTGTTTTTAGTATTGCACATTTATGTTATTTTTTGTAAATATTTTTGTTACAGAAAGCTAAAAGTTAATTTCTGTACGTCAATTTGTATAACCATAAAATACCAATAAATTATGAGTTCATTACCTATTATGTATTCAATATTTTTATTAGTTAACTTTATTAAATAATCCAAATAACAAATTGTAAAAAATTAAAAATTGACATTTTTCTTGAAAAAATAATTGACTTTCAAAATCAAAAAATGGCTTATTTTAAAACAAATAATACGTTTATGATAGGTGACAGGTAAAATAGTGGTTTAGCGCAGTTTTTCTTGCCAAATTTCAAAGTAGGTAAATGTAAAATCTCTCAGTCGTTATCAACTGGAGGCCAAAATATCCCTAACCCTTGATATAGTTACAAACGGAATGACGTCACGAAGTTATCAACTGAACTTCGCTAGAGACTGTCGCTATGAATTAGAATAGGTACCCTGTACTGATAAAATCAGTATAAATGGTCACTTTACTATTACGTTGTACATATCGTATTAATCAAGACATTTTTGAAACTTGGTTAAAAGATATTCGTCTAAACTCTAAATATAATTCAGAGAATGGGTTCAAGAGCAGAAAATAATCATCTTGAATATTCATACATGAGAAAATGCAACACCAAAAAATGCAAATCTACAAAATTAATTTGAATCTTCCTGTGTTTGCATTTATGCCGAATCTAAAATTCTAGATTTCAATGTTCCTGTGAATGAATCTATTGACGCAGGTATTTACTTATAGATTTTCTAGATTTGTATCTTCTGGTAGGTATTGCATTTTCCTGTGTATGAATATTCTAGATTTTTATTTTCTGGTGTTAAATGGACACCCAATAATTTAATTACTTTGTAGGTACCTATACATTAAAGTACTTAAGAACACTTTATACCTATTCAGCACCTACTCATACATTTCTCAGTTTCTTGTAGACATGTTCAAGACTGTTTCGTCTTCTTGTTTAACTCGTATCGCATCTCAAAACAAGAAAAATTTAAAACTGATTACCACTGACACATCGTTCATATATTGTGCATTTATCTTTGCTTATCTTAATTAAATAATATCGAGCAATATTATTTGTTTAACAAGCTAAAGTATCGAGTCATCCACATGCGACAAAAAAATTGATTGCTCGTAGTCACAAATAATTACTGTCTTGTATTATAATTCGGATAAACATACGATCCAAGAGTAACATTTTTTAAAATATGAACTACAAGGGATCGTGATATACCTTTAATGAATGTTTAGGCCAATTTCATAATACTTAACAGGTTAATTACTTAAACAAGTGCCGCCTGAAGGGTTTTGTAGTAAAACTTAATTGTCCAACAAAGTCGTCCATAATTGAATTTAACTGAAGTCTAGTACGAAGTAATTGCTTACTTAAACGAGTATTGCCTGCTCGGGGCTAGGCAGTATTTTCGCGCAATAAATATAAATTTAAGAACGATTAAAAGCCTACTTCTTCTCAAAATTTACAATCGCAGCTACTGAAATTATTAAAAAAGAGCAAAACGAGCCAGTAAAGCTTGGAGGGACAGGAAATATTCGTGAGTCCACTTAATAAATTACAGAATCCCCATATATAGCTCGATCGTTATATCTTTGTTTTTATTCTGAGTAATTTCATCGTTTATACGAGAGTTGTCGACAACGCTGTTTACCAGTAGATCTCTTTTGTTCGGTTGCTACCCAGTAATTTCCTATTGATTTAATGCTACCGGTACATCAAAGCTATCACCAATTGCCCGATTATCTGGACCTCTGCTTTCTGACCATTTTAACTGTGGTGTGAATAAACCAATTTGCCGCAGAGGTGTTGAAAAATTGTTGCTGTTAAAGCCAGCGCCTCGTGTGAGTTATACCATAGTATTTTCTGCCCTAGGGACCTATGTTTTAGGGTTATTTTGAAGTGGTACGTCGCGCACAGATTACTGTAGCAGCACGCCAGTTATTAGAGGGAGAAGGTGCTAAATATCTGTTGTTTGGTAGCCGAAAACTCTACCCGGTCATTAAAATCAAATATAAATTTGTAGTTGGAAAATAAATAGTTGTACGTGATGAGATATTAACACCTAAAGTATATGGAGCAAAACCGTACTTTGGTCGTCTTGAAAGTAGGACAACAAGGAGTATGTAATGGCATTAGGCCTCCAAGTAACAGTGGCAGATGTTTCTCAAAATTGTCATAACGTAGTAAGTTGTTTTATTTTCTATAAAAATAACGTTTTTGGCTTTCACCTGCTGGTTTACACGTTAATTAAAAACACAAAAATTTAATATCCAAGTGAGCTTGTTACAATTAGCGCAAAATTTTCGTTATTTGCAGTTTGTTTATGCAAATATGTTTATAGATCTTATCATTTTTATGATCAAGAAGTTGATTTAATTAATTTTTAAATAGGCTCAGAATTTACGCACGTGCTAGATGTTATAATAAAATCAAACTTTCACAAAATTGCGATTAAACTGGAAATACGTCTAGTCATGGATAACTCGTTGTGTTTAATCAATTACTAAACGAAAATTGTTCAGATAAGAATCATTAAATAACTGTTAAATATATAGATCAACAAGATTCAAGGTCGTCTTAATTTATTTTATTTTTTATATCAAATAACTATAAATTATAGGCTTAATCTCTAATTTTTATAAATATCAACAATTATGTAAATTAATTATTAGGAAAATACCTCCGACAATAACATTTCAATGACGATCAGTTTAGAAATGTTAATTGACGGACTATTAATTTATTTTAGATAAGAAAGCGCCATTTAATTTGTTAGAGTCATATTTTCAAATTTGGACTAATTATTTTTGAGTCAATTCACTTATTTTATTATTATGTTTATTATTGTATTATCCTATCTAGAACTGAGATCATTATACAGCATACAGCATATTTCAATGCTAAAAAAATACAATACGTAGATTTTATACTATACGGATCAAAAATAATGAATAGTATACATTTTTTGTTCCACTTACAATAGTTATATTTGTATACCTAAGTTGCGAATTTTTGACCTAGGAGAACGCCGAGGCTTTAAAATTCTCGAGGACACTAAACACATTTCGCAGACGAGTTGTACATAATATTTTTTGGGCATCTGCAATGCGTATAATTAAAAACACACATTTTATTTTTGTAACAACTGTTAAAAATATCTGACATTGACATGCACAACTCAATAAATTTACTTCGCAGCCGTTACTAATAGCAACGCGAAATGAGTCGTACACAAATGTTTACGTCGCGGCCTGAATTGCGGACGCCAGAAATGTCAACCTTTTTTGACAGTTGCGCAAAATAGTTATATGTGTATCAAGGCTGTAAATGTGATCTTTTTTGGCCGAATCTGAAGTTTGCAGCCGAGGTGTAGGCCGAGGCCAGCAATTCAGGTGAGTGTAAAAACACTTTTAAGCCAAAGGTAAACACAACATTTTTAGGTGACTATCATAAAAAATTATATTATAAATTATTTTTTTCATAATTATTTTTTTTACATATTTCAGGCTAGTTAATTTGTAGGTAATTGCTTCTTATCCAATTGAAATGTAATATATTTGTTATTTAAAGAAATGAGCAAAACTATATTGGCCGTAAAATAAATGCAGCCGTGAAGTAAAAGCGACCGTAAAGTAGTCATTTTGACAGATGTCAAAATCGTGACACTTTACGGCTGTCAAAGGATACGTAAAACTTTTTATGCAATAGCCACCTAAAAATATATTTTTTTATCAAGTTTTGTTTCTGTTTAGTACATTTTTTAATAAATATCTAATATTTAGTATGCAAATTTATGTAATTTTTCTTAGTAGGCATAAATAATCGAAATATTTGTATATTACAACGAAATAAAAATATTATCAGTTTTAACAGTAATGACGCTCTTACTGAGACACCCTATATTTAGTATGCATGCACCAATTAAATTCAAAACGAACTCATAATTTTGTGCATGGATTTCTACTTTTCTTGGTTAAAAAGTAACCAAATTTTGGTCAATTCTCTTCGTGTTGTTTTGGTCTATCTTCGTCTGCAACACCTGAGTTGCTAGAAAAATTGCCCTCATAAAAAGTGCAAGCCCATAATTTGAAATCCACTAACCACTGAAGTAAAACCCAACTACCCAAAAATCAAATAACAGTATTTACCTCTAACTCTTTTTCATTTTGCCATTGAGTTTGACGAACCGTTTATCAAATTCCATTTTCATTACATCAAATTGCTAGCGAGATCCTCAATGAGCTTTGGTTTCGTCAAATAATAACTGTGAAGAGAACAGATCACCACTTTTATATTTTTTTTTGCCGAAAGATGCACGCGCACGAATAGCTATTTTTTATTTTATAATGCTGGTTCATATTTATTTGAGACTAATGATAGGGTATAAAATTTATTATCTGCTCTGTATTAATTAATAATCGATATAGGATAATTTGAAGCCAGTAATTACCAGTAGTACTCGGGCAGACAATTAATATTTGCATTGCTTCTTCTCTTGTATGGCGCAAGAATGATTGGAATACCAATATCAGGATCAATAACTATACCAAAGGGAAATCCACCTTGATTTTTAGTGAAGAAAGATTTTTAAAATTTATAAATAAAGACTGAACTTTTTTTTTCAAATTACGACTTTAGAAAACAAAGCTCGATATCGAAATGTAGTTTACAGTACCTATTATATTTCTCGCACTCTACTGACGAATAAATTTATAGAATTTTAAAAAACTGACTTTTAGTCACCATTGAATTCCTCGCATCGCATTAATTAGGTACCTAAGTATATATAATTTTAGTTCAAAATACTAAATGACACATTTTTATAAAAATTTGTATAGCTTGCATTTCGATGAGATGAATTCAATCAATTTCGTATCTGGTAGTTACCTACCATTTTTGAGATATCGAGGATAATTCAATAAGTACCTACCGTGTACGAAACAAATCTGTAAATCATAGTGCCATTATATCTGGTTTAGTTGTTTGAGATGAGCCCTAATGACCATTTGGAAAATTTTAATACTTGCTTAGTGTATAGATAAATGTTTTAGCACTAAATTCCATAGTTGGCTTTAGTTATAATTCCAGTCAAGTGAATAGAAACCCAGTGGCAGTATGCTGTCAACTAAACCTGTGTACACAGATTTTTTAAGTGTTTCCACATCATTTGTTTTCAGTAGCGACAATTTTATACGTCCTTCTTGAAATAAACACGACGATTTCAGGGAGCTACATGAACAAGTTGCTTACTTTGCAGCTATTTTAATGTAGACACCAACTTTCTTCAAAATCACTCACTTTGGGTACTGAATTATTGCGACTTATGCCTCATTCACATGAGCATTTAGTTTTAAGGTTTAGATTTATGTTTACGTTTAAGAAAGTTTGAATACAAATAGTATGAGTATTCATAGTGCTTGAAAGTGGTCAGTGTTAATGTTCATATTTAGTCGAATGAAACGTAAACATAAAAATCTTAAAACTGAATGCATTTGCGAATGAGGCTTTAGTTACTGGCACTGTGTAACGCCACCTTAAAACGATGTGACAGTGAGATATCGAAAGATCGAAACGTGGTTTGCTGTATTGGATTTCTTGGAGAAATGTAGGCTCTGGTATTTTCTTCTTATAAATAATTATTTTTCTCAGTTACCTACATTAATCATGCAAAATGATGAATCCCTCTCTAAAACTGCGTATAAGAATGATTATTCTCAGGGTCTTGTGTCTAGCTCTGATTTTTCTAAATATTGAATGATCGCACGGGACAGAGCAGCCGATATCCTCGTCTCTGTTGCTCCGGTGTTATCATTCCCACCACATCTTGTTCGGTAATTGTCTCTCGTGCGCTTAATTGGCTTCGTAGTCCGTCGACCGCCGACCGCCGAGCCACGCCGAGCCTCCAAACCGCCGCCCGACCAAACTAAACTTCGTCGAAGATGAGACGAAAACCAAGAAGTGGTCCGCTGCCGATTCGCCCTGTGCTTAGAAGTTATTTGACACTACAAGAGATAATTAAACCTCAAACCCAATACCCTTTAGGGGATGTAGAAGGATCCCGCCCCTCTCCTCTTGAGGGAAAAAATTAACATTTTTTAAAATCAATAACCTTTAATTTGGTTAAAGTACCATATATTTATTTAAACATTATGAAAAATTTTATAATGCGTTTTGTCTTGTATTTCTATGATAATAATTTATGAACACAGGACTAGCAGACAAAAATTCATCTAGTTTCGGTAGGTACGGTATAAAAATATACTATATACAGAAGCAATAACAAAATTTAAATATTGTTATTGAATATTGAATAATAATAAATTATTGTATCGCACTCGGTGCTTATAATCAGTGAAGTTTACGATTATTGAAAATGTGAACGTATTTCGGTGTACATATCGGCGTACTGCGATTTTATTGTTTTCTTATTTCTTGGATCTAAGAAACTTTTGCACAAAAAAGAACTAAAACATCAGCTTTTCATTTTTGAACCCAAAAAAAAAATATCCCCTTGACAAAATCTTTAGTGTGCCACTGATACATTGATTATTAATGTCGAGACAGTAGCTGCGCGGGTTTAAGAGGAATGCCCACCCCCTACAAAATAAATCAAAAATATGTTCTCGTTGGAGACATGAAATTGACTTTAATTTTAATACGATTGTTTGCTCCTTTTTAAATTTAAAGATAAAAGATGTATCTAGGTCTGTCTATTTTACATTTATTTTTTAAGCTCCAAAGTTAGTAAAATTTTAAGAACTTTAAAGATAAAATGGCAGGCGCTATTTTCAACGAAACGCAGTCTCGTCGAACCGTACTTTCACCGAATCGCAATTTTCCGAACCGTAGATGCACCGAATCGCAGTTTATTGATAAAAACTCTTATGAAACTAAACTAAATAATTCAACCTTTTTACCCTTCGTGAGTCTAACATATTCCGTTTTTGATAAATATTCTTATGAAACTAAACTAAATAATTCAACCTTTTTACCCTTCGTCAGTCCAATATATTTCGTTTTTGATAAATACTCTTATGAAACTAACTAAATAATTCAATCTTTTTACCCTTCCTGAGTCCAACATACTCTGTTTTTGATAAATACTCTTATGAAACTATACTGAAAAATTCGAAATGAAAAATGATTGCCTCGCATCGAGGCTAATTCGGCGAGACTGCGTTTCGGCCAAACTGCGATTCGATGGAACTGCGTTTCGGCTAAACTGCGATTCCGTGGAACTGCGTTTCGGCTAAACTGCGATTCGGTGACATTGTGTTTCGCCTAACTAACTGCGATTCGGTGAATCTACGGTTCAGAAATATGCGATTCGGTGAAAGTACGGTTCGACGAGACTGCGATTCGGTGAAAATCAGCGCTCCCGATAAAATATTTAAAAAATAAACTAAAAGTTAAAAAAGTGACACTATGCGGACATAGCCTAGACTTTAATCTTTCATTTAAAAAAAATTGTTTAAACATATTTAAAATTAGTGCTAATTTCATATCCCCCAACGAAACCCCTTTTGCAGTAGAGAATGGCTAAATACGGTTCATTCAGCGAATTACCCGATGTCGTCACAATGAGTATCAATAAATTGTTTGTGTCGGCATCGCTTGAGTCGTTAATTGGACTTTCAAATTCAGTGGGTATTCCTTTTAGGCCCTGTTCACACGAGGATTTTATGAAGATTCCTTCAAGATTCTTGGAAAAAATTATTCTAGTGAGAATTACCTACATGTTAAATTACTGTTCTGCTAAATTGAATCTCCAATGAGTCTTAGGAAAGAATAATTTATAATTTATTAATTGCTTCAAAATCGTTAATTTATTTTTTTCCTTGATTCAGAATCTTGAAAGAATCTTCATAGAATCCTCGTGTGACCAGGGCTTTAAGCATAGTCCTCTGCATGTGATGACGTACGAACCCGAAGTTCCGTGGTTCAAGTCTCTCGGCCGGCAGTGTATGATTATCGTTAAATTGTAAAAACATCTTGCAATTAAATCGTACTCGGAAGCTTGAAACTAACCACTTAATCGCCTTAAATATATTCTCTCCGTTGTCGCTTTGAATTTCAAAAGTCAGATTGAGATTCTGACTGCACCAAAACGAATTGGTCGAAGTGGTTGGATTCCACTATAATAACATCTACCATTATACTTACTTATAATTAGGAGTAAATCCTGTTGAATGATTACCAGCAAAATAAAAAATCGTTTCGTCTTGGTGCAGTGAGAATCGCAATCTGTGCGACGACCTTTGAAATTCAAAGCGGCATCAAAAAGATTCTTATGCAACCAGGACTATAATTAAAACGATTAAGTAGTCAGCTTGAAGCATCCTTGTGGGATTTAATTGCAAGATGTTTTGACAATTTAATGACAATCACACACTACCGACCGAGAGACACGGAACTCCGGGTTCGTACGTCATCACATGCAGAGAGATGTGCTTATACCCGCGCAGCTACTACCTCGACGTAATACTGATGCATTTATTTACATAAGATGACAAAATAGCACAATGGTAAAAGTGCTTGCCTCTGACCACAGGCTCGACTCGAATTTGTATTCAATCCACTCTCGTCACCATTGAAATAAAAATTTATGTTTATACTAGAGATGCAACAAATAGTAAATGTGCCGAATACAGAATAACGAATATTATGCAGGACTTTCTGCCGAATAACCGAATATTCGGCAAATATTCGACACCTTTTTGGTGCCAAATGATAAACTTTCAAGGATTGCCGAGGCGGAGGCTGCTTTGACTGCAGAAAAACTTATTTTTGCTGCATAATTTGCCGCTTTTAAATTTTAATAATGAACAGTTTTTTTATTTCTGTCAAAATATAAATTCAAGTTTCTTTTTTTAGTAATAATAATTAATAAAAACTCAAGAATAAACATCTAGCTTTGTCTCAGTGATTTATCTAAATAAAGTACTTGCAAGAGACCGTTAAAGTCAATCGCAGTTCAAGTATTGTATACTTTATTGTGTCGTCAAACTATTCGGTATTCGGCCGAATGATAAATTAATATTCGGTGTTCCGTGGAATAATGAAAAACCTGGTGAATAGGCAGAATACCGAATAGTTGCCTAATATACGTTGCAACTCTAGATTATGTTTATAGCAACAACTATTAAATTTAATATTCCAGAAAATCAGTTTACTTTATTTTATTTCATTTGAGAAAAATATCAGTTATATTTTTAGCACCAAGGTGTGAATGGTCAATGATACGAGGAAAACTGTTATATTAAATAATTATAGAGTACTAAAATTCCTATAGAAAAGGTTATTAGCAATATTATTATCCGTTTAGAAGTTACAGTTCATTAAACAGGATGAATACGAATTTTTATAAATTTCACAGTTTTCCTTCAGAGAAAATCATAAAATTTTAGCTACCGTAAGGCCCTAGTAAAATTTAGTATAATGTATCTTATAGAAAAATTTACGTAGAATTGAATGCAAGAAACCGGAAGTCGATATCATTATGCGTTTGGAAGATACAGTTCATTAAACACAATGTATACGAAAATTTTAAAAATTTCACAGTTTTCTTTCGGAGAAAATCTTTAAAATTTTGCTACACTAAGGCCCTAGTAAATTTTTAACATAATGTATCTTACAGAAAAATGTACGTAGCATTGAATGCAAGACATCGCAATTAAGTCAATATCATTATCCGCTTGGAAAATACATTTCGTTAAACACAAAAAATACGAAAAAAGCTAGAATTTCTCACTTTTCTCTCGAAGAAAATATTAAAATTTAGGTACACTAAGGCCCTAGATATCATTATCTGTTTTTAAAATTTCACAGTTTTTCCCCTTAAAATTTTAATTAATTTGAAGCCATCGTAAATTTTTAATATAATGTATCTTATAGAGAAATGTACGTAGAATTGAATGCAAATACGAAAAAAAGCAAGAATTTCTCAACTTTCTCTTGAAAAAAAAAATGATATGCAACACAGCCTCTGCAGGACCTCTGGGGGTGGCTCCACTATTTTTTTACTTCCTTGTACGGAGTAATAAGGAAGTATTGTAGTCCCGAAAAATTTCGGTTTTCAGATTTTGATGGAAATATCCGTTTTGATGACCTTTTCTGAATCCATTATGACTAGTTTCGTCGTGACGTCTGTAAGTATGTACGTACGTATGTACGTATGTATGTACGTACGGACGTATGTGTGTCGCATAGGCATAACTCAAATACGGTTAGACGTAGAAAGCTGAAATTTTGTATTTAGGACTGTTATAGCATCTAGTTATGCACCTCCTATTTTTTATTTCAATCTATAAACCGGAAGTAGTACTTTTTAAAAATATTTTGATAAATAATTAATTTTAGACAATTTTTTTATTTTAAATGAAAGATTATGTGATTATTATCTACAATCGGTATTTTATAAATTTTTCTGTATCTTCTATCATTTAAGAATAATTAAAGTATATACTTATAATTTAGTATTTCGGTATCTTGTACTCCATGATCGTTTAACATTTGTTACTACGTAAAATTTAAATGATTATGACATGACAGTGACAATAGTAAAATATGCTTTATATCTTCTTCTGCAGTTTAAATAAAATGACTAAAATATATTTGTGAGTATACTAGTATAATAACTAATAAGTTAAAAGAATTTTTTATATTATTCTACATTTTAGTTATAAAGAAAAGTATGAACACACAAGGCGTACAAGGAAGTCATGTGGTGTCCACGTCAGATTTTTTAAGAGTGGAATCTCATGTATATGTCTACCGACTTTTATGCTTCTAACACAAAACGCAAGGTTCAAGCCTTCAACGTCCACACTATAATACATATAGCGGAAGACGCCATCTTGAATAAAACAAGATGCCCAAAGGTACCAAAAAGGTACCCGGTATTTTTCGATTCCTTCTACCTAGAGCAAATAATTTCAACAATAAAAAAACTCAACAGAACAAAACAAGGTTCGGCTTACGGCTGCCGGACTACTAAATATAACGATTTTCTGCTAGAACTATAAAAATCACACGCATCATACTGTATAAAATCATGTTAAATCCAGCGTTTTCTATAGTCAAAGAATTGTGTTTTTAATTAGGCAAAATACTTATCCGCCATCTATTGATACAATAATTTTTATTTTACTGGATTTTAACAATTCATATTTTGTTATTTATCTTATTTCAACATAATTTAACTTAATCATATATAATAGTTATTTTTATATCAAGTGCCGAAAAAGTCTCGTTACGTGAAAGTGCAGAGTTTAACGGGCGAGACTTGCCGAGTGCGGAAATCTGCACGTGCACGTAATCTTTTTCGACACGTGTTGTAAACAACATTTTTCCTACAACTAATAATTTAGAAAATCACTTAAATATTATCAGGATTTATTAAATTTTAATGACATTACATTAAAACTTTGTTTTACGGTGTTGCTATGGTTTGTTTGTTGATTGCTTCATTTGTTCTACGTTATTTAGAAATTTTTCGATATAATTTTCATTCATCAATCTTTGCTACAGTTGAAATAGAGATTGAGGTTAGTTAGTTAGTAGCCTGTGCCTGTTAGTAGCTAAAATTTGAACTTAACACTCCGCGCGAAATTTAAATCGCAGTCAGTTAAGCTCACGGACTGTTAAGTTTGGTTTTGACAGTTGCGTAAACGAAACGCACTTGTGTTTCACGTTTACATAGAAAAACACTTGTTTTGCATTTGTCTTCTTTCCACCTATAACCAAGGCAATAAATTGTTAGGTAATAACAAAGAAACCGAACAGTTGTAGGAAAAATATTTTATTCTTTGACAATATTTTATTATTAAACATTAAACAATTACAAATTTATGCATAATCCGACTTGCATTTGAGGTTTTATTGATAATGAACCATGAGGTGAAAGATAGTGAAACAGACAAATATGTGAACCAGTGAAATAAAAGTGAGTGTATTCAAAAATAATATAGATACGTGTCGTTAAAGGTACG